>JAWNLY010000083.1:0-11324 GCA_035042045.1 Drosophila melanosoma | reverse complement strand
ATGGTGTTATTAATAAAATATAATAAACTTGAAAAACTCACTTAATCAACAATTATGAGTAACCGATTGATGTAGCACAACATATACCATATATATACCGTGGATATTTTCAACCTGATGACAATATCTACAACAAAAGCGGTGATTGCGACAGAGTCAGCAGCAAGCGCATAAGAAATTCATTTTTCAGTTTTAAAGTTCACTTCGATAAAGTCGGTTTATGTTATATGCGAAGCAGTAAAATGGAACTCCAGCTAGGATCAGAATAACGCAACATAATTAAAAAGGATACGCGCAAGTGCTTAATAGTCGCAGTGCACAAAAAGTGTCTCAAGGAGTTAAGCTGCGTATGCGACAAATAGTGATTAAAGTGCTTAAAACCCTGATTAAACCATTGAAAACCTTGTAGTCTTAAAAGATACTTTCTGGCTTTCAGACGGAAATAAGTCATATCAAGGATCAACGCGATACTGGGCTTTGTGCTGCAAGCAACGAGTAAATATTTCAGCATTATTGAACTCTGAAAAGATTGAACTCATACCCAACCCAAATTGTGGGCACTTATGTAGTAGATTAATAACTCGACTAGATCCATAATTCATTCGACCTGTAAATGTGCTTTAGCATCGTTCATCTCAGTCTTTGCTATTATTAGATATCAGATTTATTTTATATATTTCAGCATATAACTCACATTCCTCAAATATGTGGTGGTCAGTTTTGCTAACGCTGACAATTGCAGAGTTTATAGTAGCCGATATACCGGGATGCGATTATTTTGACACAGTTGATCTAACGAATATCACACGATATACGAATGGATCATATCAGTACGAGAGCCTGATAATTCCAGCCGAACAAACTGGTGAATATGACTATGAAATTCTGGTGGATGGTAAAAGGGAAACGGTGAAAAATCACCTGCGAGGATGTGCCTGTAAGCTGGCCAACTGTGTGCGATTCTGTTGTCATATGAATCTGCGCCTGGAGGATAAACAACGCATCTGCAGCGGTGATATAAGCAAGGCAGTTGACTTTGATCCCATTGTGAACATTACTCAAAGGGATGGCAGGCAGGTGATGAAACACATTCTCGATGATTTTATCGTACAACGACATCTGCCGGTTCCTTGCGCGGAACATTATCATTTGGATGTTGACAATAATGAAGCTGATAATTGGACATTGTTTGAGGTTTGACTGGAATTAATTGTGAAGTGAGCAGAAAATAAATGATATGTTTTTTTTAGGATGGAACATTGCATCGTCATTATGATAACAGAAATTTGTCAAAGCAGAAATACTGTTTGCAACCTCATCCAATAATGGTTAACGAAAATAATGTAATAAAGTTGGTGCCCCATAATTGCACTGATCCGGCTCCTAGTGAATGGCTCAAAAATACACGTAGGCATCCATTTATATTATTTTATTTTTTACTATCTATTTTGCATTGCTTAACTTTTGTCTTAAATCACTTTCAGTTATGGTGCTCTCGATAATTTGTTTAATTCTAACAATTATCGGTTATCTTTGGCTGCCTAAATTCAGAAATCTACACGGCTATTGTTTCACCTGCTATATGATTTGCATTGCCTTGGCATTTGCATTGCTACAAGTCGATTCTTGGAGAAGATATGAGATGTCAGTGGCAAGCTGCGCGGCAAATGGTATGCATTTCAGTGTATTATTCAAATTATCCAATCTTTGAATTTGTATCGTCAAAATAATACCTACACAAGATTTATCCATTTAGCCTATGTGGGTTACTATGCTGTAATGGCCGGCTTCCTTTGGCTGAGCGTCATCAGCTTTGATATGATGACCAATTTTTGTGGCGGGCAATTCTATACTAAACAAAAAAAGCCAAAATATCGTTTTGTAATCTATAGTATATATGCATGGGGAGTTGCCGCTCTACTAACGACCATTGCAATCGTAATGCACCAAGTCGTGGAAAAAAAAGGAGACGGACACAATTTGTTAAATCCGGCATTCTGCGCTTATGCTTGTTGGATAAATAGTGAGTTTACGCAGAGAGCTTATCAATGATTTAGAACCATTGCAACTAATATATTTAATTGCTTACAGCCATTGATTGGTCAGCAATGATATATTTCTACGGTCCAATGGCAATTCAGATCGTTTTCAATACAACAATGTTTACACTAACGGTAAGACATTTGAATTATTAACTTCCGATATGATTTAATAATCTTCTCTCGTCTAAAGACTTGTAGCATTCTACATAAGAAACGAGATATTCGATGCGATATAACACAAGCTGAAGGATCGCATAAACAAATGTAATGCTTTAAATAAACATAAAAATGTTCAAAATTGAAATTTTTTTCTCCACTCAGCTACACACTATGTTTGCGCTTATTTGTCATTATGGGCGTAACCTGGACCATAGAAATCTTCTCATATCTATCAACGAAAATGAAGAGTACTGCGCTTGACCTATTCTTTAAAATTTTCGATTACGTTAACTGTGCCCAGGGAATCATTATTTTCATACTTTTTGTTTTAACGCCCGAAGTGTTCAACCTCCTTTTTAAGCGGTAAGTGACAAATAGGGAGAACTCCCAATGTAAATATATTTATATTTAGGTTCAGCCTGTTCCTCTTAAACATTCGCGGCACACACTGAAGACGATGAAGAAGTACTTATACTTCAAGAAAGGAATGGTGCTCAAAAGTTCGGACCAACTATCTTTTATTAAATAATCTCAATCCCTAATCTCAATACTAATTGGTAAAGGTTAATTTCAAAGACCTTTTTTATTTTCTTGACTTAGTAGATTGGTAAACTGTCCCCTCTTCCTTACTAATTTCGTTTTTTATGGCAATTTATTTGTTTAACTGCTTCTTTCAGATTTCGTCATTCGAGCCAAAATTCACGAATCAATGAATCAGGCTCATATCGATCATGATCAACCGATTCCAAGAATCTGAATAAAGGCCGGCCCGAAACATTAATATAAAAAACTAACTTCGGTTAACAAAGAAAATGGGTTCAATATAAATAATCGAATTTACTTTATTGAAATTATTCATGTAATACGAGTATGTGTATATTGTTCTTACAGTGAAATATTTCGATTTAATAAGTATTATTTTAAGATGTTGTTATTGAATAAAATCATCAATTATGAATTAAACCACCTGCCTTCCATCCCTCACTGGTTTGCCTTCATTCTCCATCAGCACCAGAATCATATGACAACAGAATCGAACACAGACATATCCCGGCATGTTCCTTTCGCCGGATCCGTTTCACCAATTAAAAGCGACTGTTAATTTGCAATGATCAATTTATAACAGCACATTATGTGTGTTATCACAACCACTAGAACTATGAAATACTAGGTAAGCTGTAGGAGATATTCGATAACTTACATTAAACCCTATCCAGCCCTGATTGTAGGTTAGGTAAATTGCGGGAAACTGACGACGCTTTTTGATAAATGGTTTCGGTGCCTTTTTTTATGGAGCAGCTTTTGTTGTTAGTTTTTGCTTGTATTTTGGCATTTATAAATTTGTGTATTCTTTATTTTTTTTCGTTTCTTTGTGAAAGGAAGTCATCGCTTCAAAATACAAATAGTATATGCATATAGCCACGGTTGCCAGTGGCTCAAAAATTAGTTAACGTCGATCAATTGGCCATGATTTATGAGCTCAATTCTTAACTGTAACAGTTTTGTACCTTTTCGCCTTTGCTATAAATGCTTATTTCTTTCAGGGAATTGCACTCGAAGAAAAAGCTAACTCATTCGTTCGCATTGTGTGTAAAGAAATATCCCTTATGTTGCTATAACTAGTTACGTACAAGATATCCTTTATGTTGCTTAACCTAATTACACACAAAATATCCCTTATGTTGCTAAAGGGATACATACACCAAGAGAGTTTGCGAAAGAGAGAGCGGCAGTTCACTGCTAATGGCCTACTTTCAGCACTTTGTGAAGTTTGAACTGTCTTAGAACGAAATTATTAACGCTTATATAGCAGATTGATAAGTTAATCAATTCATTTATAAAACAATAATTGCTCTGGAAATAAAAATGACTGAACACACTTTTTTCATTATGCATCTCACGAGCACAACTGTTTTGCATTCATTTTTTATGCCACTTATGAAAAGGTATTTTATGAAAGATATATTGACACCTGTCATTTTTCATGATTTTAGAAAAGCTTTGCTAAATAATCTTCGTATTACATGGGCAATCAATTATATTATAGGATGAGTCTTCGATTATGTTGAAAATTATGTTACTTTCAATGCAACCGTGCATCAATATATATGCCAAGTCTCTCATAAATGGATATTTATAATGTTAACTATAGGTCAGTCTTGAATAAACTTTGATTGAGTACACAACGCTGGTGAGACTAAGCTATATTTTCTTATCCAGGCATTCCCCGACACGGGGAACTCGATGTCCAGAGCTACTAATTCGGATTTAGTAAAAGACAAATCAGCAGTTACGTGTGTGTAAATGTAAATTGCGTCGCAATAAAAAAACATGAGTGGGTTGCACTAAATTGAGAAGCTTAAAGAAAATAACTATGATTCTTGGGGCATACAGATGCGAAGCATGTTGGTACATGCGGATCTATGGGAAGTTGCATCGGGGGGCTTACAGGAGTCTGATGTGGGCGAAAATAGTAACTTCAGTGAGTTTTGATTCGTAAGGCATTGGCAAAGATCACGCTAAGTTGGGATACATCAAGAATTGCAAAAGGTCGTAGGAGGCATGAATTAAATTGGAAGACCTTCAGCCAAGCGGACCGGTTCGTAAAGTCTCGCTTTACAAATAGTTGCTCAATTGTCACATGGCGGAGGGGCAAGGCATTGCTAGCTATTGGATCACATTTAACGAAATCGTGGATCAGCTTGCCGGAGTTGGAATAGAAATTTGCAGCTTACTAAACGCATTGGATGCAAGCAATTTTAAGAAACTCGGCTAGTGCGTGGACAGTGGAGCCGCAAGTCATATGTGTTGTGATAAGCAAATGTTTTCAAAGTTTGAGGCGCATACCGAAAGGATCTGTTTGGTGGACGCCGGCACCTTGCACGCAGCAGGCAGAGGTGAAGTCAAAGTGAAAACGGATTTGTGCAAAGTGGTACTAGGCCACGTATTGTACGTACCAAAGTTGACGAGCAATTGTATGTCTGTGGGACAAGCCGTAGCAATGAAGTGCAAGGTATATTTCGATGCAAGGAGTGCACGAGGATTCCAAGGCGGCAAATGAATACTCGTGGCCAAACGAGTAGGAAATCTGTATACGTTTGAAAGTCATCGGACCAGATGTTATGCAGCTGTTAGGTCGGACGGCGTGTTGTGTCATAACAGATATGGTCACCTAAATTATGATAGTTTGCGTGAAATGGCAAAAAAGGCGCTGGTGCGAGGAACGGAAAACGTTGACGTGTTGCTGTCGTGCAAGACGTGCATGCTTAACAAGGTTCACGTGCAGCCATTTCCGGGATCAACACAAAGCTAGAACTGGTGCACACTGATGTGTGTGACCCTTTCAAAACGGCTCTAAGTATTTCCTCACATTTATTGATGACAAGTCAAGGCGCATTCTCGTTTATTTACTGAAAGGAAAGGACGAGGTCTTTCGCAAGTTCGTGGAGTACAAAAATCTGGTAGAGCGTCAAACAGGAAGGATGATCAAGTGTATTCGCAGCGACAATGGACGCGAATATGTGAACAGAACGTTCAACGGGTTTTTGAAAACCAATGGAATTGCACGGCAATTGACGGAGGCGCACACTCCGCAACAAAATGGTGTTGCTGAACGAGCTAATCGTACGCTTGTGGAGATGGCTAGATGCTTATTGGATCAATCACAAAGGCACTGATTGGAATGACTCCAATGGAAGCGTGGACTGGTTAGAAACCATCGATTAGTTATCTAAAAGTTTTTGGTTCCATTGCGGTGGCACTGGTTAAGGGTCGTCATAAAAGCAAATTTAAGCCCAAAGGGAATGAATACCGCATGATTGGTTACTCAATGCAGGCAAAAGGCTATCGGCCCTACGATGCAGAATCCAAGACAGTTTTCGACAAAAGAGATATTCTCTTTGATGAGGCCAGCTATCTGGAGAAGGCAAAGGGCGTAGCAATAACATTTGATATGGCAAATGTTGGGCATCGAGTAGACCAAGCTGGCGAAGGGGATGATGATGATGAGGTTGACTCCAGCGGCGAAGACATCATATCTCGGTCAGATGCTACGGATCAAATTAATGCGGACGAATCCTTTGAAAGTGCTAAAGCTGACGAAAAGCTGGATGAAGAGCAAAATTCACGAACCTGGCAGACCGAAATTGCTTAGGACGGGCAGACCTGAACGCCCAAGGAAGCAATATAATATACTCTGCGCTATGGTACCCATTCCTGGCAGATTTACCGAAAGGTCATCGTGCAATTGGTTGCAAATGCGGGATGCTCACGGCCGAATAGAGTTTTAAGGCATGACTGGTGGCAAAAGGATGCACAGAGCAGTATGGTGTTAACTACGCTGATAAGTTTTCACAGGTTTGCAGGCTGGAGAGTATGAGATTTATGTTGGCGTTATCGGCAGAGTTGCAGTTGTACCTACATCAGATGGATGTTTGTACTGGGTACCTGAACAGTGATCTGAAGGAAATTAGGCGGACGAAGTATTAAGTGCTAAGAAAGCCGATATATGGATTGAAGCAATCTGAAAGGGAGTGTAACTCCAAGCTCGGCAGCGTGTTGCGTGGAATTGGTTTCATTGCATGGGACAATGAGCCATACCTTTATACCTTTATAAGCGAAAGGAAGGTAATTTGTCACTAATCCTAGTTTAAGGAGATCATCCTTAAAGCTTGTCAATCGAAATCGGACTAAGTCAGCATTAAGGCTGGTATTATAAAGTCGTTTGAGTGTATTGACAAGGGGCCACTGGAACTGTTTCTTAGCATGGAAATTTTACGTGAGGGTGAACTTTGAAAGATCACTGTGGGTAATACGCATTACATCAAGGATCTTTTGCGCAAGTACGGTATGAAAAGTCAAAAGGTGCTTATTGTTAAATGTTCTTCCGTATAAAGCTTTATAAAGCTGGATATGTTTGCGTTGTATGGTGCAAGTAGAATAATAAGCGAAGCGAGCAGAAATGATAAAGTCCCTTTTACATTCATCGTGTGGGTTGATATTATTAAAAGGCTGACAAAAATAACTTGAAGAAATCCAACCTTTGAGTAAATGTTTTTATGTGTACTAATAAAATTGTTTATTTTATTCTTTTTCAAAAATATGCTTGTTATTTAGCTATAGTTGGTTATTCTAATATTATATTAATTATGTAAAGGTCTTAATATTTTATTAAGAAAATTTCTTCTATGGTGTTATTAATAAAATATAATAAACTTGAAAAACTCACTTAATCAACAATTATGAGTAACCGATTGATGTAGCACAACATATACCATATATATACCGTGGATATTTTCAACCTGATGACAATATCTACAACAAAAGCGGTGATTGCGACAGAGTCAGCAGCAAGCGCATAAGAAATTCATTTTTCAGTTTTAAAGTTCACTTCGATAAAGTCGGTTTATGTTATATGCGAAGCAGTAAAATGGAACTCCAGCTAGGATCAGAATAACGCAACATAATTAAAAAGGATACGCGCAAGTGCTTAATAGTCGCAGTGCACAAAAAGTGTCTCAAGGAGTTAAGCTGCGTATGCGACAAATAGTGATTAAAGTGCTTAAAACCCTGATTAAACCATTGAAAACCTTGTAGTCTTAAAAGATACTTTCTGGCTTTCAGACGGAAATAAGTCATATCAAGGATCAACGCGATACTGGGCTTTGTGCTGCAAGCAACGAGTAAATATTTCAGCATTATTGAACTCTGAAAAGATTGAACTCATACCCAACCCAAATTGTGGGCACTTATGTAGTAGATTAATAACTCGACTAGATCCATAATTCATTCGACCTGTAAATGTGCTTTAGCATCGTTCATCTCAGTCTTTGCTATTATTAGATATCAGATTTATTTTATATATTTCAGCATATAACTCACATTCCTCAAATATGTGGTGGTCAGTTTTGCTAACGCTGACAATTGCAGAGTTTATAGTAGCCGATATACCGGGATGCGATTATTTTGACACAGTTGATCTAACGAATATCACACGATATACGAATGGATCATATCAGTACGAGAGCCTGATAATTCCAGCCGAACAAACTGGTGAATATGACTATGAAATTCTGGTGGATGGTAAAAGGGAAACGGTGAAAAATCACCTGCGAGGATGTGCCTGTAAGCTGGCCAACTGTGTGCGATTCTGTTGTCATATGAATCTGCGCCTGGAGGATAAACAACGCATCTGCAGCGGTGATATAAGCAAGGCAGTTGACTTTGATCCCATTGTGAACATTACTCAAAGGGATGGCAGGCAGGTGATGAAACACATTCTCGATGATTTTATCGTACAACGACATCTGCCGGTTCCTTGCGCGGAACATTATCATTTGGATGTTGACAATAATGAAGCTGATAATTGGACATTGTTTGAGGTTTGACTGGAATTAATTGTGAAGTGAGCAGAAAATAAATGATATGTTTTTTTTAGGATGGAACATTGCATCGTCATTATGATAACAGAAATTTGTCAAAGCAGAAATACTGTTTGCAACCTCATCCAATAATGGTTAACGAAAATAATGTAATAAAGTTGGTGCCCCATAATTGCACTGATCCGGCTCCTAGTGAATGGCTCAAAAATACACGTAGGCATCCATTTATATTATTTTATTTTTTACTATCTATTTTGCATTGCTTAACTTTTGTCTTAAATCACTTTCAGTTATGGTGCTCTCGATAATTTGTTTAATTCTAACAATTATCGGTTATCTTTGGCTGCCTAAATTCAGAAATCTACACGGCTATTGTTTCACCTGCTATATGATTTGCATTGCCTTGGCATTTGCATTGCTACAAGTCGATTCTTGGAGAAGATATGAGATGTCAGTGGCAAGCTGCGCGGCAAATGGTATGCATTTCAGTGTATTATTCAAATTATCCAATCTTTGAATTTGTATCGTCAAAATAATACCTACACAAGATTTATCCATTTAGCCTATGTGGGTTACTATGCTGTAATGGCCGGCTTCCTTTGGCTGAGCGTCATCAGCTTTGATATGATGACCAATTTTTGTGGCGGGCAATTCTATACTAAACAAAAAAAGCCAAAATATCGTTTTGTAATCTATAGTATATATGCATGGGGAGTTGCCGCTCTACTAACGACCATTGCAATCGTAATGCACCAAGTCGTGGAAAAAAAAGGAGACGGACACAATTTGTTAAATCCGGCATTCTGCGCTTATGCTTGTTGGATAAATAGTGAGTTTACGCAGAGAGCTTATCAATGATTTAGAACCATTGCAACTAATATATTTAATTGCTTACAGCCATTGATTGGTCAGCAATGATATATTTCTACGGTCCAATGGCAATTCAGATCGTTTTCAATACAACAATGTTTACACTAACGGTAAGACATTTGAATTATTAACTTCCGATATGATTTAATAATCTTCTCTCGTCTAAAGGCTTGTAGCATTCTACAGAAGAAACGAGATATTCAAGGCGCTATAACACAAAATGAACGATCGCATAATTCCCATATACAAAAGTAATGCTTTAAGTAAACAATAAAATGTTCAAAATTTAAATTTTTTTCTCCACTCAGCTACACACTATGTTTGCGATTATTTGTCATTATGGGCGTAACCTGGACCTTTGAAATCTTGTCATATCTATCAGAGAAAATGGAGAGTACTGCGCTTAACCAAATCTTTAAAATTCTCGATTACTTTAACTGTGCCCAGGGAATCATTATATTCATACTTTTTGTTTTAAAGCCCAGTGTGCTTAAACTCATTTTCAAACGGTAAGTGACAAAAAGGGAGAACTTCCAAACCAAATATATTTATATTTAGGTTTAGATAATCTCAATCCCTTTATGTACTAATTCGTAAAGGTTAATTTCAAATACATTTTTTATTTAATTTTCTTGACTTAGGAAATTAGTAAATTGTGCCCTCTTCCTTACTAATTTCGTTTTTTATTGCAATTTATTTGTTTAACTGCTTCTTTCAGATTTCGTCATTCGAGCCAAAATTCACGAATCAATGAATCAGGCTCATATCGATCAAGATCAACCGATTACAAGAATCTGAATAAAGAGCGGCGCGAAGCACTGATATCAAAAAATAACTTCGGTTTACAGACATATCCCGGCAGGTCTTTTTTCACCGGATCCGTTTCACCATCCACTGGAGTCTAATAGTTTTTTTCTAGCAATTAATTGAAATAACAAGCTAATATGCGCAGTATATCGATTTATATTAATATTCATGTTGGCTTCTTTTATATATTAACGTCTGCACCTGGACTCGCATTCCGCCCGAGTGCAAAACCGATCGTGGTTGCCAGAACATCCGCGATAGGACATTGGCTTGCAGGTTCGGTCAGTAGTGTCGAACCAAAACATTAAATTTGCATTCCTTGCGCAATTACGACCAAGAGTATTGCCCTCATTTCGGCCACCAAAGCACTCTTTTGCGCCTACTGTATAGGACAACAAAGAGGTTACTTGCAGTACTTACTTACTCGGAAGATTACCGAGACACCGCTCGGCCTGAGACTGAGCCATATAAAGCGCCAGACAAGCGAGAATCAGAATGAATTTCATGTTGAATATGCTTGCTAAAGTCCAAGCTTGAACTGATTTCCAACTGAAAATGCGATTGCTCTTATAGCAGATCGTTAGTCAACCGGATCATTCATCAAACGACAGCTATTCCACAATACAATTGGCATTTTATCACGTTCATTTAATTGTTTAATAATGGTCGAAAGACAGAATTGTGCAAGTTTTTCGCTAATGAAAACACATACTTTAAGCTTTAATGGAAATAAATAAATATAAATTGCTCTCATCTTTCAGGATGGTTTAAATTGCCCGAAAAAGTTCACTGTATAAATAATATTTGAGGCATCTAAACTTTTAAAACATACTTGTAAGGTAAGTAATAAAATCTGCGGTGCTAACAAGTTCCAGGTTGTGGTCAGGTTATAAATAAATAAGAAACAGCATATTTGTTATATTGACAAAATTAGTTTCAGGCCAATGAATTTCGGAGCGCAGAAGTTCAACTTTCCATTCAACTCTTTTGAGTTATCTAAGACCCAATATGTGAAATGTTCAATTTAAAGCGACTGATCATTTTCAATGATCAATTAAAAACAGAC
>JAWNLY010000081.1:0-20343 GCA_035042045.1 Drosophila melanosoma | reverse complement strand
GAATTATTGAAAAATTCTGACAGGAGATTAAAGACAGCTTGTGTGCTTTTCTTATCGAGCTCTATCTTTTGATAAACGTGAAAACGCAGACTCACATTCTTTAAGATAGCGCAATTGCTAAGCGCCAAGGAAATTTGTTCTTGAAGTAAGGTGTTCTTGATTTTTGCAAGCTCTTGTTTGTAGTCGTTCATATCCAAAATAGGCACAATGTGTTTCTCTAAAAACTCGTGTAAAGTAGTGTAGTCTTTTCGTCGTAGTAAACGATAAGCAACATGAGCAAAATTACTGTATAGATGCTCAAAGGCGATTACTCGCTTATAAATGCGCTTGATTTCTTCCTCTTGACTGAGCTTTAAACGAACCATCTCATTTTGTGCTTGTTGCTTGCTCAAAAGATGAAATGTATAGAGAGAAATGCCCAAAATAGTCATGACAAACAAAATTAATAGAGCAAATACTTGTGTATCTAGGTCAGAAAACCAATAGAGTAGTGTATTGTAGCCAATGAGAATGAGTGTTTTGAGTAGCATTTCAAGCACAAGAACTTTGTAACTGCTTCGTTTGCGTGGCTTTTTGTAAGAGAGCTTAAAAGCTGTTGAAGCAACAATAAAGCTAATGATAAGCGTGTATTCATAGAAATCGCTTTGACGAAAGTCTGGCGAAACGAGCGTAAAAATACTGGAAAACATGGCATAAAAAATGACAATGCAAAACAAAACGGATAAGATATAGTAAAAACGCAAGAACAGCTTTTGTTTTGGGTTTTTTAGCAGAATCAAGCAGGTCAAAAAGTCGACGAGAATATTCCACGGTGGAAAAGGCAGTATGATACAAAACGGTTTGGATAAAAGCAGACAAAAGCAAAGCATGTATTGCCACGGCTTGGCTTGTACATATACCGATAAAATCATCAGTAGAGCATATACAGAAGCCAGATTACTAACAAAAGCTAGTATCATAATAAATTACTCTTGAGTGCATAAGAAATCGTATAATCACAAGCAGAATCGTCCTCCAAAATGAGTTGTTTTTGTAATTTATCCACGCGTCTGATTTTGTCACGATTGACAATATCGGAGCGATTGGCATAGACAAAGCGTCTATCAAGCCGTGAAAAAATCTTCTTCAAAGAATCCACATAGGTATAATTTCCTTTTTCGGTATGAATCAAGACTTTGTTTGTCTGTTTAATTGCCTGAATCCAGTGAATGTCATCAAACGGTAGAATGCAATTCTCGATACGATTTTCAATCACGAGCGTTTGTTTGTTAATGTGCGCTTGAGCAAGGTCAATTGTATCAATGATTTGCTCTATTACATGAGGGCTCTGCTTGTAAATAACATTGAAAGCGTTCACTTGTAAGTAGGTCTTACCAAGGATTTTGTCCATAAAGTTTGTGATAAATACAATCAAGTGTCTATCGGATTGTTGTAGTAGCCACTGGGCAAAGGCAATGCCTTGCGGTTCATCTTTGACCATAATATCGAGAAAATATAAGGTTCTTTCCTCGCCATAACTCTGTGATAATGCGCTCCATTGGTCGGTTGCTAGGTCGATTTTATGAGGGGTTCTTTCCTCGATACAACGGCAAACTTTCTTTCGGAAATTCGCTTCATTCTCAAATAAAATAATTCGCATTTTTCAACCCGATGTGATTCAAGTGCGTTTCGCCACTTATCTCTTGAAATTTCATGGCAATGTGTTATCCTGTTCTTACAGGGAAGAAGTTGTAGAGGGAAAATCCCCCGTCCTCACATGGGCTTGAGGACTCACAGAACGCAAAAAATGCGTGTTAGGAAAATTCCCTAACACGCATGATAAAATTTATTTTTAAATTGCTACAATGGCAATAAATAACAAACTATCAGTGGAATCCAACACACGCCAACACAAAGCCCAACCAAGAGAAGAAGCACGAGAGCCGTTTTTACCATTACGCTTACTGCACAAAAACCCGGAGATGTTCTCTATACGAGTGATAAGGTAATTTAAGGTCTTTGTGCATGACAAATCGTAATTTTTGAATAAAATTATTTGCCCTTGCTCGATTTTTCTACAGTTGCCCATGAAAAATCTCTGTGTTATAATAGCATATGTGTGGATGAATTGGAATAAGGCTCTGCCAAATAACAATTCTGCGTGCTAGTAGTCAATATCTACTGGCTCGTAAGCGACAATCAAGAATTGGCGTTCTTGGTTGCTCGCTCCACATTTTTTTATATTCTGTTGTCCTAATCATAAACCAGAATTTACCGATTGTCAAATAAATTTTAAGCATTGCATTGTCAAGCAGTGCTCTGTTTTTGCTGGAAAAAGTCGAAAAAAAAGACAAAATAGCAAGTTTGATTTCTTGCTATTTTGTCTTTTTTCGTTTATTATACGATTACGGGCAGTTGATGCTATAGGGTTGGTTGCACGCACCTCTCATTATGTAGAGAAAGGAGGTGTTGTGCATGAATAATTTTCCATATGATATGGCTATTTGGGCGATTGTTGCTATTGTCGCAATCGTTTTTGGCAATAAAGGAAAAAAGTAAAAACCACCCTGTCGCAAGCAGAGTGGTTTACTTCTAAATAATAGGAAATAAATTTACCTAATTGCAATCAACCTATATATACGTTGTAGTATTGACTGCCTTTCTCTACACTTATTATATATCGAGACAAATGATTTTGCAAGTGCATTTTGGCACTTGCTTTTTTGTTTTAGCGAGAATGCAATCAATCGTTTAAGGTGGAGATTTGCAAAGCAAATACAACCTGTCGATTGATGAAATGAAGCGTCATACTAAAGACCAGCCCATATATCATATGGGCTCTGCCTTACGGCGAGTATGCGGGGGGAAAGGGGGTGCAAAACCCCCTCGTATCCCTTATCGTTCATTTTGTCGTACGGTAGGTTCATGATTTTCTTGCTTTTGCTCCGCTTTTTTGACAGCTTCCTTACCCTCTTTTAAACTTTCTAAAATAGAGGGCTTTTCTTCTTTTTCAGGCGCTATATTGTTGCGAACGCCATCAATTTGATTGTAGTTTTGCTCGGTGCTCAGCTCGGTATTTTTCAGATAGTCATATTGATTTTCTCCTACCAAAGAAAAAAGGCAATCTTGAGCTGGAATATCGTCTTGATTATGATAGTTTTCAGTCATGTAGTCTACTTCTTCAATATAACCAAGGGCGGTAAATTCGCCGGTTTGTTCATAAGATATATCTCTGCCAAAGGCTTCATAGTCAATATAATTGGCAAGTGGCCCCATAGCCTGTGTGTCATAAATCCCTGCTTCATGTACATAGTAATAACCTAAGTCGTATTTGTTTTGTATATCTGTGTTCAAAATATAGCAATCCATATTTTCAGCCAAATTAATGGCGTCTGCTATAGAAGAAACACTCACAATGCCGCTTTCGATACAAGCATTAAATTTTTTCAAATCATCTTGCGGTAATTTATCCAATGTCAAGGCGAGATAATTGAGCTCTTCTAAAGAGGTGTATTCTCCTAAAATAGAGGTGAGGGCGGGGGTGTCGAGTAAATCATAGTCCGCGATAAAAAATTCCTCATATTCTTCATTAATTCCAATTTCTTCAAATACTTTTTCTATCGTTTCACTATCTGTGGGGAAATTCACCCATTCTCCAACCAATTCTCCCTCGTTGTATTTTCCTAAGTTTCCAATCCATGCGTCTACCATCTAATCAATCCTTTCTTGTCGCTCTGTGGGTGGCTTGTTGACAGGTTTGTTGATACACTTGCCAACATTCTTGCTGTTTGTTCACTGAATCACATCGTTTTCATTTGAATAAACGGCTGTGACTTCATAGCCCGCTCGCTCAAAAGCTTCGATTTGCTCCATGATGTCATTTAGTTGTAAAATATCCATATGTTCTTGCAAAAACTGTTGTTCGGGTGTGTAGACGCTAAACGCATCATCGGAAGCATAGATGACAATCGGAGCGGTTAGTGTACCTTGTTTGTTCAAAATAATTTGTAGTTCCATAGGCAATATTCCTTTCAATTGTTGTTAAGAAAATAAGAGCAACGCTTTTGCGTTGCTCTTATGGACTTTTTGTTTAGTCAACTGGGTCAGATGTTTTCTTGTGTTTTAGATAGAAGAATAGTCCTAGCACAAACAGTCCGCCCAATACAAGCGGGTATACTTTTGCTTGTGTATCGCCTGTTTGTGGCGCTCTCACTGGTTTATCCACTTGGTTTGTGTCATTTTCTTCTGGCTGGCTTGGACGATTGTTTAGATTGTCTGTGGGGTTCTCGCTCATTATCGTTTCATTGTCATTTACTTCGTTATCGTTTGTTTCGCTATCATCTACGATTTCAACTTCTTCTGTGCCTTCGTCAACTTTTTCGTCCGTAATCGTTAAGCTTCCCTGACCGCTATACCAATAGGTAACGGTGATAGCGCCGTCAATCAGCGTTGTTTCGTTGGGGTAATCAGCACGTACAAATTGATATCCATTGATGTTCTTTTTATCAAGTTTGTTTTTGTTGAGCCAGTCCATATAATCCGTACCAATCACATCTGTATAGACTTGTTTTTTGGCAATTTCACGTTCATCGCTAGTATGTTTGAACAATACAATCAACGACCCAGATTTGCCATCACCGACGATTTTCCATTCCAAAGTTTGATCGGCTGTAATGCTTAACGTATGCACCGTAGTCGATAGCTTATATCCTGTTCCCGCCTTGCTTTCTTTGAGTGTGTATGTTCCGCAAGGAATGTTTTCGCTGGTAGCGATTCCGTCTTTATCGGTGATTAATGTGGCTATTACCTTGCTTGTGCTATCGATGAGTTCATAAGAAGAAGAGGCAACAGCCGTTCCAGCCGTACTTGTTTTGATGATTTTCACTTTACCAAGCGCTAAATCAAGCAATACATTGATTGTTGCCTTGTTTTTTCCAATGGTAAAACTTTGGCGTGTGCTTGGCAAGGCATACTGGGCAGGGGCTTTTATCAGTGTGTAATAGCAGTCGCCATAAGCCAAAGAAGATAGATTGGCATAGCCATCATTGCCTGTGGTGATTTCAGCGACTTTTTCATCGTTGTCACGAAAAATAGCAAATACGGCGTTTGCTACGTTTTGCTTGCTCTCTTTGGCACTCACGTTCATGGTAATGCTTCCCATAAGCGCTTGGCATTTCATCTCAAGGAGAACAGGCTCTTTGCCCATGCTAAAGCTTTGTTTTTCATTGCTCAGTTCATGATTTTCGGGCGCTTTGGCTTGTTGCAAATAATAATCGCCACGGCTAAGGGTTGTAATTATCGCTTCTCCGTTGTTATCACTTGTGATATCTGATACTTTTGTGCCATCCGCCTTGTAAATCGTTATGGTACAACCTGATACTTTTTTTCCAGAAGAATCAAGAACCGTTACTTTCAACGTGCCTGTTATCGGTGTGTTTTTGCTTTCAACGGTGCTTTCATTGCCAGCGCTGACGTTGGCAACATATTTCGTCTTATCGATTGTATAGCTATCGGTTGCTTTTGCTTGCATGATGGCATACCGTCCAACTGCAAGGTTGGAAACAATCGCTTCACCTAAAAAGTTAGTGCTGATGTCTTGCATCTTCCCGCCTGTTGCATCGTATATCGAAAAGATGGCGTTTTCGATACTTTCGCCTGTTTGGCTATCATAACAAGTAATGCGAATACTGCCTGTTGTGATTGGCGTTGGGGTAGGGATTGGTGTAGGTGTAGGTGTAGGCGTAGGCGTTGGCGTTGACGTTGATAAAGTGAGGGAAAAATAAGCATCTATAGCATTGGTGGCACTTATATACACATTTTGGCTATTGGGTAAACTTGGATTGTAAGCACCAGAAACATTTTTTTGTCGCACAGTATATGTGCCAACAGCAAGTCCAGATATCGTCAATGAACCACCTGCACTCGTAAGCGTTGTGAGTGCCCCACCTACGCTATATTGACCATTGCTTATTTGTGTAAAGCCAATGATAGCGCCTTGAAAACTAAGGATTTCATAACTTGCATGATCGTTAGGCGTACTGTTTTCTAATGTATGAATCGATAGTTCTTGTGGGGTAGCCGATGCCGTGATGACAAAGAGCATACTCAATATAAAAGCCATTAGGATGGTTAGCAGTTTCGTTTTTGTTTTTTGCATACGTTCTCTCCTTGATTGGTTGAGGGGAATTATTTTCACTCATCGTTTTTAGCTTGTTTTTTCTGCCAAAGGAAGAAACCACCCGCTACTGCGCCACAAACGATGAGAATCATGATGATTGTGCCAAACACACCTCCTTTCTTTTTGGGTTCTTCGACTATTTCTGGTTCAAGGCTTGGTTCAAGTGTCAATAGTGGTGTGGGACTTGGTGTCATGGTTGGACTGGGCGTCGGACTGGGTGTTGGCGTTGGTGTTGGGGTCGGTTTGATTTCAGCATCATAGGTTACCAGTGCGTTTACCTTGTAGGTAAACGCACCAGTTTCAGCACGCTTGCTGAGCGCGCCATTGTAAAGAGCCGTTGCATCATAGTAGACTTGATCAGCGTTTTGTGCTTCGCCATGATAGAATGCTATGTAACTTTTCACTAAGCGTGATACGTTGTATTTGGCGGTTCGTGTGTAATAACCGTCCTTGTCTTGTAAATCATTTACCCACGATGAACCTGTAATGCGATGCGTTCCTGTATCCAGTTTGAGTTGTTCGAGTATGTCGTTTTCAATACCCGAATACGGTGGATTGTCACTGTCAAATGAGAGTTCTTTGCCGTTATCAAGCGTGAAAGTAAATTCGTTATCACTCATAAAAACAGCATTGACGAGTACATTTTCCTGCCATTTGCTAGATTTTTCTTTGCATTCTTTGAGTGTGAGTTCGACTGTTTGACCGTTATGTTCCATGCTGATATGGTCTTTGGGTGTTGGTGCATGGAGCGAATAACCGTAAGCGACTTCTTTTTCATAAGGGGTCGGATCCACTTTTTCGGTTCGAGTTTGATAACGCACGGCTGTGCGTGCAATCGAGCCTGAGTAGCCGTTTTCCTTAATGATGAGAGAAGTCGGAAATAAACGATCGTTTTGCCTGTCTAAATTCATGCGATTGATTTCACGCTGAAATGTTTGCGTTTCTTCTTTCATCACTGGGATTTCTTCGAGTATGTCATACTCAATGGAGCGATAGAGATAAGTTGTATTGTTTTCAACCAACGAGCGTGGGGCAAGCGTATAGTTGAAAGGTTGCTTATCTGTAATAAATTCATAGGTTTTGACAATTGTGCTAGGTGCAATTGAGCTTTCAGTCGCTATATATCCGCTTTCAGTGGCTATATCTGCGTTATTGGGCGATTGAGCCATGGCTTTGTTGGCAAACAGCACAAGCAATAAGCCGATGGCAAATAAACTGGTTTTAACTTTCAACTGTTTCTCCTTTCTATTTTCCGTACGCAAGCGGTCTACCATACATCACTTGGTTTCCTGTCGAGAAAATAGGGCGTTTAACAACCTTGCCTTTGCTCGATGAAGCATCAACCACCATGCCACCGCCGATATATAAGCCGATATGGTCAATGTTTTTGTACCGTCCATTTGAACCAAAGCTCCAAAAGACAAGATCGCCTGCTTGTAAGTCGCCTTGCGACACGGCAAGATGATTGTCATCAATCCATTGCCCTTGATAAGCAGCAACATCGCAAATGGGTACGCCTACTTGATTGAATATCCATTTGATGAAATGAGAGCAATCTACATAATTGCCTTGTCCACGCTTGGGTTGACTATAAGGATCGCCCAAACGAGAAACAGCTAGTTCAATCACTCGTTGCACTGTGGCGTCATCGTTTATGGGTAAATTATTTAGGATTTCATCGAGTTCTTCCTTGGTGAGTGGTGTTCCGCTTGTGCCCATTTCGCCCAACAATTCCATGAATAAATCAAAGTATTCAGGTGATAAGAGTTCATCCAGCAAGGCTCGTTGGTCACTATCAAAATGATAAAAGTCTGCCATTTCATAGGCACTTTTGCTTTCAACACTGGCAACGGTTTTGGTTATGGTTTGGGTATTGCCGTCCTCGTCCGTAATCGTTTCTGTGATTTGTTTTGTGGTCACTTTGTTCATGTCGTTCATCACTTCACGAAGCAAATCAACACGCTTGGGATCCAGAACACCGACATCTAAGCCGATGTCTTTATTCATGGTCGTTCGAACGGAAAAAACAGCGATGACATCAATCCAGTTGGGGGCAAAAGTTTCGCCCTCTTGTTCGTTTTCCACACCAGACGCTTGAGCGCGTAGTTCGTTGTCCAGTTCTGCGATGACCTCTTGTAATGGTCGCCCATTTTTGGGGTCATTAGACATAAACAGTCCAAAGGGAGACGCTGCCAAAAAGCCCACGATAAAAATCAATAAAAAGAGGATAATGAGAAAACCAGCACCACCAACGGCTGCGATGATACTTTTGATTGCAACCATTGCTTTTTCAACGGCTTGTTTCATCAAGGCAACGGCACGTTTGCTTGCTTTTTGCACGGCAACTGTTGCTTTATGTTGCGCTTGCTGTTGCGCCATTTTTGCTTTTTTGATTTGTTTTCGCTTGGCAAGCCGATTTTTGACTGGTAACTCATTTTGCTTTCTTCGGACAACATGGCTCTTATCTTTGATCGTTGATTTATTGTTTTTTACGCTATCCCTTGTTTTGGCACTTTGCATGGTCGGTTTTTGCTTGGGTGTGACTTTGGTCTTTACGCTTGTTCGATCATTGTTTGCGTATTTGTTTTGTTTTCCAAACGATGAATGATTCTCTGATGAATGATTCTGTGACTTTTGAGATGATGAGTAATTCTGTGACTTTTGAGATGATGACGCATTCTTTGATGTTTGCTGATTCAGTAGCGATTCAGTAGATTGCGATGTCTTGCCAGCTGACTTAAATTCAAACCAGCTCGTTTGGCACTTCGGTATATTTCGCCGTATTCCTGCATAGAAATTCTGACGTACAATCGCTTTGTGCGTGAAGCCATAGCTTCTACTCCTTTCATTTTTCCACTCACGCTGTGAGATGCAACAAGGGGTATTAGGGGATTTTCCCCTAACAAGCTTCATTTGTGCGTACAAATGAGATGCTTGCCATTCCTAGAGGAATGTATATCGGTCTTTAGATAACCGTTCGTTCATTGCTTTTGGGAAAAGGGTTTTTGCATTAAGAATGACATTCTCTTGCAAAATATAATGATTGTTGCGCTTCTTCGACATCGCAAATGTCCAAGCATTCGGACGCAATTATAATAAAATCTTCATGAAGTTTTGCCAGAAATTCATTGATTCCATAGTCATCAAATACGCTTTGATAGGTGTTAATGTATTGTTCCATGTCTGTTTCAATCGTGAGCGTCAATCCTAATCGATTGTTCGGACGATTTCGGCGGATCAGGTCAAGCTTATACTGCATTGCTTTCACCTCCTTTTCATTTTTTTTCATGAAAATAGCCAACATCAGGGGTTGGCTAAAAAAAGATAATTAAATTTTTAGTGCTTTTACGACGTTATGGGAAAGGAACCACTAAACTTTTAGTGCTTTTACAGCGTTATGAGAAAAGAACCACTAAACTTTTAGTGCTTTTACAGCGTTATGAGAAAAGAACCACTAAACTTTTAGTGCTTTCACGGCGTTATGGGAAAAGAACCACTAAACTTTTAGTGCTTTCATGGCGTTATGGTAAAAGAATCACTAAACTTTTAGTGCTTTACGGCGTTATGAGAAAAGAACCACCAAACTTTTAGTGCTTTCATGGCGTTATGGAAAAATCCATCCATTAGCCTTGAAAAGCACAGTGATTAGGACAAGAAAAATTCTTTGAAATTATGTACAACAAATACAGCTAGCTTTTGTTAGCTACTGAAAACTTGATTAGTGAGTTCGTGCTTACTAGTCAAGGCTCTACTTTCTCGATTCCCGTCGAGTGGTAGAGTGCTTTTTTATTTTTTTAATTGTGTTCCTTTAACTTCTGTAACTTCAATTGTTTCATTATTTTTGTTTACAAACTCAACTTCATAGATTTCATTTTCTGAATCTAATACCATCAAGATTACACCTTTAGTTCCTGTGATAACTTTTTCGTTTAAATCTACAGAGCTATATACAATATCATATTCTTTAGACATGCATATTCACCTACTTTTTAGTCGGAATTGATGTAACTAATCTAACAATTCCATCATTATTTTTTATCCACACAAACTCCACATCAATAATCTTTCCATTAACACCTTTGATTGGAATAATCTGACTATATTTTGTTCCATACTCTGTTACTGCCGTTTGAACAGCTTTTGATTTATCAAAGATAATTTGGCTACTTAATTGCTGACTATTATTTTTATTAAAGCCAAGTGCTTTTTCAAACTAATTGGCTTTTGATCCTCCGACTGGATGTTCTTTGTTTAAAAGATAGCCATCTAATTTAGAATTAATGCTTTCTTGTGTTAGCTTAGCGTTTCTAGCCCCACTGGCTTTCTTCCCAATATCCTCCTTGACTGCTTTTTCTGCAGCTTCTTCGGCAGCAGTGCCTGCTGACCACTTTTTGCCTAGCGCCGAGCCACCGCTCCAGAACGCATTTACCGTTGCATCATATCCAAGCACTTTTAGTACATCTTTGACAATATCTTCCGCATCCTTGCCCATGGCGATCCCTGTTAGGATCGTTACAGGTGCATCAATGCCAAAGTCGATTCCTGTGTTAATCAACAAAGCCTATCGCAGCCCCAATTGCGCTGGCGGCACCGCCTGTTATAATGGCGAGCGCAAGCGCCCTCAATATGCCACCTAGAAATTCTCCTTTTTGGTATTCTTCTGGCAAATGGATCGTTACATAGGCAATCGTATTCATGGATTTTATCTGCGGCTGCTTATTAAATAATAAAGCCAGGACAAAAAATTATCCTAGCTTTATTATTTTACCGTTTTCTGTTTCTGCGAAATGCAGAAACTTGCAACTTTCTCAATAATGCTTTGTTTCTGTATATCAAATGAGATCGCATCTTATAGTCAGCAGAGCGAATAAGCTTATTTGTTAGACCCTTTATTTGATAAAAGAAATTTTTGCTCATTTTAAGTTAGGGTTAAATTAAGCTTCGCATTAAATCTTAATTCTGCAAGCATTCTTATTTTTTAATCCACTATACGTATCTCTATATTTTCGAATTTTTTATTCTTTACGCTACTTTTTTTATTCTTAACATAAACAACATATTTATAATTACGATAAATATATTCCCAGTTCGGGTCATGCTCTTCGTATTGTTCGACTTTGACACTTTCTGCTCCATAGAGCATTGTGACCATTTCAAATAATATATCTAAAATTTCAACATGAGTTTTGTTTTTTAAGATTCCATTGTATACTATATTTCCATCTGTATCGCTATCTGTAAAATTTTTTCTGTGATTATCATCTATAAACATAATTTCTTCATTGTAAAAAAATAGTGACGTTTGAAAACCATAAAAATTGATAAATACATCTTCTCTTTCACCATCAAAAACTAGACTTTCAATAACTTGATTTTCTTTTAGTAGCGTTCCTTCCCTATTTAAAAAGCGAAGATCAAAGGTTGCGTTAACGTCGCCCATTTTTTCTAAGCCCTGATAAATTTCTTGGTTCGTAAAACTCATTAAATATTTCATATTTGCTCCAATACTCATTTCATTGGTGTCCCTTCTATAAATAATTCAACTGGATATTTTGTTTTGTCGATTGATTTTATTTATTTATATCACCTTTGTTTATTTGTTCTTGAGCACATTCTTGAATTTTTGCATTAGAACTTGTTGCAAGTACTGTTAAACATTCAAATGCATTAGGAGTATTAATTGCACATAATGCAAAAATACAGCGTCGCGCCAAGGCATATGTTTCATCATATTCTAAATAGTTAAAATGCTTTTGCGCTGTGATACAAAAGACGTTTACTGAACTGTAATCAGCATATTTTTGAATCAAAGAAACAATATCTTCATGCTTATAATGCCAATCTTGTGCCAATAAATGATTTAGGAAAAAAACAAAACTATCATTAAATAAATCCAGTTTAAATCCAATATAAAACAACCAGTCCATATCATCAGCGTTTTTTTCCTCTAAAGCTTTTTCTAACATTGCTCGATAAGTATTCACTATCGTCAACATGCTTCTTGCTCCAATTCAAATAATTTTGTTAATTATTATCTTTTTCTTTAAAAGAATCAATTATATATTCTTGTATATCTGATTTTAAATATTTTATTACTTTTCCCTCTCCAACTTCTTTTTTTATGCGAGTTATATCATCGTATAAATTCTTCTTAGCTTCTTTTTTGCTAATAGCACCCTCAATATAATAATACAGGCTATCATCAGTTAATACATAATACCATCCATCTTTATATGCAAAATTGTCCCTACCAAGAATGTTTTCTTTACGGAATCCATTATCAACTAAAAATGAACTGATTGCTTGAACTATTTTTTCGCTCATCATATTCTCTCCATAACAATTTATTTTATAATATTTCCTTCTAAATCAAATCTTTGTATACCTGTAGGCCCTGACGAATATTTCCAATATGCTCCTTCACCGTGATCGTAAATTCTATGATCAACATCTGTTGTTGAATCGTTACTTTGCATAAGATCTCCAACTCATATATCAGAACAAAGTTGGATCTGCTGCAAACCAAGTATAGATATCTTCTTTTTCCGGGTCAGAGATTGTTTTCCAAGCAACACCATAAATGATTTGTGTCAACTTTGCGTAATTATTGATTATACGAATCCCATTTTTTTCATAGCTATAAGAGATGCCATCAATATCCCCAAGCGTGCCTAAACTCACCTTTAGATTTTTTATATAAAAGCTAATGAGTTCGAGATCTTCACCAGATTCAATAGAAGATTCAGTAATTAATTGATCCAATTGAAAAAAACAATCGATTTTTTGTGGAAACTCAGACAATAAATTAACGAATATTTTATATCTTTTATCAACAACAAAGTTTCTCTCTCTTTTTGGTAGTTCAATATACTGAATTGGCACTTGGATGTCATTGACGGTAATTAATAAATCTCCTATTGGTGTATTTAGCATTGCTTCTCCTTATTTTTTAGGCGTATATTGATTTAAATCAACTGGATAACCGTGAATGTTACCTTTTCCATCTATATGTACTCGTACCCCAGTTTGGCCGTTTTGACCTACAGCTTTGCCTGCATCCCAAACCTTGGTTCCGTCTGGTAATGTTTCACCACTTATCCAAGCTTCTTGAGTCTCAGCTATCCCTGTTTGCCCATCTATCCAATGAGATTTTCCAGGCACTGAGTTGTTATGACCAATTACATGTTTTCCTTGTTTTCCTGCATCAACTGGAGGCGCTCCTGGAATATCTACTGAAATAGTGCCTTGTTGGGGTATATTTTTGGAAATATATTCTATATCTGAAGGATATAGCTGCTTATTTACAGGATACGTTGTATATGTCGCTGTCCCCCCTTGATTATATGTTGCCGTTGTTTGTAATCTTCCTACCTCATCGTAATAGCCTGTTTGGCGTATTGTTCCGTCGGCATTGTATGTTGATAAGTCTTTTGTCCCTGGCATAACTTGTTCTGGTAGTTTCTGATTATTATAATAATCGTCTGGCAGAAATGTATCAGCTTTTACCGCCTCCTCGGCCTGCTGAGCCAATTGCTCAGGACTAGCCGGTTCTTTGGTCTCAGGGTTTGCTCTGCGCTTAGCTGTCGTGTTCTTACTTTGCTTTGCAGATTCTGGCGTGTACATCATTAACATCAGTGTAGCTTGATTTATAGCATTGGCTGCAAATTCCGCTCCTCTTCTGTGTCTTTCCTGAAACTCATAGATCCCGCCTGCATCCACGTCCTTTTGATAGTCTGGCACATGCGCTTGCACTGTCTTAAGCGTATCCTTATCCAATACCAGCCCATTATTTCCTATTCCATAAACCGATGCTCGTGTTTCTAGCTGATTTAAATGATTTCCATCCACGTCACCTGTCGCAATGCTGCCAACCGCCTGCTGTGTTGCTAACGTAATCTCTCGATTTAAGCTAGTTAGTTGCACTCCATCTTTTTCCTTCTGTGCATTTTTCAAATATGCCGGTACCGTTTTTGAATTTGCGATCCCTGGCGTACCCTCTTCATGAATATAGATACTGTTATATGGATCGGATAATTCATATAAAAACGCATAAGCTCCTTCTGCGCCAATTCCTTCTGTTTTTGCTGCTATTCTAACGTTTTCCTCGCGTGCTTGGCTCCTTTTTCTTGCATTTTCTTTTTGTCGATCGCTTACCTTTTTTTGCGATGCTTCAGCCCTACATATGTCTACTAATTGCTGTGTCGCTTCATTTCCATCGTCTAATGGAAGCCCGTTTGCCACAGCACGGTTTTCAAGGAGCGAAAGAGTTTCTTCTTCCATATTATTAGGGAACACTTTATTTATTCCATTGATCAATTCCTGATTTGTAGATATAAAATGATTTTCATTTTCATCATTGACAATCTCTTCAATTCGATCAATCACAGCATTAATTTCACCTTCACCATACGCATCGTATGTAGGATCACTCAATTTATAACGTGGTGCTTCATCTTCAAGTAATTTTGCATCCGCCGCTTCTTTTTCTGCACGGGCCTTTGCTGCTGCTGCTTTCAATTCAGCTTCCGTGATAAATATTATTTCATCGTTCAACGATGAAAAGCTGCTCGCATCGCTTCCATCAAAATACGTCTTTCCTGCATTGGCAATAATATTAATCTCACCGTCAATCACCATATTCCCGTCACTGTGGCTGACCATGGACACCTGTGCACCGGTCATATTCACGGTTTTGGCGCTGGAAATCAGAATCCCTTCTTTTCCCTCTATCGTTATCTTCGTCGATGGATTGCTAAACTCCACTCCTAGCAAATCCGCCAATGTAAGATTCAGTCCTTTATCAGTTTTCTGCTTTCCGTTAAAGTGCATCGACGTCGGCGCCATTTCTAGCTCACTGCCATGCTCTGTTCCCAGATATCGAATATTAGGATCTGCTGTCTTGGCACAGCTCTGTCCATTTCGTCGCACGCAACCATAAGTCATTGCTTCATTTTCGTTTAGTTCCGGAAAATAGACCGATACTTCCGTACCGTGCTGCGGCATGCAGTACATCAAGCTACCCGTAGGCGGCGCAAACGGAAACCAAAACGCTTCATCAATCGGTTGCTCTTTATCAATATGCAAATGCACCTTCACACATTCACCTTTTGTATCCAACACCCTCCCTTCTAATCGCAATCCAAACGCTTTTTCATTATACTGCTTTATCTGATCATTTAACACAGCCCGTCCCATTGTGTAACGGTAGTGCATAAACGCCCTCTTTAAATTGCTTTCTTTGCGGAGAATTCGCATCTCTTTTCCTAAGAACGTTACCCGATCTCCCAATTGGTAATCATCCAATAATTCGATAGAATAACACAAAAACTCATCATCGGCAATCTCTTTTCCCTGCCGTTGCGCCTCTTCCATTGCTAGCAAGTCTTTTTCTATCGTATATTCGCTTTCGTTCTCAATTTCATGCTTGTTTGTTGCATTCGGCAGTCCAAAAATAATGGCAGGTTTCTCTTTTTTGCAGTCTACATAGAGTTTTGTATGGAAGTGGCTAATTAATCGCTTGATAAATTGCCAATCTGTTTCTTCATATTGCAAAATCGGTGCTGGTATTTTCCGTGATATATCGATTGTTGGCAAGATATCCATGCGATTATCTTTAGCACATACCTTCTCCAGCACATCCTGATAACTATGTTCTTTACATTGGAAAGATTCATTCCAACGCTGTATATCTGCAAAAATTGAATATGAAACTGCCGTAAGTTCAAACGTATATACCTCTGCATTACTTTGTGTTTGAATGCTCTCAATCACCCCACAGAAGATTAATATTTCTGCATTTTCATCTTCACCGCATTCTTTTCCATAGATTCGTATCGGCTGATGAATGGAGGATTGTATGCTCAATCCATGTTTTTCTTCTTCAACTAGCATACCCGACAAGTATAAATGCGCATGTTCATTCTCCTGTTCGGATATCTTTAGCGCTTTGACCTGTTGAACTAAAAACGGTACTTCAACTCTGATTCCCAACTCCTCAACCTTCACATAGGCCTCCATACATTACTGTCATCAAAACACATAATTCTGCCCGCTTTCCACAAATATAATCCTCCCCCCATACATACAGTATAGATATGATTCGTACACCAGTGCACATTCACCACGGATCAAGAGCTTATATTCGGGATCTGACCAATATTTTGCTGTAGCTGGCTTGCAAATACATCCAGAAAATGCCCGTCCTTGTTCATCATAGTATGTATCAACGGCCTCTCGAGCTGGTATTGCTAAAGGTCCTTTTCCCAGCGCAAGAACTTCTGTTGCTGAAGCACTACCGATAGCAGCCCCGCATATCCCGAAGGATGGTATATTTACCAGTGGCTCCCGATCTATCCAAGTCATCATTGGCTGCGCTTGCGTATAGCTACCATGACTGACAGGCAAATCAATACGCCGTACATGTGATCCAAACTCGCATATGATTTTTGCTCCCCGAATTATATAATAATCCTCATGTCCCATTATTCCTCCTCTGCATTTCTATGCGTTGTAAAGAAACACCGTAAAAACTTCTCCTCATGATGCTTTCCGCTACATCCAACCGTACAATGATAATTTGTGAAATCCCATGTTTAAGCCGAAATATACTGTGATCACCAATTTCAGATTCTTTTAAAACCAGTTTTTTGATTACGGAGCGATCCAGATTCAATTCGCTTTCTTCGCTCATGCAGTTGATTTCTTGCAGTAGAGGCATATGGTACGTTAGTAAATGACCGTTATTTATATTTGCCAAACTTATATTTTTAAATACAATGCCTGTTTGGTACATTGATAAAACGAACTTCATCTGTTCAGAGATCAAAAATAAATCTCGATCCAATACATCAGGGTATCGCTCTTCTTTTGATGAAATCTGAAAAAATAATCCGTCCTTTATTTCACTCTCCATCGAAAGGTGTATTTTTCGCTTATCAATATTTTGCTGCAAGTTTTGTATCTGAACTTGTCCATGCCATTGTTTGTCTGTTTCCAAACGAAAATACTCCATACCAGTTTCTCCAATGTTGTTAAAAAAGTGGATATACCTGTCCTTTATACTCTCCTATATACAGACGTGGCGACACATCTCGATTGGACTGTTCAAACGCTTCGCAAGTCAGCAGTTTATCTCTATTTCTTCGGATAAAAGCATGCACAAACCGTAAACAACTCTGGTATTGCTGCAAAAAGATCGCATCATAATCTCGTTTTAAAAAATAGTGTGACAGCTTTTGTCGTTTTTTGATATATTCTTCATAAAACGTTGAAAACAGCGATGTTATATCCCAAGAAATGCTGCACTCATCTTCATCCATATACCAATTTTCATTGTATAAATCAACGCGCAACGCGAATATCCCTTCACATATTTGTGTTCTCAACATAGATAAATAGCAATACTGTATTTGTCCTTTTTCCTCGTGCTGTAAATGAGCAAGATTCCAAATTTTCTTCCACACATCAAGTAGTTCTTCTGTGAAGAAATCATCTTGCTCTTTCGTCATATTTGAAGGAAATTGTTCCCAGCGAAGGCATTCATCCGGCAAACTCAGTATGATTTTCGCGTCCATTTTAGTTGTCCTCAATCAAAACTTTATCCGCTGTAACTTTAACATCACTTGCAATATGTACCTTTCCGCCTGCCGCACTTGGTCCATCATCAGCAGGTCCTTGATAGGCCCAAATTTCCGAACCTGTCACTGACACAATGTTTTCACTCTTGATTTCAATATCCTCCATCGCCTCCATCTTGATTTTTTTATCCGTTATGATGTCAATTCCTACATCATCCACCAATTGTATATATGTATTCTTATTCGCATATAACTCGATTCTATCTGGCTTGAAACGTATAAACTTTCCGTGTTCTGTATGTAATACCTTGTGATCAGGATTGGTTCGGAATTCTGGATTCGATGATGGAAGATGCACAGCACATGCCGTAAATACGCCTGTTTCATCTTTATCCGGGCACACGAGACGAATCCGATCTTCCACTTGCGGCATGGCATACCATCCACTGCCATCTGGCGATGAATACACCGTAGAATATGGAAACCACCGCCTACCGACGATAGGATTTTCCGCATCAATATCCAGCTCTATTTTCACTAAATCCATATCCACTTCCTTTACATAACCTAGCAACGATAAGCCCTGTGTCCGCAAGTTAAATTGCTTTGGAAGTTTTGTACCAGCATCTTCTTTCAAATCATAGGTATGTGTTAAAACATCCCCTTCAAGCTTACTTTCAATACGGACAATACGTTTTTCTTGGCCATTAAATTGCATCTTCCTACCCAGATCAAACGCATCGTCAAGCCTTGCTCGATAGACTAACGCTTCCTGTTCCTGATACTGCGGTAGCCCATTATAAGCATACTGCGCACGCTCAAATAAGTTTGTTTGGACAAAATAATCTTTTTTAATCATATTCTGCCCTGTGCTCTGTGTAGGCATCCCAATGTAATATTTAAGCCCCTGCCTATTATCCTCGCTGACAAGCTGTGTTTCAAAATGCGATGCTAAGCGTTTTAAAAAATTCCAGTCTGTCTCTTGATATTGTAAAATGAATCCTGGTATCAAAGCACCATTACTGGCGTTATCAAAAATTGCACTTTGTGGATCGGTATATTCTCTCGTCACTTCATCAAAAATGGCTTTGTAACTAAGTCCAGGATCATGAAAAGAGCGATTCTTCTTTTGAATATCCATCAGTTTGCTAAAACTATAGGCTTTTATCTCTGCAATGCGAACGTCTCGCTTGACATGAAAACGCACTGCATTCATAAATCCGCAAAACAAGGTTTGCTTGCCTTCCGTTCCTTTTAATGAAAACTGTATACCTTGTTTGATAGAAGCAAGTTCAATCAGTTGATTTTGATCTTCTTCTTGAATAATACCTTTTACATAAAATCGGGAATGCTCACCAATTTCCTTCTCAATAGAAATATCCAAAATATGTAAAAAACAAGAAGGAAGCAGTTCAAAATCATTATGCGTAAATAGTTTCATTGCGAGTTCTCCTTTAACATCTTGATACTGCTAAACATTTCTTCTATGCAGCGCTCAAATTTTTTCCGTTTTGGGAAAGGTGCAATCACTTCCAACAGAATCCCCTCATTGCTTTGATGCGCCAGCCCGTACACACACCATAAATATCCCTGCTGTCCTCTTTTTTTGTAAAATAAATACTCATAGAATATATCAGGATGCGCCTTATGTTTTTGTGATAAAAAGATTGTTTGGGGATCTTGTGTTTTTAGACTTTTTTTGATATGTTTCATTTTAGTGGTAAAAAAATCGTCTTTTTCTAAACGTATGAATAAGTAGGTGTTTTCATAATAAAAGCATGCTTTTGCATCGTAATTTCTTTTCCATTCTTCGTCTAATTCCATTTCAGTAAAATATGAAGGAATTGAAATTTGCATGTTTTCTAAGTCGCAAATATCCCAATTCAATTTATTATCTTCGACATCTTCATTTTTATGAATTGTTAACTGTTGTCTTTTAGTTCTTTCGTTTTTTAAAAATAACTGTATATTTTCATCTACTAAGTCTAACTTTTCATTCTGATCAATGCCCATCAATCATCACCTCTACAAGTTTTTAACTTTTATACAATAAGTGGCTTCTGTTTACACAAAAATGATACCAACGATATTTGCGCTTTTCTTACCATTTTATTTTGTTTATTTACTTCATTATCTTTTTAATCATGTTGTGGTATATAGCAAAATATATCACATAATAGTTTACTATGCAAGGAAAAAACGTGTTATTTTCAACTTTATTCTACAATACATGATTCTTGTTTCTGGATTTTATAATGGAGAAATATCGCTTATACTTGCTACTGATAAAGCTCAAATTTTCTTGGGTTAAACGTTATTATGTATTGACATAATGAATTCCCAGCAAGAAATATTTGCGGTTTTCCCGCTGAATATTTTCCAAAAAGATATTGTAACCAAATACACTCTTTTACATTGTTGATTTGTGATTCCTGTCGATTTCGTTTTCCTTAAGCTGTGATGCTTTCGCTATCATCATGCTATCCAGTAACATGAAAATAGCCAACATCAGGGGGTGGCTAAAAGGATAATTAAATTTTTAGTGCTTTTACGACGTTATGGGAAAGGAACCACTAAACTTTTAGTGCTTTCACGGCGTTATGGGAAAGG
>JAWNLY010000080.1:0-46169 GCA_035042045.1 Drosophila melanosoma | reverse complement strand
GCCTTTTAAAGTGGATTTACTTCCAGACCTAGCTCGTATCAAGACAAACTATTTAGATTGATGAATTTCTACCGATGAATCTTTGTCAAAACGTACAAAAAAACAGATTCAAAGGGATATAAACTCAACGCCTTAAACAGAAATCTTGTCACATGCCACAATCGCAATCCTATAAATTATTATCTTGCTCTTGCTCGATTTTTCTACAGTTGCCCATGAAAAATCTCTGTGTTATAATAGCATATGTGTGGATGAATTGGAATAAGGCTTTGCCAAATAACAATTCTGCGTGCTAGTAGACTATCTCTACTGGCTCGTAAGCGACAATCAAGAACGTCAATTCTCGGTTGCTCGCTCCACATTTTTTTATATTCTGTTATCCTCATAATAAACCAGAATTTACTCATTGTCAAATAAAGTTTTGAGCGTTGCATTGTCAAGCAGCGCTCTGTTTTTGCTGAAAAAAATCAAAAAAAAGACAAAATAGCAAGCTTGATTTCTTGCTATTTTGTCTTTTTTCGTTTATTATACGATTACGGGCAGTTGATGCTATAGGGTTGGTTGCACGCACCTCTCATTATGTAGAGAAAGGAGGTGTTGTGCATGAATAATTTTCCATATGATATGGCTATTTGGGCGATTGTTGCTATTGTCGCAATCGTTTTTGGCAATAAAGGAAAAAAGTAAAAACCACCCTGTCGCAAGCAGAGTGGTTTACTTCTAAATAATAGGAAATAAATTTACCTAATTGCAATCAACCTATATATACGTTGTAGTATTGACTGCCTTTCTCTACACTTATTATATATCGAGACAAATGATTTTGCAAGTGCATTTTGGCACTTGTTTTTTTGTTTTAGCGAGAATGCAATCAATCGTTTAAGGTGGAGATTTGCAAAGCAAATACAACCTGTCGATTGATGAAATGAAGCGTCATACTAAAGACCAGCCCATATATCATATGGGCTCTGCCTTACGGCGAGTATGCGGGGGGAAAGGGGGTGCAAAACCCCCTTGTATTCGTTCATACTTGCTGTTTGTTCATTGAATCACATCGATTTGGTCGTTGTCATTTGAATAAACGGCTGTGACTTCATAGCCCGCTCGCTCAAAAGCTTCAATTTGCTCCATGATGTCATTTAGTTGTAAAATATCCATATGCTCTTGCAAAAACTGTTGATCGGGTGTGTAGACGCTAAACGCACCATCAGAAACATAAATGACAATCGGGGCAGTTAGTGTAGCTTGTTTGTTCAAAATAATTTGTAGTTCCATAGGCAATATTCCTTTCATATTGTTGTTTTTGTCTCTTTAGCGTTCGGTTTCTTTGCCATTTTTTTGAGATTGTGGCTTGTCATTTTTATTTTGAGCCACCACTTCCTTTAGTGAATCTAGCTTATCAGTTAAAGAGGGGCGATGATCCGTCGAATCGATCTCTTTGATGTCATTCTCTATCTCATTCAATTGAGAAAAATTGGTTATGATCGCTTTGTTGGGAATATCCTTACAACCAGTATAATACTCGGTTATATAATCCGTTTGTTCTACAAATCCAGCATCAGTGAAACTACCTGTCAATTCAGATTGAATATCACGCCCAAACCTTTCATAGTCGATATAGTTTGCCAAATTCTCCATTCCAGCTAGATCATAAATGCCCGCATCTTCAATATAATAATAGCCTAAATCCTCGTCAGTATGAACATCGGACAATAACAAAAAGCAATTTTCATTTTCGGTTAAGTTGATGAGATCGGCAACCGATGTTGCGCCCTCTATCTCAATCATACCGTCTAGCATATTAGGATCAATGCCAGATTCTTCCAGACATTGCGCCAGATAATTGAGTTCATTCAGGTTTTCGTATTCGCCCAGCATTTCGTATACACTTGGATAGACTTCGCAGTTGTAATCTGTAATAAAATATTCCTCGTACTGTGGGTTAATTTCTATACGCTGGAATACTTTTTGCATCTGCTCCGTTGTTGTGGGAAATTTTACCCATTCGCCGACAAGCGCACCCTCGTTATACTTACCCAGATTGGTAATATAGGCTTCAAAGGCAACAGGTTTATTATTTGGTTGTTCTAGTGACAAATTAGATCCATCCTTTCGTTGATTGCTTTGTTTTTTTGTTTCTTTTTTAATAAGCATAAGAGCAACGCAAAAGCGTTGCTCTTATGGACTTGTCTGTTTAGTCGACTGGGTCAGATGTTTTCTTGTGTTTTAGATAGAAGAATAGTCCTAGCACAAACAGTCCGCCCAATACAAGCGGGTATACTTTTGCTTGTGTATCGCCTGTTTGTGGCGCTCTCACTGGTTTATCCACTTGGTTTGTGTCATTTTCTTCTGGCTGGCTTGGACGATTGTTTAGATTGTCTGTGGGGTTCTCGCTCATTATCGTTTCATTGTCATTTACTTCGTTATCGTTTGTTTCGCTATCATCTACGATTTCAACTTCTTCTGTACCTTCGTCAACTTTTTCGTCCGTAATCGTTAAGCTTCCCTGACCGCTATACCAATAGGTAACGGTAATAGCGCCGTCAATCAGCGTTGTTTCGTTGGGGTAATCAGCACGTACAAATTGATATCCATTGATATTTTTTTTATCAAGTTTGTTTTTGTTGAGCCAGTCCATATAATCCGTGCCAATCACATCTGTATAGACTTGTTTTTTGGCAATTTCACGTTCATCGCTAGTATGCTTGAACAATACAATCAACGACCCAGATTTGCCATCACCGACGATTTTCCATTCCAAAGTCTGATCGGCTGTAATGTTTATCGTATGCACTGTAGTCGATAGTTTATAGCCTGTTCCCGCCTTGCTTTCTTTGAGTGTGTATGTTCCGCAAGGAATGTTTTCGCTGGTAGCGATTCCGTCTTTATCGGTAATTAATGTGGCTATTACCTTGCCTGTGCTATCGATGAGTTCATAAGAAGAAGAGGCAACAGCCGTCCCTGCCGTACTTGTTTTGATGATTTTCACTTTACCAAGCGCTAAATCCAGCAATACATTGATCGTTGCCTTGTTTTTTCCAATGGTAAAACTTTGGCGTGTGCTTGGCAAGGCATACTGAGCAGGGGCTTTTATCATTGTGTAATAGTAGTCGCCATAAGCCAAAGAAGATAGATTGGCATAGCCATCATTGCCTGTGGTGATTTCAGCGACCTTTTCATCGTTGTCACGAAAAATAGCAAATACGGCGTTTGCTACGTTTTGCTTGCTCTCTTTGGCACTCACGTTCATAGTAATGCTTCCCATAAGCGCTTTGCATTTCATCTCAAGGAGAACAGGCTCTTTGCCTATGCTAAAGCTTTGTTTTTCATTGCTCAGTTCATGATTTTCGGGCGCTTTGCTTTGTTGCAAATAATAATCGCCACGGCTAAGGGTTGTAATTATCGCTTCTCCGTTGTTATCACTTGTGATATCTGATACTTTTGTGCCATCCGCTTTGTAAATCGTTACGGTACAACCTGATAATTTTTTGCCAGAAGAATCAAGAACCGTTACTTTCAACGTGCCTGTTATCGGTGTATTTTTGCTTTCAACGGTGCTTTCATTGCCAGCGCTGACGTTGGCAACATATTTTGTCTTATCGATTGTATAGCTGTCGGTTGCTTTTGCTTGCATGATTGCATACCGTCCAACTGCAAGGTTGGAAACAATCGCTTCACCTAAAAAGTTAGTACTGATGTCTTGCATCTTCCCGCCTGTTGCATCGTATAGCGAAAAGACAGCGTTTTCGATACTTTCGCCTGTTTGACTATCATAACAAGTAATTCGAATACTGCCTGTTGTGATTGGCGTTGGTGTAGGTGTTGGTGTAGGTGTTGGTGTAGGCGTTGGGGTAGGCGTTGATAAAGTAAGGGAAAAATAAGCATCTGTAGCATTGGTGGCACTTATATACACATTTTGGCTATTGGGTAAGCTTGGATTGTAAGCAGCAGAAACATTTTTTTGTCGCACAGTATATGTGCCAACAGCAAGTCCAGATATCGTCAATGAACCACCTGCACTCGTAAGCGTTGTGAGCGTACCGCCTGCGCTATATTGACCGTTGCTTATTTGTGTAAAGCCAATGATAGCGCCTTGAAAGTTAAGGATTTCATAACTTGCATGATCGCTAGGCGTACTGTTTTCTAATGTATGAATCGATAGTTCTTGTGGCGCTGCTGATGCTGTGATGACAAAGAGCATACTCAACATAAAAGCCGTTAGGATGGTTAGCAGTTTCATTTTTGTTTTTTGCATACGTTCTCTCCTTGATTGGTTGAGGGGAATTATTTTCACTCATCGTTTTTAGCTTGTTTTTTCTGCCAAAGGAAGAAACCACCTGCTGCTGCGCCACAAACGATTAGAATCATGATGATTGTGCCAAACACACCTCCTTTCTTTTTGGGTTCTTCGACTATTTCTGGTTCAAGGCTTGGTTCAAGTGTCAATGGTGGTGTGGGACTTGGTGTCATGGTTGGACTGGGCGTCGGACTGGGCGTTGGTGTCGGTGTCGGGCTTGGTGTCGGTTTGATTTCAGCATCATAGGTTACCAGTGCGTTTACCTTGTAGGTAAACGCACCAGTTTCAGCACGCTTGCTGAGCGCGCCATTGTAAAGTGCTGTAGCATCAAAGTAGTTTTTATCTTCGTTTTGTGCTTCGCCACTATAAACGGCAATATAACTTTTGACCAAACGAGATACTTTGTACTTGGCTGTTCGAGTACAATAGCCGTCTTTGACTTGCAAGTCATTTACCCACGATGAACCTGTAATGCGATGCGTTCCTGTATCCAGTTTGAGTTGTTCGAGTATGTCGTTTTCAATACCCGAATACGGTGGATTGTCACTGTCAAATGAGAGTTCTTTGCCGTTATCAAGCGTGAAAGTCAATTCGTTGTCACTGATAAAGACAGCATTGACAAGTACATTTTCTTGCCATTTGCTCGATTTTTCTTCAAACTCTTTGAGCTTGAGGTCTATGCTTTGACCGTTATGCTCAATCGTGATGTGGTCTTTTGGTGTCGGTGCATGGAGCGAATAACCGTAAGAAACTTCTTTTTCATAAGGGGTCGGATCCACTTTTTCGGTTCGAGTTTGATAACGCACGGCTGTGCGTGCAATCGAGCCTGAGTAGCCGTTTTCCTTAATGGTAAGAGAAGTTGGAAATAAACGATCGTTTTGCCTGTCTAAATTCATGCGATTGATTTCACGCTGAAATGTTTGCGTTTCTTCTTTCATCACTGGAATTTCTTCAAGTATTTCGTATTCAATGGAACGATATAAATATGTTGTGTTATTTTCAACTAATGAGCGTGGAGCAAGCGTATAGTTAAACGGCTGTTTGTCCGTGATAAACTCATACGTTTTCACAATCGTATTTGGTGCAACTGCGCTTTCAGTTGCTATATCTACGTTATTAGGCGATTGAGCCATGGCTTTGTTGGCAAACAGCACAAGCAATAAGCCGATGGCAAATAAACTGGTTTTAACTTTCAACTGTGTCTCCTTTCTATTTTCCGTACGCAAGCGGTCTACCATACATCACTTGGTTTCCTGTCGAGAAAATAGGGCGTTTGACGACTTTTCCTTTGCTCGATGAAGCATCAACCACCATGCCGCCGCCGATATATAAGCCGATATGGTCAATGTTTTTGTACCGTCCATTTGAGCCAAAGCTCCAAAAGACAAGATCGCCTGCTTGTAAGTCGCCTTGCGACACGGCAAGATGATTGTCATCAATCCATTGCCCTTGATAAGCGGCAACATCGCAAATGGGTACGCCTACTTGATTAAATATCCATTTAATAAAATAAGAACAATCCACATAATTGCCTTGCCCACGCTTGGGTTGACTATAAGGATCGCCCAAACGAGAAACAGCTAGTTCAATCACTCGTTGCACTGTAGCGTCATCATTTATGGGTAAATTCTGGAGAATTTCATCGAGTTCTTCTTTGGTGAGTGGTGTTCCGCTTGTGCCCATTTCGCCCAACAATTCCATGAATAAATCAAAGTATTCAGGTGATAAGAGTTCATCCAGCAAGGCTCGTTGGTCACTATCAAAATGATAAAAGTCTGCCATTTCATAGGCACTTTTGCTTTCAACACTGGCAACAGTTTTGGTTATGGTTTGGGTATTGCCATCCTCGTCCGTGATCGTTTCTGTGATTTGTTTTGTGGTCACTTTGTTCATGTCGTTCATTACTTCACGAAGTAAATCAACACGCTTGGGATCCAGAACACCGACATCTAAACCGATGTCTTTACTCATGGTCGTTCGCACGGAAAAAACGGCGATGACATCAATCCAGTTGGGGGCAAAAGTTTCGCCTTCTTGTTCGTTTTCTACACCAGACGCTTGCCCACGTAGTTCGTTGTCCAGTTCTGCGATGACCTCTTGTAATGGTCGCCCATTTTTAGTGTCGTTGGACATAAACAGTCCAAAGGGGGACGCTACCAAAAAACCAACAATAAAAATCAATAAAAAGAGGATAATGAGAAAACCAGCACCACCAATGGTTGCGATGATACTTTTGATTGCAACCATTGCTTTTTCAACGGCTTGTTTCATCAAGGCAACGGCACGTTTGCTTGCTTTTTGCACGACAACCGTTGCTTTATGTTGCGCTTGTTGTTGCGCCATTCTTGCTTTTTGGATTTGTTTTCGCTTGGCAAGCCGATTTTTCACTGGTAACTCATTTTGCTTTCTATGGACGACATGGCTCTTATCTTTGATCGTTGATCCATTGATTTTTACGCTATCCCTTGTTTTGGCACTTTGCATGGTCGGTTTTTGCTTGGGTGTGACTTTGCTTGTTACGCTTGTTCTATCATTGTTTGCGTGTTTGTTTTGTTTTCCAAACGATGAATGATTCTGTGGCTTTTGGGATGATGAATAATTCTGTGACTTTTGAGATGATGAGTAATTCTGTGGCTTTTGGGATGATGACGCATTCTTTGATGTTTGCTGGTTCAGTAGCGATTCAGTAGATTGCGATGATTTGTTTTGCCCTTTCTTTTTGCGATAACTGAATGCTTTTGCTACGCCTTGGTCTATACTGGCAAGTCCATCATCGAGTGCTTGATTCTCTATATTTTCGTTTTCGTTTTGAAACGCTGTCAAAGATTGACCTATATTTTTGCCTTGCTTGGCAGATACTTTCAGCGTTTTGACGGATATTTTTTTCAGCTTTGAAACAGAAAAGACGGCCAATCGTGAAACGATATTGCCGTCTTTGTCTTTGATAGAACGATGAAATGTTTTTGCCTTGCGTGCCTGCGCTTTTTTTATCTTTTGGCGTTGAATGGTCGCATTTTGCCTAGACAAATCCGTCTTTTGTCTGATGGCAATAGGCTCTTTGGTTTTAAGACGAGTGCTTTTCGTTTCCTGTTTATCTGAGATTGATTTTTCCTTATGGGCACGCTTGCGCATCATCACTGTTTGCATCGTTTGAGCTGGTTTTTCTTTGATGCTTTGCTTTTCAACTGCTTTGACTTTCTGTGTTTTAGACACGCTTCGTTGAAGTGTTTTAAGTGATTTTTGTTTCATCTTGCCACGAAAAGGCAACACAATGCTTTGCAAGTCCAAACGCTCGTCTACGGGATAAATCGAGAAATTTTGTTTCTGTGATTCTTGACGCAAGACTCGTTTTTCTGCCTTTGCTTTTGCTTGTTCAAACATTTTGCGCATGGCTGGCGAGGCACTTTTAGGCAAAGGAGCTATCTTTTGCTTGCTATGACTTTTGATTCGTTCTTTGCCCTTGATTTCTGTATTTTTTGTCTTTGCATCATGTTTTCGTATACCATCATCTCCTTTCGGATTGAGTTTTTTTTTGTTTAAACGATTATCACGTTTTCGTTGGGACGTGTGGACATCAACTTATATAAGTTGTTATCTTGTGGGAATTGATTCTCAAACGGAACAATCGCACCGCCAGACTTAATCAAGCCATAGCCAGAGGGGGCGTTGGTCACATAGGTCATTTGCGTATCGGAGATATTGAGCACACTAGCAAGTTCAGCTCGGTCGGTTGGCGCTTGATTGAGCATAAGCAAAAATTCGGAGTTAGCAAGCATGGTACAAGCTGTATGAGACTGCAAAAGGTCGCTGATGTTTTGGGTGATTCCTGTGCATTTGGCGTTGTATTTGCGAACACGCTTCCAAAGTTCGTAAAGATAATTGGCGCTGTATTCGTTGTTGAACATCAAATATATTTCATCGATGAACAACCAAGTGCGAATACCTCGCTGGCGATTTTGTGTGATTCGATTAAAAATCGCATCGAGAATAACCAGCATACCCACGGATTTAAGTTGCTTTCCAAGGTCTAAAATATCATAACAAACGATTCGATTTTGAATATCCACATTGGTCTGATGTGCAAAGATATTTAAACTACCGTTGACATACAGTTCAATGGCAAGGGCAATATCTTTGGCTTGTCGTTCGGGTTGGCTCATCAATTCAGTGTAAAACTCTTTGAGTGTGGGTGGTGTTCCTTGATAGCCTTTTTCGATGTACGCACGCAATACATTGGCGGTACAGCGGTCAATAAGCGATTTCTCCTTTGCCTCGACTTTTGTTCCCATAAGTTGTTCGCAAAGCGAGAGAATGAAGTCACTTTTCATGGAAATAGGATTTTCGCTTTCTTCGTAGTCGGAGCTGATTTCCATAGCATTGATGTGAACACCGCTGTTTGTCGAGATATTCACGACTTCACCACCAAGAGCGTGTATCAAAGGTGCGTAGTCGACTAAGTCGGGGCGATTACTCGCCCTTTCTCGTCTAAGAACCGTACGTGACAGTTTCCCGTCATACGGCTCAAGCATTTCATCACTCTTTCGAGCGGCATTCAAGATAGATTTGTTGGCAAGATTGATGAACATAGGCCATATTAGGCACTTCAACTTTACCACCCATGGATTTCGGGACTTTAAAGAAAATCTCTCTATCGTCGTTGATTTCCATAGGCATACCACAGTGATAGCAATATCCGTTTTGGTTTCTCCAAATCAGTTTGAACCGGCCGGATAACCTTTTCATCCCATGATTAAATTGTCTCTGAATGAAATATTCAGGTTCAAGGTAGGGGTTTGCATCCATTCGTACCCGTGTATGTCGAACAATAGAAATATGGTCTACCCGCAAAAGTTCCTTGTCCTCGGTGCAAAACACCCAACTGCGGTTGCCTCTGCGGTGCCAGTATTTGGTGGATACCCACCATCTGCCCTTGTGGGGATGGCGGCGTTTTGCCCATCGCCATAGAAGTTCATATAAGATATAGTCGATGTGGGCAAATGCTTCACTGGCACAGACTGATTGATGATAGTTCGTCCAGCCACGGATTTGTTGGTTTAGCTTTTGTATCAAAACTTCCTGTTTCCAAGCTTTACCACGTTTTAGTATGGTTTCGGAAAGTGCAGACTTAAAGGCACAAAGGGATTTCTTAGACGGTTTGATAATGAGCTTTCCTTTAAACTTACGGAACGTCCAGCCCAGCATGTCAAAACCGTTGTCGATATGGGTAATCAAGGTCTTTTCCTCGGACAGCTCCAACCCTCTGGTTTTCAGAAAATCACGCACGAATTCTTTGGCTTCTACTGCAATTTCTTTTGTAGCTGCCGTGATGATAAAATCATCCGCGTAGCGCACCAGATTTACCTTGTGGGCATTTTTGAACCGTATGTCCACCTTGCCCAATCGGTTGGTATGGAAGCGGTCAGACAAGACTTTTTCAAGTCCGTCCAGCGCCATGTTCGCCAAAATTGGCGAAATGACACCGCCTTGCGGGGTTCCGTCCTCTGTGGGAAATAAATCCCCCTGAAATACGAAACCTGCCTTGAGGAATTGCTTTAAGACAGATTTGTCCATTGGGATGTTTGCAAGTAGCCAGTCATGGTTGATGTTGTCGAAGCAACCTTTAATGTCACCCTCCAGCACCCACTTTGGCGACACTTTCTTGCACAGTTGAGCGAAAATATATTCGCAAGCATCCTGCGCACCGCGCCCTTTACGGAAACCGAAAGAGTGCTTATCGGCGGTCACTTCTGACACCGGGTCGAGTGCCAGCGCATACAGCGCTTGCATAGCCCGGTCATACATGGTAGGGATGCCCAATGGGCGTTTTGCCTTTTTACCTTTTTTATCAATATACGCCCGCCGAAGTGGGCGCGCCTTGTAGTTTTTATTGGTTAAGGATAGCGCTGCCCTCATTTTAGAAGCCGGCGTTTTCCAAAGCTTCTTATCAACACCAGCGGTGTTTTTCCCTTTGTTAGTGGTCACTTTCCTAACCGCCAGTAGTTTTGCATAGTACGAATGGGTGAGTAGATATTGAAGTCTTTTCACTGTGTTCCATTTCTTTTCTTGCGTTGCCTTAGCAATTCTGACTTGTAGCCTATTAACATAGGTTTGCGCTTCATTCCAGTTGATAGATTTCCACTGAAATTTAAGCGTTTTGCTGTCTGATAATCTCTCAGCTTTCGCTGTCGTTGAAGTATTATCATTCATAGGTTTACCTCCATTTCTTGCTATGAAATACCATAGGATAAGTCAGCACCCTTTCGGGTTGGGGCAAAGTTTGAACCCCTATGTTTTGCCATTACAGCAGAACCATTTGCTTTTTATCCCGTTCCTTTACCCTCTACGTCATTTCTTCCCCTTGCGGGGTCGATACCTTGAACAAAACCAAGGAACGCATAGGGCTTACCAAGTTCCACGTAGTAAATAGTTATGAGTGTTTTAGGGGCTATCTTTGAGCCGGGAGAAATTTTGTCCATTTGCTTCGGGATTGCGAAAGTTCCCGGAGCCATCCTCCGCACCTTTTGGTGTAAGCGTATCAGCCTGATTTCGCTTATTCCCTGTAACGACCCTTACAATAGTTCACTTTACGTTCTCCATGACACTCTTATCCTTACAGTACGTCCGGCTTTAGGCTGCCAGATTTCCCATGTTGTCCCACAGGCTTCCCACATCGCCGTTACCAGCCATGCAGGCTGTGGTAGGATTACCCCAAATGGATAGGGTAGCTGATGACCAGCAATTTACTACGCGACTTCTTGTCGCACCTCACGTTCGGGATCGATAACCAAGATTTCATCGGTTGGACGAGATAAGGCAACATAGGTAATTTCTTGTTTAGCCGCGAAAGATTTACCGCTTCCAGACACACCCAAAATATAACCGTTTCCGTTTTGCAAGCTGTCACGGTTGCAAAGGATCATGTTTTTTGAAACACGGTTGATTCCGTAGTACAAACCATCTTTATGGAAAATATCTTGTGCCGTAAAGGGAAGTAAAACCGCTGTACTTTCGGTTGTTAGGGTTCGTTTGGCATTGATTTTTTGCACACCAATGGGTAATGCCGTGTTGAGCCCAGCTTCTTGTTGAAAGTTGAGTACAGAAAAATCACAGAGGTGCTTTCGCCCTGTGGTTAGCAATGTTTCGGTATCGGATTCAGTTCTTCAAGTGAATCGGCAAGATGAACCAGTGTTACATTGACCATCATCATACGTTGATCTCGATTGGTTAGATCGTCCAAAAATTCACGAGTTTCTTTGCGTGCTTGCTCCATTTCGATGGGAATAATGGCAGCGAAATTATCACGAGCATTTTGTGAACGTTGATAGTTGGCTACATTGGTTTCAACACCGAGTATTTTACGCTGTAATTCTGCGACTGCCTTGTCGGTTGCAATGGGTAAAATATCAATCGAAAGGATCAGTTGTCGTGGCAAATCAGTGAGTTCAGAAAGCATACTGTCTTTGAGAAATGTAGGGTAATTTTTGAGGAATAAGGCACGTCCAAACTTGCCGTCAAATTCAAAATGATTTTTCCTAAACTTCATGGAATCGGGCGCAATGAAGTCTTTAAAGGACGCACCTTTTCGCAAACTATCCTTGATATCAAAGATAAAAGGAGCATCTTCGGTTTTGCGGTAAAAATCATAGAGTATTTTCAAGCGTTCTTTGCTATCTAGTTCGATGAGTGAAGAGCCCAACCGTGCAAACTGCTGTGTTAAGTCGGAATAGCTACGAGCAAAAGCGCTTCGTGCTTCGCTAAAAGAGTTTTTAGCAATGGATTGTGTGATGTATTTTTCCTGCCGAATACCGCTACCGCCTTTGGCTTTTTCGAGTAAAATCTCATTACATTCTTTGCGGTACTCGTCCATTCCATCGCCCAGTAAAGGCATGGCGACACCCTCGATATCGCTGTCTTGAATGCGTCGGTTGATAATGGATATCTTGCTAATCATGCCCACTTCCAGCAGATTAAGCGCACTGCAATATTCGAGGAACATTTCTTCTTGTTCCTCTCGTCCTGCCACACGATAGTTAATATCGCTGAATTGATATGTTTTTGTGTAACGATTGGAACAATGCCAAATACCATCGCTGGCAATGCAATCAATCGGAATGCTTTGTTGCACTGTTTTTGGCACAGAATAGGTGTCTTTTTCCTTATTGAAGAGCTTGTTAAACAATGCCAATCACATCAACTTCTTATAATAGGTCTCGTCATATGTTTTGCGTTGGTTCAAAAAAATCACTCCTTGGTTGTTTTGTGTTTCGTATTCTTTTTTGCTTTTTTCTTTTGAGCTGGGTTGGGTGCAAATATCAATTTGTAATGGAAGTTTTCACTGGCGTAATACCGTGTTTGTGGCACAATCCATTCACTGCGAATGTACGCAACGAGGAATTTTTCAAGTGTTAGATTGTTGTAGCTAAAAAAGCCACACGTAGCAAAAGGAATAGCACCTGCAATGCATATCCAACTGGCATACTCTGTTCCAACCTTATCTTTGCATACAAAGAACAAAGTAACGGATACAGCAAGGGCAAGCACACTACAGAGAAATTGACGCAAGCTCAAACCAAGTGCGATACTCTCTTTGTACGTGCTGATGTCTTTGGGAATTTTAATTTCGATAAAATGACCTCCTTTCAATGATTGCTACTTTTCAACTAGCCACCAATCATTTCTTTGACAATGTGATTGCTCATCTTGATTGCACCCACAAGTACCATCATATTGATAATATTTTCCAGTAGATATTTGGTAACGTACATCACTGCGCCTGTGCTTGGGTCGATGTCGGGCGGAGCGCCTGCATAAGCAGAAAATATCACGCACGCCACTACGACAATAAAGCCCTCCATACAGACACCTGCATAGCTTTTCAAAAAGGATTTACCAATACTTTGTGTGGGTTCGCCAGCAAAGCCAGCAAGTGGAATGGGCGCAACGGCTGTATACATGTACAATTTGAAAAAACGACTATACACAACAAAGAGAATATAAATAGACAGAACCATGATAACCAGTGTGCCAATGATTGCTAAAAGCCAAACGGGTATCGATTGAACAAAACCAAGTTCGTCAATCTTGGTTGTTACTTCCGTTGGAACGGTGAGCGTTTGGCTCATAGAACCGCCTACATGCGAAATAACGCTTTGCACTGTTCCCATAGCAATTTTGAATATGGTCGTCATTAAATCCATTGCGCCAGATACCGCTATCTTGGCAAGAGCAAAACGGAATAACAAGCGTATGCCGTTTTCTGGACGTTTGAAATCTTGGAAACTAACCGATGATTTGAAAACGCCCATTGCCCAAAATAAGACCAACAAGCCAAAACCAAAACCTTGCATGACGTTGTTAATCCCGCTAATCACAGACCATATCGAACCACCACGAAAGTCTTGCGGACTTGTGCCAATGAGTGACCAAATTTCTTGTAAACTTGTGCCCCAACGATCCAGTCCATTTTGGATGAATTCAGTTACCCAACTGCTATCCATATTGCTTTCACCGCCTTATGCGTGGTTGTATTTTTCATAGACTACAGTCCAACGGTGAAATCAACTTCATCTTCGCCTTCGAGTTCAAGACGTGTGTTCATCAGTGTGGCAATGCCCACGGCTTGCGTTGCTTTATCAAGCTGTTCTAGCGCATGTTCTCGTTTGCGCTCGAGGATGATGATTTCACGTTCGTAATCGATGCCTTCAGACATCATACCTTCCCATTCTTCGAGTGCTTCGAGCAGTTCATCATTTTCTTCAAGCAGTTCATCATTTTCTTCGAGCAATTCATTGACTTGAATTTGCAAATGCTGGACTTCTTGATATAACGTTTTATAGGTATCGGCTGGAAGAATCTTGTTTTCGCTTGTCGCATCTTCTTGCTGTGCCAGTATTTCGTCCAGTTCTTGCTGTGCCAGTATTTCGTCCAAAAGCATTGTTATGTCATACGAAAAAACTTCCGCAAGGTGACATACACCGTTCCAGTGAACAAACCACAACTCTTTTTCGCCACGAATAGTCGGACAAAATAGTTTTTTGCAATATTCTTCGGGTACATACGTTTTTAGATAGTATGTCGTGTTAAGGCTATACCGTTTTTTCATGAACATTTCAAGAATATCAACAAAGGCAAAGTAAAGACTGTCTTGATGTACTGTGTAGCGAATATGGTGATTGTGAACGTTAAGCGTAAGAATATTTGTCATAGAATTCCTTTCTGGATTATGTGAAAAGTAAAAAGGGTGCATGAGCACCCTTGGATTAGCCGATCGTTACACCAGCGATCATTTCGATAATTTCTTTGGAAAAGGCAATCAAAATACCACCAAATAAGCAAAGCATACCCGTGGCACGTTGTGCAGGGTCGTGACCTTTAAAGGCGAGCCCAATCTGAACCACACCAAGCCCCATCAGTATGAAACCAATGGCTTTGATCGCGGAAAAGATGAATCCGCTCATTCCTTTCATGACGTTTTCAACATCGCTCCCGCTGTAGCCACCGCCAGAAGCAAAGGCAGGAACAGCAAAGACGAAAAGAAGAACGCAAACGGCTAAAATTTGCATCGTGCGCTTGCTACGTTTCGTGGCTAAGCTTGGTAAAACAAGTTTTTCGGTTGGTGTTTTTTTCATAGGCGAATGTCCTTTCTTGTTTGTTTGTTTGTTTGTGCCTCTTATTGTTCGTTGTCCTCCCAATCAACGATAATATATTTTTCTGACCGCAAAAAATCAATGTGATTTTCTACGTCAAAAAGCAAAATAGGTTTGGGCAGGTATTCATAGGGTTTAGCACCGCCGTCTGTGGTGAATTTGATGTTTGGGTGTTTCAACAAATCGTACTTCTTGTCCATGACAGGCTCTGTTCCTCGCATAAAAAGAAGTGCGTTCTTGTTGTCAAGCAATCGCACTTCATCGGGTGTGAGTAGTTCACGTCCTGCATTTTGGAAATTTTTGGAATACGAACCGTTTCGTCCTTTGGTTTGCCCCCAAGTGCTTGTATCAATGGTGGATTTACCCAGCATTTTTGAAATATATTCGTGCGTTCCCTGTTCGTTTCCACCCAGATACAAAAGCGTATCGGCATTGCCTGTGAGCGTTTCCCATTCTTTTTCAAACAGTGCCTTGATTTGGGCAATGTTTTGAATGATCATAGAAATACCAATGTTGCGACTTCGGCAAGTAGATAAAATCTTCGTAAAATCGCTAGGCAAACTTACGTTTGCAAATTCATCAAGTATAAAATGAACAGGGATAGGCAAGCGTCCACCGTGTTTTTGGTCAGCAAGGAAGTATAATTCTTGGAAAATTTGACTGTAGAGCATTCCAATTAGAAAATTAAACGACGTATCGTTATCGGGAATGCACGCAAATATGGCTGTTTTTTTCGTGCCCAATTCAGCAATGTTCATATCGTCTTTGTTTGTCAAATCTTGTAACGCTTGCAAATTGAACGATGCAAGCCGTACAGCAGCACTAATCAAAATTGATTTGGCTGTTTTTCCTGCTGCCTGTTTAAACACACGATATTGTTTAAGCGCAATATGTTGAGGGTTTTCGGCTTCTAATGCATCAAATATCCTATCCATAGGACTTTTATAGTTTTCATCTTCTTCTTTGACTTCGGACGATTCAATCATGAACATAAGGGTGGAAAAGTTTTGTTCTTCGATTGGCGCTTCATGGTACAAATAGAGCATGAACGCTTGTAACAAGGCAGTTTCAGATTTATCCCAGAATGGGTCTGAGCTTTTTGAGCCTTTGGGTGTGGTGTTTTGAATGAGGTTGGTAATTAGTTTCAAAATATCGGTATCATTACGAACATACGCAAACGGATTGTAACAATCGGACTGTTTCATATCAATCAAGTTGAGCACTTTGACCTCGTAGCCATTTTTCTTGAGCATGTCAGCAGTCGAGAAGAAAAGTTCGCATTTTGGGTCAGTAATAACAAATGAAGTATTGCATTGCATGATATTTGGTTTGGCAAAAAACCTTGTTTTACCAGAACCTGAGCCACCAACGACAAGCACATTAAGATTTCTCATGTGTTTTTTGGCGTCTAATCCTAACCGAGTATTTTGAGTTAAAATCAAATTTTGACTTGGTTTTTTATGGCCGAAGATAGCACGAAAACGTTTTGGATCGCCCCATTTGGCACTGCCATGTTCGACACCTTTTCGACTTTTATCTTCTACTGAGAGATAATAAGCGATTCCAAACCAATAGATGATTGATAGCGCAAAGATAAAAACGAACGTTTTATCTGTCCATTTAAATAGGAAAGGATTTTCTGCCACTTTGGGTAGCCATGCAATGATACTTGGCGCATTGGGGTCATAGTGTCCTGCAAGCAATACAGCTAGATACATGACAAGCGGGTAAAGCAACAAAAAGGGTAACGCTGATTTTTTTTTGGCAAATCATCCGCCCCTTTCTGTTGTTGCTTTGTTCTTTGTTCGTTTTTTGCTTGTTTGCTGTTTTTGTAATTGCGTTTTTGCTTGGTTGATTTTGGCAATAACAGAGGGCTTTTTTTCTTGGTTTTTAGTTAAATCCATTTTCTTTATTTCGTGCATTTTGCTTTTTGGCTCTTGCGATTTTTGATTGGGTAGAATAGGTTTTTTTTTAGAATCATCGCTTATTTTTTCTTTGTTGAGTACGTCAAAAACACGATTGATGGATTCAGCATCATTTTCACGAATGAGTACATCGAGCTGTTTTCCCGATTTTTCCGTATCTTTCACAGGCGTAAAAGGGACACCATATTGCTTAGCCAGATGAGCAAATCGTGGCAAATCATCTTGATTGAGTTTGAGTACCTTGAGCGCTTGTCCTGATTGAAGCATTTTCATTAGATTGGTTTTTCCTATCGATGGCTTATCTTGATTTTTTTGAAGCAATGCCATGATAAAAGCCACTGTTTTTTCAATTTGTTCGGCTGTTCTTCCCACGATTTTGATGGTATGTTCTGTGCCGTCTAACGCAATCTTCATGCTTTGTGTTAATGCATCACCTGCATCCATGCTCATGTTTCTTCACTTCCTTAACTGGTTGTTGGATCGCTTCATGATAATCAGTTTGTATTTTTTGAACCATGATTGCCGTGCTGGCACACTGTTTGAGCAAGCGTTTACACTCGTAGATTGCCTCTTTGTTTTCATTTTCTGCTTGGTATATATTTCGCTGTTCTTTGAGCAAATGCGCTACTTTTTCAGGCGAATCATAGCCAAGCTTTTGTAGGTTTCCGCTTGCTTTTTGGTATAAATCATATTCTTTTTGCATGACGAGATTGCCCGCAAGAAACATATCATAACCGTCTTGCATTTTCTTGAGTAGGGAGAGATTGCGAAAAGCTTGTTGCTGACTATGCGCTGGGCGTAGCTCTTTTTTCATATTTTCAAGTGTCGTGAGTTTTTCCTGTTGCTGATTGGTAAAATGGGCTAAATCTTGCGGTGTTTGGATTTGATACGTCAATAAAAAATTATATATCTTCTTGTGTGTTTCTAATTGCTCCAACTCCTTTCGTAAATTAGCATGTATAGGTCGTTCAGGTACACGCTTTTTCACTTTGTTCATGGCATATAAGAATCGAAAATACTGTGCTTGAAAGCCTTTGAGCTTTTGGCGTTTTCCTTTGCATGGATAGGAAAGCGTTTTCGCTCGCCTTTGTTTGTTAATATATGCATAGGGTCGATCTTCTTGTGCCCATGAATGGTCAAAACGCTCTCTCAAAGCGTGTTCATCGTAATTACTGCCAAGCGTGCGCCCTCGAATAAAGCGTTCTTTGCCGTAGGGTTTGAATGCAAGGTGCTTGCCTTGTTTGATCTCATATCCTGCTTTTTGCATGATAGAAAGAAAGTCGGGAAAGCTCATTGCTTCGGATAACAGCGTATCAATATCGTGCTTGATAAAATCTTTCCAAGTAGGCATTCCTGCCTGTTTAAGTTTCCATTCGCCATAATGGAGCGTCTGTTCATGGCTGGGATTTCGAATAACCGAAAGTCCATACTTTTCACAAAGCTCATCGGATAAAGGGCGAATGTATTCTTTATACTGTGTGACGCTATCATGAAAGCGTTTGCCGTTCACAAAAGAAACGGCATTGAATACATAGTGAATGTGGATGTGATTCTTATCCGTATGAATTCCATACGCTACTTCGTATGTATTTGATAAGTAACGCTCGCAAAATTCCTGTGCAATTTTTTGCGCGATTTCAGCTGTCGCTTCATAGGGTTTGAAGCTTTGAATAATGTGATAGCCCTGTACGGAATCTTTTCGTGCGTTCCACTGATTAAAACGTTTTTGCGTGTTCATCATGTTTAGATGGGGTTGATCTGCACGGCAATTATAAAAACCTGTCCATCTTCCATCGTCTGTCTTTTCTGGATTGAGGGCATAATTGACGGCTTGTTTCAAATGACTGTGTATGCGAAAGATTTTCGTGGTCGCCAATCATCTCACACCCTCATCAAGCAAACAATAGATTTTGGTGAGCAAAGAGCAAATTTCTTTTATACTCATTGCATCGATGGTTTTTGTGGTATTGGCTACTTTGGCAATCTGGTTGATGTTGACACCAATCTTATTGATTTCGTTGTAGAGCGTAAAATAATCAACAGGTTTGGCTTCTGTAACGATTTCCCCAACAAGTCTTTTTCTTGCCAGCTGACTTAAATTCAAACCAGCTCGTTTGGCACTTCGGTATATTTCGCCGTATTCCTGCATAGAAATTCTGACATGTAATTGTTTTGTTCTTGAAGCCACAACTTTCTACTCCTTCCATTTTTTATGCGCACGGCGCTATGTTGACAGGGGTATTAGGGGATTTTCCCCTAACAAGCTGTATTTGTGTACACAAATACTATGCTTGCCATTCCTAGAGGAATGTATATCGGTCTTTAGATAACCGTTCGTTCATTGCTTTTGGGAAAAGGGTTTTTGCATTAAGAATGGTATTCTCTTGCAAAATATAATGATTGTTGCGCTTCTTCGACATCGCAAATGTCCAAGCATTCGGACGCAATCATAATAAAATCTTCATGAAGTTTTGCCAGAAATTCATTGATTCCATCGTCATCAAATACGCTTTGATAGGCGTTGATGTATGCTCCATATCTGTTTCAATCGTGAGCGTCAATCCCAATCGATTTTTCATGCGATTTCGGCGGATAAGTTCAAGCTTATACTGCATTGCTTTCACCTCCTTTTCATTTTTTTTCATGAAAATAGCCAACATTATGGGTTGGCTAAAAAAGGATAATTAAATTTTTAGTGGTTTTGCGGTATCATGGGAAAGGAATAACTAAACTTTTAGTGCTTTTACGGCGTTATGGGAAAAGAACCACTAAACTTTTAGTGCTTTCACGACGTTATGGGAAAGGAACCACTAAACTTTTAGTGCTTTCACGGCGTTATGGGAAAGGAATAACTAAACTTTTAGTGTTTTTACGACGTTATAGGAAAAGAATCACTAAACTTTTAGTGCTTTCATGGCGTAGTGAATTCAGAAGATCATTGAAATTCAAGTGGTTTTTTGTTGGTGAGTTCAGAAAGTCACTCAAATTCAAGTGGATGTCAAAGATAAGCAAATGCATCTGCGACCGTTTGGATTTTTTGTAACGCTTTGTTTTTACGTAGATCATCATCTGCACATTCGGTATAGTTTATGTTGCTGAATAGTAGAGGAACGCTAGGAAGTTGCATCAGTCGTTATTTCATCACGACTAAACATTTTTGACTCACCGCCTGTCTGGAAACTTTTTTCTTCGATATGGAGCATTCCATCAAAGGATGTAAGTCTGATAGCGGCTTGTTTGATCATGTTGTAATATTTCATGGCGGGTTTTAATTTGCAAAAATCCGTGGTCAATTCCAGTGATAGGCATATTGTTTTTTCTTTCTCGAGTTGCATTGTGTAGGTTTACGAAACAAAAAAAGCGTGTAGTAGGGAGTACCTACTACACGCTGAATCATCCATATCAATCGCTCAGTAAAATAACGAATAGAGAAATAAGTGTGTTAAATTTCTGATGGGGGCGACACCATAAAAACAGAAAAATGATTCCCTCGTTTTTCCCAATAGGGTATAATTTTTGTTTCAAAGCAATTGAGTAATTTTATTTTTGCATCTGGGGTATCTTGTAACAACTCATCCGAGTTCCAAATAAACAAAGCAAAATCCTTTGTATTGTGCCAACTTAAATCTTTAAGCCCTTTCACAATATCTTCTGGTGTTTCTTGATAAGATGATAAAAACAGCTGAAACGACATATACAATCTGTGCCAAACATCCTTTTCTGTCTGCTCAACTTTCCCTAGTATTTCCATCTTTCGTGCCTTTAATTGAGAATAAAGCTCATTTGCTTCTGGCTCAGACTTGTAATAAATACTATTTTGATCATGATGAATATCATTTGCACCCGTTGTTTCGAAAGCAACTTCTTCTGTACTCGTTTCAGGCTCCGTTTCATCATCTAAATCTTGTTGTCTATAATAGGCAAGTTCACCTTCTTTATAAAAATATTCTCGCCCATTTTCATCATAAAACCAGTCATCCTCTTCATCATTCCAGCCAAATATTTTTTCGAATTCTTTATCTTTTATTTTATATATGTCAAAACCATCTCCACCAGGCCATACCGAATATATAAGGATCTCCATGAAACCGTCATTATCGAGATCATAAGCACCTAAATAGAGTTTTTTACGAAGTTCCATCGCATCGAGTTCTTCCGTTGAATATGAAGTTGGATTATAGCTTTCACGATTAAACGGCATACCGATTGGCATCACAAAGACATCATCCATATAAAGATGAATCGTCATTTCTTTTGTTCTGGAATCTCTGGGATCTATTGAAGGTTCCGTCCTGATTTCTAATTTTGTTGTTTTGGATTCATCGCTTAGATTTCCTTTTAAGGAGCCTTGTTCATCGATAACCTCAATGGGATGAGGCAGTGCTTCCCATTCTCCTTGGATCGCTAAATATTTACCCGCGTTCCATTTTATAGAATTATCTTCAAATTGTAAACCATATAATTGTACTCCATATGAATCTTTTGGCAATAAAATCAAATCTGCTAAGCCGATATATTTTTCGTCTTTATATATCTTAAAAATATCGCCTTCTTCAAGTTTGCTTTTTCCATCACGATCTAAAAGAGTAAATAAGCTACGGTGATTGTTTTTTTGCACGCCAAACTTCAAGCCGTGAACGTCAACGTATTTTTTATGCTCACCGTTCTGCTTTACATCCTCTTCTGCTACCTCAAACAAGATATATTTATTCAGGCTATATTTTTCATATTGGTCCACGTTTTCATCCTCTTTTTCATCTGCAATTTGCGTTTCTAAGCCATCCATACTTTGAGTAGGAGATGGCTCTGCCTTCTCAACTTCTGTGGGGTTTTCTGTCATAACATGATCTGTGAATGTAAATGATTCGCCAGAAATATCTACATTGCTATCTTCTGTTGGCCCACTTGCACAACTAGACAATAGCAAAGTAGACACGAATAAGAATAATATTTTTTTCTTCATGATAAAACACCTCTATTTCTTTGAATATTTCAATGCGCCAAAAATCGCTGGATCATGTAGATCTTCTCTTCGTTCAAATGGTTTCGATTTGTATTTATTGCCATTGACATAGTCCATATCCTTATCCTGTTCATCAGCACTCAGAATCGCTGTATCAGTCCCTTTTTTTTCCGCAGATATAGCAGCAATAACATCTGACGAATCCCCATTGTATATTTCTATGTGAATCATAGAATCTTTATCCATTTTTTTTGTTTCGCCGATAATATCCCCTGGTTTCACCTTTTTCCCAGCAACGACACCCTCTGCTTCGACAATTTCTGTATAATCAATAACAGAACCATCATCATTAACTATCGTAACCCTTCTGGTTCCTTTATGATATTTCGCCACATGAACGACCGTGCCTGCCGTAGAGGCAAGCGCACGATGCCCATCTGCTTTTTGTCCTTCTTTTCGCTTGTCCCCCTTTCCGCCGAAGCCATATATATCAATTGCCGCATGAGATCTCGATCCTTCGCTTCTGCTATCACCAAAATTAAAACTTGTATAATCATGCTGCGAACTGTCCATTGGGAATGTGTAGGCTTGTGCACGTGATTGGCCATCCAATGCCGTCAATGGCTGCATCCAAAACTTCCAAGAATCTTCATTCATCTCAGCTATGGCATTCTTAAAACCTTTTTTCTCGTCTGCGTTTAATTTTGAGAAGCCTGGAAATAATGCTGCCCAATCAGAGTCAGGAGCTTTTGTAGAAGGTTTTTCTGGTAATTTCCCCTCTTTCTGTATTTCAAAAGGAGTGCTTAGTATACTTACACCTGCAGAACTTACACCTATACCTGCAGCACTTACACTACCTGCAGCACTTACACCTAAATAAATCTGATTCCTTGATTCTGCCATATTTCCCCTTCTTTCTTCATAAAAATAATAATTTTTATTGTCCATCTGGTGGTAGTAATTCAATGGTAGTGGCAAAGTAGTCTGTCATGCCCGTTTCGTGATTGAGCACAATCGAGCTATCTTCGCAAAGCAAAACAACATCTTTGTCGCTCGAAAAGAAAACTTCTCGACTCGGTGTGCTTGAATTGCCTGTATTGGGAACGCCAAAACGAATGTTTTTGACATGCTCATCGCCCTGATCAAATTTCATATCTCCTTGCGTAATCAGTTTTATGCCCAGCGTTGTTCCTGTATCATCGGCGTGACCTGTAAACAGTGACAAGGTAGAGGTAGCATCTTGCGAACTCAAACGAATCATATCATTTTCCAACAGGAGATTCTGACCTTGCGGTGCCAGGATAAACTTTGAATCGACGATTGTCTTTTGTGTTTTATCCGTACCTGATTGTGGCGAATAGGGATTCATTCCTGCCTTTGAGACGGCATTGACGTTAGGATAGATCGAAGAAGAATAGGGCACTTGTGTTGAATCTAGCAGGAAGCAATCGTTTTCTTCATAGCTTGGAAAGTGCAAACTAAGCTGATCCATTGGCTCTGGCATGGCGCACCAACCGCTATCGCTGCCAGCCGTGTAATAGGTGCAGTGGCGAAACCAGCTTGCCGTATCTGGATTCTGCTCGTTATCGATTGTAAAAAGGTGCAATCTGGCAAAGTTATTGCGTCTATCAATAGTGTTGCCTTCGAGAGACAGCCCCTGTATTTGCTCATTGTAAATCAGGGGCTGTTTGCAGCCTGCTTCTTGCACGATTGTATAATTATGCCGAAGCACTGCATTTCGCTTATCTAGTCGTGACTCTATTGCAACGATTCGCAAAGTAAGCCCCTGAAAACTTACTTTATCTCCAAGCGAATAGAGGTCCAAACGGTCCAAAAGCTTATAGGTGAAAAAGTCATTTTCATTACTTCCAACAATTCGTTTGTTATCCAAATCCACTCGCGTCTGTTTCGGCATTCGGATACTTTCGCACGGACTTTTATCAACCTGATGCGTTTTTCTTCCCGAAGGCAAGCCGATCCAATAGGAGAGGTTTTGGCTCTTTATATCTGGAATTAATCCTTCGTTATGCCGTGATGCCATGCGTTTGATGAATGCCCAGCGCGTTTCGAGGTATTGCAAGGTGAAACGGCCAATCGCTTCGTCTTTTTTCTTGTCTTCATTGATATACTGGCCATTCATCTCATTCATTCGATCTTGAATCACTTGATCATATGTTTGATTGATATCTTGGAAAGAACGATTTTCTTTTTGGATATCCAACCGTTTACTTTGGGAGATGCCATTGATAGTGATATGATAAACAGCACCGCTGTGGGTAATGGTTGCCTTTTCGATCATGCCATGAAAAAGCGGTTCGGATCTCTCCTCGCCTTTGATTTCAACGCCAACTTCTTCACCTTCCAGCGCTGTTAAGATCCATTTGTCTTGCATACCAAAAGGAACCATGCCTTTGATTTGGATTCGTGCATGATCGTTATATTTTTGCACAATTTCCATATCTTCGAGCACAATGGGGGCGAATATCCCGGTCAATAGTAGGTTTTCGTAGCTTTGCATGGCTTTCCTCTCCAACTGTTTTCTTAATTTAAGAAACTGTTTTTATTTAGATAATCATTATGATTCGCTTGGCAGACAATCATCAGGAATCATTTCAAGGAATCTGGCTGGCAGTGCGTCAGAAAGAATGATATCTTCGTTTCCGTTATAAAATTGAATGCCTGATTCATAGGCGCCTTTCGCATCTACACGCAAAAGAATCGGATGATCTGTTCTTCGTCTTCCTACTCTAAGCGCCCGTTTTTTATTCTCAGAAAGATGAACGTACTGTCGCTGCATTGGTTGTATGCCTTCTATTAAAATTTTTTGATAAGCTAGCTCTGTTGTGCCATGATACAATAGATCAGGGGGAATGATGATTTCCTTTTGTATTTTTTCTTCCGTTGTATGACCATATAAAGCACGTGTTTTATTATCATCAATCTCATGCCTTTGTTTCGTTGCCTTTTCTACCATTTTATTAATGTCAGCCAATGTAAGATCAGCCCATTCAGGTTTTGATTTCAATGCTTCTAATAAAGAGGTAAGAGCAATCCATCCGTTTGGATCTAGTTGCACTCCATACTCTTGCGGCTTATGCCGCAAAATATAGGATATTTCTTTGCTTAACTCTATATAATTCATATTTGCTCCATTCATCTCGCGTTGTATTCATCCAATTCGGATTTAAAATATCATTTCGATTTTACTTTACCATTATCCTACAATTTAAAATTGACAAAAGCGCTCTCTATTACTTTTTTGTCCTCAGCTGTATTACATAATGAAGGCAGAATTAAAAGCATTGTCGTTGTTAATGCACCAAATAACTTAGGGCTTGAACCTGATTCACTATTTACTGCCATCGAAAAATGAATATCACCTGCAATAAGCTTATCGTTATCTGCTAATTTATGAATGCTATTTTCTACCATTTCTAGGTAATCTTCCAGTAATCCATAAAATAAATCTGGCGCATGATTTACAAAAGAGCTTTCGTAAATTGTTGAATTTTTTTCCGTATAACTGATATTTATCTTTGTTTTATTAAAACTGTTAGGACTATATTCCATACATAAGAAGCAATAATTCCCTGCATTCTTATGCAAGTATAGTTCTAACGCAATTTTAATTTTTTGATTTTGTTTTACACCTTGATCGCTGGCACACAACACAAATTCTTTGTTTTGTGTAGTTACTTTATTTAACTCTGGGAATTCTCCAATCTAACAAGCGACATCTAAATTATCATAATTGATAATAAATTTCATAACAAATTCTCCTATTTCTCAATAGCCCAAAAATCAAACCATGGTTTTGACCATGCTGTGAGATCTTATTGTATAACTTCTGGTGCATATACACTAAGTAGTAATCACTCTCTATAGCTGATTCCGACATCAAGAAATTCTTTGTATCTATATGACACATCATCCACCGTGCTAATTTCATCGTGGTCAAACCAGAAATATATTTGTTCTGTTTTTCCATCGACTGTTCCCAATATATCAATTTGAATAAATCCGTACGGTGCAAGATCAGGCTTTGAAACGATTACTTCGCCCACACAATCTTTAAAAGTGAAATAGGCGACCAATAAATTTGATTGTTTTTTTCAATTTCAATTTCAACGCGTTCATCATTGGTTTTTTGTATCTCGTAAAAAGCTCTTTTTATTATTGCTTCAAAAATATTATTTTCCTTCCATTATATGAAATCCATTTTCTGTTAAAACCAGCTTAACTATCGTCACATGTTTCAAATTTTCATCACAACCGAATATATCAACGCTATCTTTAATCTGTCATGTATACATTGGTTTCACCTAATAAATCATCCCTCTCCCGCCAGCGAACAGATTTCGCTGCAATCCATGTATAATCATCTTTTCCATCTTCATGAAATTCATAATTATGCGCACTAAAAAAATAAATATCATTATTAACATATATTTTAGCCTCGATTATGTCAATATAATTTTCACTGCCTTCTGGCATTATATTAATCTGTATAACTTCATGAAATTCTATTCTAAGACGAATGGATCTGTGTATAAACGTTGAAATAAAAAACGAGCCACTGGTTTTCCTACAGCATGCATTTCTAAGTTTTTTTTGATAAACCCACCAGAAACAAAACAAATTTCTTTTATCAAACTATCATGAAAATTGCCAAACAAATCATTTACTTCTTCCACATCAGCTTGAGTATATATATCGTTCCATTTTATCATTATATTTTTCTCCTTAAATTATTTATTTTCTTGGACCATGTTCATGAGGCCATTCTGGATGCGCTTTCGGATGTCCATGATTAGTATAATCCAAATCACGAAATTGATTTCCATTTTTATCATACCATCTTCGTCGGACTATATTTCCCTTGCTATCCAAAATATCCACTGATGAATTTGGTTTTCCAGTGATGCTGTTTTTCGTAATTATGGTGTGATCAACTGAGGGTGTATTATCATAAACATTACCTTGATTTGAGGTTATCCATTTTTTCGTTTCATTCTGAACATGCTGCCCAAAGTTGGAGGAATTTCTTGCAGCCTTGCTTTCTGCTATGTTTTTATCGATATTTGCGCGTATTGGGTCTATCTCAGGAGCTCCCTTAGCCTGCAGAAGCAATTGCTTAGGGGTAGCAGGTTTCTCCAAGCCAAACATATTGCCTACTGGAGTTTCCGGAATCACATAAGGCACGAAATAAGGATTATAACCATTAGCTGTAACCCACTCAACGTTAGCAGCACCATATTTGTTCGAGAAATAGAAATTCCAATCTGCGCCCGTGATGGCTTCTCCTGCTGAAGCAGCTTTGCCTATCTTATTAATTTTCCACCACGAACTAGCCGTTGTTTTTAGCTTATTCATACCAAATCCAAATAACTTTGGGAGTACTATCGTTTTAAAAATCAGCTTTGTTCCATCCCATAATATCTTGAGATTGCTTGACGGTAAAATACAGCTATAAGCAATTGCATCAATCATATCCCCGTTAAAATCTAATGGTCCGTACATGCCTAGACTCTCGTCTAGCTGACCACTATTGCGTAATTCGTTTAAATAGTGGTCTGAACGGTCGATTAAAAGATCTGGTGTATACCCAGAATACAAATCGTTTTCATCAAAGATCCCTTCTCCAAAGATCCCTTCTCCGGAAAGGTCGAGTTGCATAGACCCTGCTAAGGCCGCCAATGAACGTTGTGCTTTTTCATCTAAATCATAGTACTGAATGAAGCCGTTTTTATCTTTGGGGGCACGCATATAGCCAAGCATTGTATCCACATACCAAGCTGCCGCATCGTGAATCAGTCGCTCATCCAATTTTTTTACATCATAATCGCTAATAGCATTGCCTTCGGAATTTATTTTTTAGTTTCCTGTTCCGCTTGTTGGCAAGGAAAAAGGCGAGACACAATCTGCCTGCCCAAAATCCGAGGATCCTTGCTATCTTCTATGTTTTTCTCAACTCTTGCACGTATTAGATCTTTTTAAACTGCCTTTTTATCGATTTTTGTTTTCCAACACTTGACCCTTTTCAATAGTTCGCATCTTCTAACCGAAATTTCTGTACAACAAACAAAGCTAGCTTTTGTTAGCGGCGGTAACTTGTTTAGTGCGTATTTTCTTACTGATCAAGGCTTTACTGTCTGACAACAATCGGATAGCAAAGTGTCTTTTTTATTTTAAGCATTTAAATTTAATTCTTCAAATATATTTTGGGTAGCAATTTGAATTAATTTTATTCCAAATTGCTCAACAAGACCTATTTCACTATCCACATAAAAACAGCATCTATGTTTCCTTTCTTCATTATCTGCTATCTCCATATCTACTTCTATTTTTATTTTTCCACTTTTATCTGCTGGAAAAAATTCTAATGAAAATGCAGGAGTAAAGTTTCCCTTCTTTTTACCAAATTCCACATAACAAGAATTAGTAAAATTGCAAGAAAATGCTTTTATCTTTACACCATTTTCCTCTAAATCTATATCTTGAATATAACAAAGTTGATTAACAAAAATATATTTTGACATTGCCTCTATCTTTAATTCTAACAGACTATCATCTTTCCAGTTTTTTATAATTCTAATATTATTCATAATTTTCCTTTTATTGCTAGTTATTTGAATTTAAAATCATCAAATAATCCTGTTTTTTTATTATAAACATTTCGTATAATTGATATTTCGCTTGGTTTTATTAAAACTGTTCTTTTATGTCTCTCCAAACATCGAACATTTTTTTGTTTTCTATTATACCTTTTTGGAATAATTGTTCAGCTGTATCAAATTCTTGCGTGCTGTTTTTTTCAACATCAGTTAGGTAACATTTTTTTAAACTTTTACTTATCCAATATTCTTTATTTTTATAATAAAAATTATACTCCATACCGTGATTTATCAAATATATAATTTCATGCATATCCATAAATATCTCCTATCTTTTTTTCAAAGTACCATCTAAATTATATTCAAAGTTGTGTTCATGAGGCCATTCTGGATGTGTCTTCGGATTTCCATGATTATTATAATCCAAATCACGAATCGCTTTTCCGTTTGAATCATACCATCTGCGTGTAACTATTTCACCAGATTTTGTTGTTATATCCACGCTAGAATTAGGTGTGCCACTTAATCCTGGGTTAGACCTAGCCACACTATGATCAGTTAAAGGCGTATTATCATAAACATTACCTTGATTTGAGGTTATCCATTTTTTCGTTTCATTCTGAACATGCTGCCCAAAGTTGGAGGAATTTCTTGCTGCTTGGCTTTCTGCTATGTTTTTATCGATATTTGCGCGTATTGGGTCTATCTCAGGAGCTCCCTTAGCCTGCAGAGGCAATTGCTCAGAGGTAGCAGGTTTCTCCCAGTAAAACTGATTGCCCGCCTGAATTTCGGAAAATCCTTGGAGCGTACCGGATAGGGCTGATTGATAAAAAACTTCACCCCAATCAACGCCAACAACTTTATTGTTTTCATCTCTCACAAAGTTAAATGGGATGCTAATTCCTCCTGAAACTACTGTTGTCAGCGCTGTCCGCACTACAGCCGGCGATAGTCCCGTTTTTGCCTGAATCCATGGCGTTGCCGTTGTTTTTAGCTTATTCATACCAAATCCAAATAACTTTGGGAGTACTATCGTTTTAAAAATCAGCTTTGTTCCATCCCATAATATCTTGAGATTGCTTGACGGTAAAATACAGCTATAAGCAATTGCATCAATCATATCCCCGTTAAAATCTAATGGTCCGTACATGCCCAGACTCTCGTCTAGCTGACCACTATTGCGTAATTCGTTTAAATAGTGGTCTGAACGGTCGATTAAAAGATCTGGTGTATACCCAGAATACAAATCGTTTTCATCAAAGATCCCTTCTCCAAAGATCCCTTCTCCGGAAAGGTCGAGTTGCATAGACCCTGCTAAGGCCGCCAATGAACGTTGTGCTTTTTCATCTAAATCATAGTACTGAATGAAGCCGTTTTTATCTTTGGGGGCACGCATATAGCCAAGCATTGTATCCACATACCAAGCTGCCGCATCGTGAATCAGTCGCTCATCCAATTTTTTTACATCATAATCGCTAATAGCATTGCCTTCGGAATTTATTTCTTCGAATTGTTTCTCGACAATTTTAATCCAATCGTCTCGGTTCTTTTCAAGCGACGCAAGCTTGCTAGCATCATCAATCTGTTGCCCAGAAGTCAAAACATAAATCCATTTGTTCCCTTTGGCGCAGAATAATTTGCTGCTGTTTGTGTAATTCTGAGGATCACATAGCAGTGCCGGGGCCTCATCGATCAGTTTATCGGACTTCGTTTCCATCCATTTATACGGCGTATAGGGACTGCATAAATTATCTTCTGACGGAATAGTTTTCGTTGGCACAAATGCAAACTGATTATTTTCTGCACCAACTGAGCAATAGGGAAATGGCGTAATGCAAACTAGCTGATGCTCACGATCATTGGCTAAAAGCTCTAAATTCTGATAACAAAAGTCTTGCGTTAATACATGTAGCTGTGCCGTAGGGGATGTTTTACTGATCGAACAACCATCACAACATAAATAAGCACCATTGACAACGTATTCATAAATAATAGCATTTTCTGTGTCGAAAAAAAAGGGTTCCTTTCCTGGCAAATAGATCACCTCCAATTATCATATCTGTTTACGTCCACTTCTTCAAATAAAAAAGGAAAAATTGCTTCGCTCAGGAGTAATTCTAATATCTCCATGTCCACAATCAAATAGTTTTCGAGTAACCATGCTGGCTGGAAAACTTTATATGGGCCTATTTTTTGCCAATCCAATATCAATTTCTTGATCAAACCGCCTGGATGATATTGACTGTCTTGATGAATACAATCAAGGATCGGCGCTTGATAAAAATAGTAGAACAAGGCACCTTTAGGCGAATCCGTCGCAAACAATCGATATTTTGCCCCCATTTGATATGCTTCAAAGATTTGTTTCATTTCTGCCGAAATGATCAAGCAAGGAAACGTCATAAATAGAAGAGCGCAAAAGCCGATTTTATCCTTGTAAGAGGCTGCTTTGCAGTACAGGGCAGATGTTTCGTCCCATATCTTTTGTTGCTCAAATGTTTCTAATAGTTTGGGATAGACGCTTATGCGATCATCCTGTCGTAAAATATAATATTTCATTATGATTTATTCCATTTCAAATTGGAAACGATGGTATTCACCCATGCTAAATTTAATTTCATTGGTAAACTTTTCGTTTCCATATGTAAGAACTGCTTCTCCAAACACCTTGCTCAACTTTTCATCTATGGACGAAATATATTCCAGTATGATTTTTTCAGCTAATGGACGTGGGATTTTACCCATGTATTTCTTCGAGCCTTTTAAAAGATTGTTTCGAGCCTGCTCAAATATAATAGAAAACGAAGGGAACGCAAGGACTGATTGTATCTTTAATCCACCAAATAAGCCGTTTCCATTGAATAGTTCAAAACAAAAAAGAGGCGTATTTTCATGAATGAGACTATGTCGAAGCAAAGCGATTTCAACGAAGCGGACTTCATTTCTACTATCATTGATGTGTGGAATCAATGATGTAAATTGCCTTAAAAAATCATTTGTGAGTGTAGGTGAATTTTTTTGGATTGCCTTCAATATTTCCAATAAGAATTGTGTGCATTCTTTTTCTTTAAACAGTTCAATTTCATTCATTTTTATCCTCAATGGAGCAACGCAAAGCTGCATCGTTGTTTTGTAATGTTTTATAATAATTTCCGATAATTTTATAGATTGCGTTGGTATTTTTTCGCTTTCTGACGGCTCGAAAACCTTGTTCTCCAGGAATTCCCATCATTTTTTTCCATTCTTTTTTATCCATCGATTCCCCCCAGTTAGTTCATCTTTGTATCGGCAGATTTAATCTTAATGCTGCCAGGCTCAATTTCAATTGAGCTTGCTTTGTTACGCAAGGTGATTTTCTCGATTGCTTCCATCTCGATGTTTTCTTCAGCATGCGCCATAATTTTCCCCGCTGCATGCAGCGAAATGTCCTGATTGGTTTCCAATACAATGCCATCTGTATCATGTAAAACTAAGAAAGTCCCTTCATCAAATTGGATCGTTATATTATCGGGACCAAGCTGGATCATTCTGCCCGCCTTGGTCGTAAGAATTTTGACATCTGGATCGCGAGCAGATTTTTCAAAATCGATCGGCCCCGGTTTTCCCGCTGCCGAAGTGTTCGGCGGTATGGCTGCTTGATTGTTTCGCATATAGCCGCCCATGGGATTTTGTTTGAAAGAGTTTAATCCAATGGCTTCTTGCTCGAGCAAGGTGGGAAAGTGAAGATTAACGATATCGTTTAGCTCTGGCATGCAATACCACGTTGCATAAAAAGCGGCATAGTCAAACCAATACGCCGTTTCCACAGCCTGATCCTGATCGATTTCTAGATGGAGCTTTAAACGGTTATCTTCCACCGCGATGACCTTGCCTGGAATCGAAAGTCCCTGGATATTATCATTGGCCAATCGTGGCATTTTCAATCCGTTTTTTGTCGCTAATTTGTAAGTATTGTAGAGTTTGTGGTCTTTGATTTCACTGAAAACTTCACAGATAAAAAGATTGTTGCCTTGGTAACAGACCGGATCGCAAAGTTGAAAGGTATCTTCGGCATACGCATCAAATATTTGATAGTCCATGAAATCAAATTCACTGATTTCATGGGCAAATATATTTTGGTCTCGTTGACGATATTTTTCAAGATTTTTAGATATTGTATAGTCGTATTCTTCTAATTTGCCCCGGCTTGTGCCTTTTGGCGTGCCCATATGAAAGCGTGGCTTGGCCATGGTTGCATCTGCATATAACGCCTCTTCAAACTTAGATATTTCTCGAAGTAAGAATCCCCAATCTGTATCACGGTATTGTAAAACAAAGATCTGTTGTGCGATGCCTTGAGGCGCATGGAGCAGGCAATCGGCGCCATCATAGTCAGCAATTACTTCTTTTGTCAGATCGTCGTAAAGCATGGTCATATCTTGAAATGATCGATTTTTGAATTCGATATCCAGTAAATGTGTATAAGAAAGCGCTTCGATTTCAATCCAATATACCGCATTTTCTTTGGCAGCGCCTTCCGCTCTTGCTCGAATCAATACAATCAGGCCTTCATATAGAAGTGTTTGTTTTCCTTCTCTTGTATGTTTGATGGTAATACCTTTTGCGCTATTGGCTGTTTTGACATAATCATCATACACCCCAGCCTCGACCATACCAGTTAGCTGTGCAGTAATATGCTTGTTGGGTTTACTATGGATTTTGATATGGATATTTTCTATTGGCATTTCGTTGCCATCGTAAAGAATGCTGACTTTTTCCATTATTTGTGAAGAATCAACGCTGCTGTGATCAATTTGATTCATAGCCACCTCGCTTTTCATAAAACAAATTTTTTATAGTTTCATGTTTATTGTATCAACATACATAATTTTTACAATAGTTTTTAGAACATTTTTCGACAAAAAGTTAAAATGCCTTTAGGCAATATTATGACGAGTGTCATCATACTAGGCCATTACACATATCTGTATTCGCTTGCGGTTTTTGAGCAATTCAGTTACTTACATGATTTCACCTTTGGCTTTGATTTTCTGATTTTGCAATCTTCTTGCAAAACATAATGATTGTGGGGCTTCTTCGACATCGCAAATGTCCAAGCATTCGGACGCAATCATGATAAAATCTTCATGAAGTTTTGCCAGAAATTCACTGATTCCATCGTCATCAAATACGCTTTGATAGGAGTTAATGTATTGTTCCATGTCTGTTTCAATCGTGAGCGTCAATCCCAATCGATTGTTCGGACGATTTCGGCGGATAAGTTCAAGCTTATACTGCATTACTTTCACCTCATTTTCATTCTTTTTTTATGAAAATAGCCAACATCAGGGGTTGGCTAAAAAGGATAATTAAATTTTTAGTGGCTTTTACGACGTTATGGGAAAAGAACCACTAAACTTTTAGTGCTTTACGACGTTATGGAAAAGAACACTAAACTTTTAGTGCTTTCACGCGTTATGAGAAAAGACCCTAAACTTTTAGTGGTTTACAGCGTCATGGGAAAGGAACCACTAAACTTTTAGTGGTTTTACGGCTTTATGGGAAGAGACCACTAAACTTTTAGTGCTTTACAGCGTTATGGGAAAATCCACCCATTAGCCTTGAAAAGCACAGTGATATTGATATAAACTCTGATCCATTTTGAGGCAATCCTTATCTACGCCACAGTTCTCATCGTTGGCGTAGTTCTCCAAAAGAAAGTCCCAATCGTCCCTTTGGCAATCTTTGCGATAATGAATCGCATGGGAACGAATATAGTCAATCCAGCATTTTTTGAGATATGCTCTGGGGTGTATGATTGTTTCTTTACGGCCATTTCGATAGATGTGATTGATAAAATCAGATAGGGTCATGCTCATCAACCGAAAAAATCAATTGCGATAAATCTTCTCGACTTTCAGTGCAATTATCGATAACCGTTGTTGGGTCGGTGAGCATTTCGATCATGTAGGTTCGTAGGGATTGATAGAGTATGCGAATGTTGTTTTCTTCAATCGAAAAATTTTGGATATAGTCAAAGTGCTCGTCAAGAATGTTGCTTAAACTCGCTCGTGTTTTCAAATCAATCGGGCATGGCTTTTGCCATGAGCGCTTTTGTTCTTGACTTTGCTCTTGCCCTAAAAAATGATTTTGACTATTTCTATCCGTCATCATTCGCTCCTTTCGCTCGTTCAAGAAAGAATGATCGATAGATTGTTTTGAATATATGTTTTTAGTATATAGTTCTTTATAGGTGGCATGTGGTGCGCATGGGGGTGCATCGTGTGCATAGGGGGGTGCATCATATGCATAGGGGCGCGCATGGGATGCACGATACAGTTCGGCTTGTTTTTCTTTACTTTGCATGATGCTTGATGCTAAAAACGACTCGTCTATTTCTTGGATAGCTTCGTTTGAATTTTGCCTATCAGAGAAACAATTGTCCGTATCAGCTATTTTGTTTTCGAATAACCATACATTGTCGATCTCTTGAACAAGCTCATCTGCGCTTGTTGTCGTATTGTAGGAACAGTTGTCCATGCTAGTATTCATTTCTTGAACAGGTGTATCTGCGCTTATTTGCGTATGGCAGAAACGGTCATCGATAACTGTATCGTGCGATTCTTGGCTCGGCTCAAGAATTGTTTTCATCGATGGCAACATATAAACATTACTTGCATGGGCATGTAAACGATCTTTGCTATGTCTTGATACGGCAATCAAGCCCATTTTTTCAAGCTGTTTGATACTGTTTTGCGCTTTACGTACACAGCATTTTGCATACTTTGCTAAAACACTATAAGACGGAAAACAGGTGTTGTTATTTTGATTACGAAAACGATAGAGAACCAGTAAGATTGATTGCATGTAAATATCAATCTCTGGATTATTCATAATTTCATTGGGAATCATTGTGAATGGTTTCATTTCATAGGTTGCTTCCATATTCATGTCCTTTCTAGGCAATCAGGGTTTTTCATCGATGGCAAAAGATAAACATCGCTAACGTAGCTGTGCAGACAATCACGATCATGTCTGCACACTTGGATGAAGCCCATTTTTTCAAGCTGTTTGATACTGTCTTGCGCTTGACGTACACAACATTTTGCATACTTTGCTAAATCACTATAGGAGGGAGAACAGGTGTTGTTTACTGGATTGCGAAAACGATAGAGAACGAGTAAGATCGATAACATATAGATATCGAGCTCTGGATCGTCAATCATTTCATTGGGCATGATTGTGAATGGTTTGATTTCATTGCTTGCTTTTATCATATTGCCCTTTCCTTGATCGGTTTAGATGCTAATCATAAAGTCATTTGCTTTTTTTCGGCTCTTGCGCTTGCGCTTCTCTAATTCGCTCAAGGCTGTGTCCTTTTTTTCGGCATCGTTATCTTCGTAGACATCGTTATTTTTTTCAGCCTTGCTATATTTTACGATATCGGTTATCCCAAATTCAGATAAAACATCACGTAAAGTGCTTTTGAGTTCTTCTTTTTGTGCATAAGCAATAATGGCATTTTTTACATAATCGCATTTGTTGTATTCTGTGCAATTTTGGAGAATATCCAGCACTTTTTTATCCACTTTTTTGTCTGTATTGAGTGCCATATTAAAGAATGTGCGTTTACTCATTGGTAAGCACCTCATAGCCTTTAGCATTGGCATGAATATCATCGATAAAATAAAGCATATCTTTATCGATTAGTTTTGATAAATGCGTTTTCATTAACACAGAACCACCACCTAAAAAGATTAAAGGCGTATTTTGTATATCAATCTTGGCTTCAGATAATTCGTTTATCAAACTTTGTGCGTATCGTTGACACTCGTCATCGATTAGAGCTTTAATGCTTTGTGACAAGCGTAAAGGCTTCCCCATGAGTTGGTATTGAATTTGTGCGTCTGCAATCGTTGAGCCTGTTTCACTTTGTAAACGATGATGAATCTTGTTGAAAAGTTCAATCATACCAAATTCTCGGCTCATCATGGTATTGGTTTGTGGCGTACCCTCAATCATATCAAAGGTATCCGTTGTCCAACCACCAACATCAATCACAGTACAAAATGGTTCTTCATCATCCAAGCGTTCTTCAATCCATTCGTTGCAGATTGCTGAAAAGCCTTGTACATAACAATCCACTTTTCGAATCTGAATGCGGTAATTGATATTATTGAAATCAAAGTAAACAGGCGCGTTATCTCTTTGGAGATAGCGAATAAAATCGGCGCTGTTACGTTTATAATCCATAAGGGGCAAGCCAACCGCAAGGTGGACTTCGATATCCGTGTTTAGCTTTCTGCTTTGAATTTCTTTGGCAATAGCAGCAAGGGTTAAGTAATAATAATCATCGTTCGCTGTTTTATCTTTATTGTGCTTTTTCCTTTTTCCGCCTACTTGGTAGCTCTTATCATGGATTGTTAAAATCTCGCTAAAGATATCAAGGTCGATTTTGCTTTCATTTAATCCGCTTGTGAAAACATGGTTGACTGTTTTCATTTGCGAAAAACCATGATCAATTCCTATTATATGCATATTGTTATTCCCTTTCTCAAGTTGTATTGTGTTGGTTTATGAAACAAAAAAAAGCGTGCAGTAGGTATTACCTACTACACGCTGAATAATCCAAATCAATCACTAAAATAACGAATACAGAAATAAGAGAGGGTTGATCTTCTCACCTCAACTGTGTTATAATAATGGCGAAATGTGGATGGGCTGAAAATAAGATTTCATCGAATATCAGTCCTTGCGGTGTGGTAGAGTAGCTACCTATCCGTTAAGCAGTTAAGGGTGCTTGATACACTCTTAACGCTCCACTATTTTTTTATATCCTCATTGTACTGTAATTTTTAATCAACGTCAACTGCCCTATACTGGGGCAGTTTTTTGTATTGTAAAGGAAAAACAATAATATTGAAACACTTATGTAATATTATTTGTTGTTAAATCAATGCAAAATTGCATATCGATTGCATATTTTATATCCATTTATATCCGTTAATACAGCCTAATATCTCTTTATATCCATCTATATCCGCTTATATCCTCTAATACCTTGCTATTGTGCTACTGAGTGGGAGTAGTCGTCTAACTTGATAAAACGCCTATTTTACTGCATTTCAAGATGAAATTCATCTTGAATGACAACAAAATGGCAACAAGAAAATAATTTGTATTAAAAGCCCTACTGATTTTTAAAATCAGTAGGGCTTTTTTGTTTTGCTTAGGATGATGTTTATTTTTGTTCAGGCAGGTTCTTTAATACATTATATGCGTTGATGGCAGTAGGGAAACCAGCATAGGGGATTGTTTGTAGGATCACTTCTTCGATTTCCTTTTTGCTTAATCCAACATGTAGTCCGGCTTCAATATGTACTTTGAGTTGTGGTTCACGTCCAGCCAAGCAGGTGAGCATAGCAATCGTGGCAATTTCACGTTCACGTAGGGAAAGTTCATTTCGGCTGTAAATATCGCCAAAAGCAAACTCAACAATATATTTGCCTAAATCACCTAGCTGATCTGTGATATTTTGTCCAGTTTGCCCATCGACTTCGATTAACTTTTTTAATCCTTTTTCATAACGAGATTCATTCATCTTGGTGTCCTTTCATGTCTTCATAGATATGGATTTTGTCTTCCAGCAAGGCAATGTTTCCATGCAATGAATCAATCTTTGCCAGCATTTCCTTTTTGTGTACTAACAACAGATCAATCCGCTGTTGAATCGTTTGATCCCCTTGCTCACGTAAGGCGGCATAACGTTTCATCATGGCAAGCGGCATTTCCATGTTTCTTAGTTTCGCTAAAAAAGAAATCCAAGTGATGTCTTTCTCGCTAAACTGCCTGATGCCCGAATGGTTCCGCTCTATGTCTTGAATTAAGCCTTCTGATTCGTAAAAACGAATGGTTGAAGCCGGAAGTTTTGTAGCTTGTGCTACTTTTTGGATTGAAAAGCGCTTTTCCATATCAAAAGGATACCTCATTAAAGTTGCTTTAAGTCAAGTGAAAAATATTTTTATTTGTATAAATATTGTAAATGAATGCCAATATGACTAATTTCCATGTAAGGTCAATATCAGTATGAAACAGTTATACCAAAAAAGGAGATAAGATGGAGCGCCCTAAAGAATTAATTTGATTCGATTCGATTTTATTCATAATCACTCCTTACGCCATTGCATACTAGGCATATGCTCCCCACAGTCATCACAAGTATCAGGCCAGTTGATCTTCCATTCCATATATTCTTCACGAGTGATGAGCCCATCGGCTAGTTCTTGCTTGCGGATTTGCCATTCGGACAAGAATTCATCAAGGAGATTGCTATGAAAACCAATGGCTTTGTGTTCGGTGGGGAAAACAGGATCGGATTCATCTACAACGTCATATATCTGCATGTGAGCGTACTGTTCGTCAAGCTCAAAAAGCGTGAACATAATATCTTCAGCCGCGTATTGAGATGGGTCGTAAAGCGCCTGATAGTTGACATTGAGTGCTTCAGATATCTTCCGAAGAAGTTCTTCTTTTGGGGTACGTGTACCCGATTCGTATTGTGCAATGCGAATGTCGGCTGTTTTTTCATCAAAGCCAACAGCCATGCCTAGTTCTTTGAGTGTTAAACCTCGCAAATTGCGAATACGTTTTATTTTAACGCCAACGGCCATATATTCACCTCATTCTAAACAATTATGTTTTAAGGATAGTATAGCGTATTTTCAATCAAAACACAACACGCTAAGCATAAAAGTTTAAACAATCTGTGAACAGGGTTGCACTATACGTATTTATTTAGTATAATAAAATAACTAAACAAAAAAGCTTACAATACAATTGAATGACCAACCACATAGCAACGAATTCAGGGAAGCAGGCAATGATATGAGCCTGCCAAGAATGAGCAGACGGCAAAGCGCCAAACAAGGTGGATAGGCTACAATAAAGTGGACAAATTTAAGAAGGAGTTGATAGAATAGAAGAAAACGCAGGAGGAATAGAAAATGGGAAAAAGAACAGTTAGAAAGTATACAGATGAGTTCAAACAGCAGATGGTCAATCTATACAATAACGCTCAAGGATTTTCTTTAATGCAGAGTCATAAAGAGGAAAATGATCATAGCTAAGAACAAAGTTAGTATCAGTCTTTTTGCGTTGCCATTGTTTCCAGTGTTTTAAAAGAGATAATGTATGTTGATCTAAAGCAATCACTCGATTGCCCGCAGGTGTTTTAGGTTCAGAGAAACGAAAGCTTTTTCTATTTTTATAGATGAGGGTTTTTGAAATTTTGACTTGAGCAAGCTCAAAATCAACGTCCGTCCATTGAAGTGCTTTTGCTTCACCACTTCGCATTCCAGTCATGAATAAAAGGGTTAAGGATACATAGATAAAATACTGATAATATTCATCTGTATTGATGGTAGCAAGCACTTGTTCAAATTCATCTTTTGTCCAGAAGTCAATTTTCGCTTTTTCTTTTTTGACATTACCAATGTGGTTACCAATGTGGGCGGTAGGATTCTCTTTAAGAAGACCTAGCAGAAAAGCTTTCTTAAAAGCTTTTGAAAGCAAACCTTGTACTAAACGGACAAATGAATTTTTGTAGTGTTGGCATAATTGTGTTTGCCAGCGCTGAATGTGTAGGGGTTTAATTGTATTGAGCGATTTTCCATAAAAGTATGAAAAGTGCGCTTGAATTATACTAAATCGAGATTCATAGGTTTGTGGTTTTACTTGTGTTTTATACCAAGGAAGAAAGATATCTTCGATATAGACCTTAAACGAAAGCTTTTGTTTCGGTTCTATGGATTCTAACGAACCTTTTTGAACAAGAAGCTTAGCATAAGCGACCTCTGCCTCTTTTTTTGTCTGAAAACCACTTTGGTACTTTTGAACTTGCTTTCCAGTTTTTGGGTGGTATCCCGTAGTTAAACGAAAATAGAATGTACCATTGGATGCTTGTTTGATAGGACTTGTTTTCTTTGTCATAAATACTCCTTTTTTTGCAAGAAGCATTAATCAACAACAGGTTGACTGGGAAACTGAATTCCTAAAATGGCTTCGACCGTCTCAATGGGCACACGGCTTAGTTTCCTTGAGTCGTAATATTGATAACCTTGGTCAACGAGCACTTGTTTGGCTTGTTTGATTATATCTGATGCAACATAAGCACCGTAACCTAAATCAATGAGGTCTTGTTTAGTCACCGTAATCATTAAAAACTCCTTTCTCCTTTTTACAACAAGCCACAAAATACGATTGTTTTTCCTTGTAAAAAGTGTATCAAAAAAAGATGGGTACGTCTATCAAATAAGGCAGTATGCCTTGTATTTTTAGTACAAGGCACTTGCCGTAATTCTTTTATATATGTAGGCAAAGGTAACACGATGCTGACGCATTCCATACGAATTTCACGTTCCCCCTAAACGACGGACAACTCCCTATGCCTGCGACGTTTTACTGCCCTACAGGGCATTTACGCTCGGACTAAGGCTGAGTTGAAGTATCATTATGATTCGTGCTGTCATGGCGATTCTCATGCGTGTAATGAGAAAATGAAGGGTATCAACCTCGCTCAAGCAACGAACAATGTATGTTCCTTTGTTATTCAGTTTTCAAGCTACTTATTTTGGTCGTACAAAAGGGACGAAAAACGATTTCTTTTTTAGTAGAAAAATATCCCTCTACTTATAAGGACAAAAATTAGAAGATTGTGTAATGTTTTTGCGATAATTTTAAATTATTCATTATTTTCAATCTTGCATTTTCAATTGAATGATAAATTGATGTACGATGTGCATTTTCTAAAACGGCAATTTCGTTAATCGATAAACCATGATAATAATGGAGCAAAAAGCGCCTTTGCTGTTTCTTGGTCAAAGTGGAAAGTGCCTTGAAGATTTTTTGAAGATTTTGTTTATTTTCTTGTTTTTCAACGTCTTTAAATATACTCATGCTATCAACAAAATTGGGCGTTACGGACTGGGTATGCGTTGTTTGGTAGCGATGTAATTTATCCAGATTATTAACAAGTGCGCCATTTCCATTAAAATGCATTGGCAGGCAATGATAATCGTGCTTTTTTTTCTGTCTATCTTCATATCGTTTGAAATCTAACAGGGCATTTTTAATTCTAAAAGAATGTATTGACTTGGCAAGGGATACATTGCATGTGATTTTTGCCTTTTGGAAATCCTTTTTTTTGATTAGGATCAATTGATTGATTTTTGGTATTTTTTTCATCTAAAAATCCTTTCGTTGATAAGAACATTCTCGCGTGTACCGTAAAAAAAGGATTCGGCGGTGCTCGAATTTTTAAAAAAAGGGCACAAAAAAAGCGCAAAAAATCAAAAGCGATTTTTTGCGCTTGAAATAAGCGATATGATACAAAAAAAGTGTTATATAAATTGCTTAGGGGAAAATTAGGAGTAATGCATATCCTTTATCAGTTTCAATCAACTTTTATCGACATGGTTAAATAAAAATATTATAATTTACCCGATAAAAAATTGTCAACAAACATAGAATATAAAAAAGAAAGCTCTTATTGTGAGCTTTCTTTTTAACTATCATCATGATGAATAAATATAGGGTAGAGCCAATTGAGCTTGGGAATTTCTCGTCCTTTGCCAGTCCAATAGGTATGCCAGTGTGCTGAGCGTATATGAGGACGTTTTTTTCCGTCTAAATGGCTCTTGTTGACGTTTTCATTGTATAGTTGAATCAATTTGCCATCCGTTGCTCCAACACTGTGATAATGCACAGATTTTGGTTCTATATAGCTTTGAGGTCGAGAGGGTTCTTTGCGTTTTGAAAAATCGGTATTTTCAGCGCATAGATACAGCACAATATTGAGTGCCATACGCAAGCGTTTCTCATAGTGATTGCGATTAAGCATATCAATGGATACATTCACGTCGGATAATAACTCTGCAATTGCTTGTTGTACCGTTTGATTGGTATCGAGTGGAATCTCTAAAAAGGACATTTCTTTATCTGTGCGCTCATCATTGTTCAAAAAAACTAGGCGTAAAAAATAGTTTTCGTCACGATAGTCAAAATAGACAAAGAATCCCTGATGTAAGTATCGTTCAATCCCCGATGATTGTGGAATTTCAATAAAGAAAGCGGATTCACGCAATTGGTAGAACAAGAGAACAGGTATCTCATCGAGTTTTTGCATAACAAGAGCAGAAAGTAGCGTTTCATCAAAACGATAAACGCTCTTGGTGTATCGCCAAGAGCAAAGAGCTGAAAACTGTAAGGTCAGTTGAGCATAATGTGCCTTACTCTTACGCTCAAACATTTCTTTGGCGATGAGGTCACAAGTATAATGGTGCGTTAAGAAACTAGGAATGATGCAGTAGGCATTATCCAAAAAGCGGATATGTTGTTTGCATAGGGTGTGGAGCTTTGGGTGCTCTTTATGTAAAGTCTTGATGCATTTTTGCAAAAAATCAGTCATATGCTTTCCGTTCTCATGCAGAGAGATTTTCTTTTTTTGTGATTTCTATGATTCCGCTCTCTTGTGTTAATAGAAACATGTGTGGATAACCCCTTTCAATCACTGGGTAAGACGCTAGAAAATATTTTTTCAGGCACTTTTCTTCATAAAGTGGACTACGAAAATGATGATGAAAGTAGTTTTTTTCAAGTTGGCTATAAAACTGCTCAGACTGTTTTGCATAGGCATATATCCAAAAGCTTTTTATATTGATGATTTTTGCTGTACATATTTCACTATGCATTTTGTACCAATTGAAAAGCACTTGATAAAAAGCTTCTTCATCGGACGATAAATTCAATGAAGCAAGCAACTCTTGCCTTTTATCATACACATTTCTGTCCGATTCATGCAGAGCATACATAAAAGCTGTCTTTTCGGTAATGAATTGAGTGGGCATTTTTTGCTCCATTTCTATAAAGGTTACTTTATGGTTTTAAAAAGAGAAAAGGCAAGCAAGTTTTATTGTCTTATTTGCTTGCCCATTCTTCTTATTTCGTTGCTGTACTGAGGAAATTTGAGCCAGAGTCCCCTTATTAAACTCCGTAGTTCCTTGTACACGAAAGGATTTTAGAATATCATAGTACACGAAAGGATTTTAGAACATCATACAAACTTACTCCGCTTGAAAACGTTTTTTCAAGCATTCTGGTATTTCTTCTGCGCCAAGCCCAAATGGTGCCATGCAAGAAAATACGGTCTTTCTTCCTGCAATTGCCAAAGATGCGACAGCAATCGTTATAATTCCAATCAACATAATAACGTCCTCCTTTCCCCATGAGATTTTTTATTTTTCAGCAGAAGATGATTCATTCTTGCTGATACATGGCAAAATGAATATTGTTTGAGCCAATAGACCAAACATAAGGGCATTGGCGGTCACTGGAAGCTCGTAATAATCAAAAACAATCATGGCAAGCCCTATCACAGCAACGATACTGACAGCAAGTAATTTTTTAGGTTTTACCTCGGTAGGATAAATTTCTCTGACAACGTTTTCTCTTGGTGCAAACTTACCAAAGAGAATCATGCACAGAATCCATAGTCCAAGTCGAATCCATGTCGTGATAGCTACATTTGGTATCAATCGCACCAAGAATGCGCCACCAACAAAAATAGCTAAGCTAAGTAGCGTGCAAGCAATATGGTTTCTTAAATGAAAGCCAAGACTATACAGTTTACTGGCTGAAAAAGCAATCAAAATCGGCAATGTAATGAAAAAAACGCCACAATAATAGGCAATGAGCAAGTAAACAGAAATCTTAATAATACTGTCAAATATCTCAAAAATACGATAGACACGGATTTGATATTCTTCGCTATCTTTTTCAATGTTTTGAGAGAAAATATCAGCGATGGCATAAACGAATTTTCGGTAATAATCATTGAGCTTATTCATAGTATTTCCTCTGTTATAATGAGTATTTTTTGTGTAAACATGGTTTGTCCAGAAAAAGCATCTTGTTCGAGCTGTTCGTAGTGAGAAACGTGCGATGCTTGATGAACAATTTTTGCAATGAGTTTTCGTCCATAGCCCGAGCTTGTTTTCTTATTTTGCGTCAATTGAAACAAGTTTTGCTCCGTGTTTCCAATGCTATTGGAAACACAAATTAAGCAGGCATTTTCTTCTCGGTTCAACTCGATGACCAGTAATGCGTCACTTTGTTTTTCTATACTTTTAAAAGAATTATTGAAAAATTCTGACAGGAGATTAAAGACAGCTTGTGTGCTTTTCTTATCGAGCTCTATCTTTTGATAAACGTGAAAACGCAGACTCACATTCTTTAAGATAGCGCAATTGCTAAGCGCCAAGGAAATTTGTTCTTGAAGTAAGGTGTTCTTGATTTTTGCAAGCTCTTGTTTGTAGTCGTTCATATCCAAAATAGGCACAATGTGTTTCTCTAAAAACTCGTGTAAAGTAGTGTAGTCTTTTCGTCGTAGTAAACGATAAGCAACATGAGCAAAATTACTGTATAGATGCTCAAAGGCGATTACTCGCTTATAAATGCGCTTGATTTCTTCCTCTTGACTGAGCTTTAAACGAACCATCTCATTTTGTGCTTGTTGCTTGCTCAAAAGATGAAATGTATAGAGAGAAATGCCCAAAATAGTCATGACAAACAAAATTAATAGAGCAAATACTTGTGTATCTAGGTCAGAAAACCAATAGAGTAGTGTATTGTAGCCAATGAGAATGAGTGTTTTGAGTAGCATTTCAAGCACAAGAACTTTGTAACTGCTTCGTTTGCGTGGCTTTTTGTAAGAGAGCTTAAAAGCTGTTGAAGCAACAATAAAGCTAATGATAAGCGTGTATTCATAGAAATCGCTTTGACGAAAGTCTGGCGAAACGAGCGTAAAAATACTGGAAAACATGGCATAAAAAATGACAATGCAAAACAAAACGGATAAGATATAGTAAAAACGCAAGAACAGCTTTTGTTTTGGGTTTTTTAGCAGAATCAAGCAGGTCAAAAAGTCGACGAGAATATTCCACGGTGGAAAAGGCAGTATGATACAAAACGGTTTGGATAAAAGCAGACAAAAGCAAAGCATGTATTGCCACGGCTTGGCTTGTACATATACCGATAAAATCATCAGTAGAGCATATACAGAAGCCAGATTACTAACAAAAGCTAATGTCATAATAAATTACTCTTGAGTGCATAAGAAATCGTATAATCACAAGCAGAATCGTCCTCCAAAATGAGTTGTTTTTGTAATTTATCCACGCGTCTGATTTTGTCACGATTGACAATATCGGAGCGATTGGCATAGACAAAGCGTCTATCAAGCCGTGAAAAAATCTTCTTCAAAGAATCCACATAGGTATAATTTCCTTTTTCGGTATGAATCAAGACTTTGTTTGTCTGTTTAATTGCCTGAATCCAGTGAATGTCATCAAACGGTAGAATGCAATTCTCGATACGATTTTCAATCACGAGCGTTTGTTTGTTAATGTGCGCTTGAGCAAGGTCAATTGTATCAATGATTTGCTCTATTACATGAGGGCTCTGCTTGTAAATAACATTGAAAGCGTTCACTTGCAAGTAGGTCTTACCAAGGATTTTGTCCATAAAGTTTGTGATAAATACAATCAAGTGTCTATCGGATTGTTGTAGTAGCCACTGGGCAAAGGCAATGCCTTGCGGTTCATCTTTGACCATAATATCGAGAAAATATAAGGTTCTTTCCTCGCCATAACTCTGTGATAATGCGCTCCATTGGTCGGTTGCTAGGTCGAT
>JAWNLY010000079.1:0-10928 GCA_035042045.1 Drosophila melanosoma | reverse complement strand
CTAGGCCATTACACATATCTGTATTCGCTTGCGGTTTTTGAGTAATTTAGTTACTTACATGATTTCACCTTTGGCTTTGATTTTTGCATTAAGAATGGCATTCTCTTGCAAACTATAATGATTGTGGGGGGTCTTCAATATCGTAAATGTCCAAGCATTCGGATGCAATCATAATAAAATATTCATGAAGTTTTGCCAGAAATTCACTAATTCCATAGTCATCAAATACGCTTTGATAGGAGTTAATGTATTGTTCCATGTCTGTTTCAATCGTGAGCGTCAATCCTAATCAATTGTTCGGACGATTTCGGCGGATCAGTTCAAGCTTATACTGCATTACTTTCACCTCCTTTTCATTCTTTTTTTATGAAAATAGCCAACATCAGGGGTTGGCTAAAAAAAGATAATTAAATTTTTAGTGGTTTTACGACGTTATAGGAAAAAAACACTAAACTTTTAGTGTTTTCACGGCGTTATGGGAAAAGAACCACTAAACTTTTAAGTGCTTTCATGGCGTTATGGGAAAATCCACCCATTAGCCTTGAAAAGCACAGCGATATTGATATAAGCTCTGATCCATTTTGAGACAATCTTTATCTACGACACAATCCTCATCATCGGCACAGTTCTCCAAAAGAAAGTCCCAATCGTCCCTTTGGCAATCTTTGCGATAATGAATCGCATGAGAACGAATATAGTCAATCCAGCATTTTTTGAGATATGCTCTCGGGTGTATGATTGTTTCTTTACGGCCATTTCGATAGATGTGATTGATAAAATCAGATAAGGTCATGCTATCAACAGAAAAAATCAATTGCGATAAATCTTCTCGACTTTCAGTGCAATTGTCGATAACCGTTGTTTGGTCGGTGAGCATTTCAATCATGTAGGTTCGTAGGGATTGATAGAGTGTGCGAATGTTGTTTTCTTCAATCGAAAAATTTTCGATATAGTCAAAGTGCTCGTCAAGAATATGGCTTAAACTCGCTCGTGTTTTTAGATCAATGGGGCATGGCTTTTGCCATGAGCGCTTTTGTTCTTGACTTTGCTGTTGCCCTAAAAAATGATTTTGACTATTTCTATCCGTCATCATTCGCTCCTTTCGCTCGTTCAAGAAAGAATGATTGATAGATTGTTTTGAATATATGTTTTTAGTATATAGTTCTTTATAGGTGGCATGTGGTGCGCATGGGGGTGCATCATATGCATAAGGGTGCGCATGAGATGCACGATACAGTTCGGCTTGTTTTTCTTTACTTTGAATGATGCTTGATGCTAAAAACGACTCGTCTATTTCTTGGATCGCTTCGTTTGAATTTTGCCTATCAGAAAAACAATTGTCCGTATCGTCTATATTAGCTATTTTGTTTTCGAATAACCATACATTGTCCATCTCTTGGACAAGCTCATCTGCGCTCGTTGTTGTATTGTAGGAACAGTTGTCCGTGCTGGTATTCATCGCTTGAACAGGTTCATCTGCGCTTATTTGCGTATGGCAGAAACGGTCATCTACAACTGTATTGTGCGATTCTTGGCTCGGCTCAAGAATTGTTTTCATCGATGGCAACATATAAACATTACTTGCATGGGCATGTAAACGATCTTTGCTATGTCTTGATACGGCAATCAAGCCCATTTTTTCAAGCTGTTTGATACTATTTTGCGCTTTACGTACACAGCATTTTGCATACTTTGCTAAAACACTATAAGACGGAAAACAGGTGTTGTTATTTTGATTGCGAAAACGATAGAGAACCAGTAAGATTGATTGCATGTAAATATCAATCTCTGGATTATTCATAATTTCATTGGGAATCATTGTGAATGGTTTAGTTTCATAGGTTGCTTCCATATTCATGTCCTTTCTAGGCAATCAGGGTTTTTCATCGATGGCAAACGATAAACATCGCTAACGTAGCTGTGCAGACAATCACTATCATGTCTGCACACTTGGATAAAGCCCATTTTTTCAAGCTGTTTGATACTGTCTTGCGCTTGACGTACACAACATTTTGCATACTTTGCTAAATCACTATAGGAGGGAGAACAGGTGTTGTTTACTGGATTGCAAAAACGATAGAGAACGAGTAAAATCGATAGCATATAGATATCGAGCTCTGGATCGTCAATCATTTCATTGGGCATGATTGTGAATGGTTTGATTTCATTGCTTGCTTTTATCATATCGCCCTTTCCTTGATCGGTTTAGATACTAGTCATAAAGTCATTTGCTTTTTTTTGGCTCTTGCGCTTGCGCTTCTCTAATTCGCTCAAGGCTGTGTCCTTTTTTTCGGCATCGTTATCTTGGTAGACATCGTTATTTTTTTCAGCCTTGCTATCTTTTACGATATCGGTTATCCCAAATTCAGATAAAACATCACGTAAAGCGCTTTGGAGTTCTTCTTTTTGTGCATAAGCAATAATGGCATTTTTTACATAATCGCATTTGTTGTATTCTGTGCAATTTTGGAGAATATCCAGCACTTTTTGATCCAATTGTTTGTCTGTATTGAGCGCCATACTAAAAAATGTGCGTTTACTCATTGGTAAGCACCTCATAGCCTTTAGCATTGGCATGAATATCGTCGATAAAATAAAGCATATCTGGATCGATTAGCTTCGATAAATGCGTTTTCATTAACACTGAACCACCACCTAAAAAGATTAAAGGCGTATTTTGTATATCAATCTTGGCTTCAGATAATTCGTTTATCAGACTTTGTGCGTATCGTTGACACTCGTCATCGATTAGGGCTTTGATGCTTTGTGACAAGCGTAAAGACTTCCCCATGAGTTGGTATTGAATTTGTGCATCTGCAATCGTTGAGCCTGTTTCACTTTGTAAACGATGATGAATCTTGTTGAAAAGTTCAATCATACCAAATTCTCGGCTCATCATGGTATTGGTTTGTGGCGTACCCTCAATCATATCAAAGGTATCCGTTGTCCAACCACCAACATCAATCACAGTACAAAATGGTTCTTCATCATCCAAGCGTTCTTCAATCCATTCGTTACAAATTGCTGAAAAGCCTTGTACATAACAATTCACTTTTCGAATCTGAATGCGGTAATTGATAGTATTAAAATCAAAGTAAACAGGCATGTTATCTCTTTGGAGATAGCGAATAAAATCGGCGCTGTTACGTTTATAATCCATAAGGGGCAAACCAACCGCAAGGTGGACTTCGATATCTGTGTTTAGCCCTCTGCTTTGAATTTCTTTGGCAATAGCAGCAAGCGTTAAGTAATAATAATCATCGTTCGCTGTTTTATCTTTATTGTGCTTTTTTCTTTTTCCGCCTACTTGATAGCTCTTATCATGCATTGTTAAAAGCTCGCTAAAGATATCAAGGTCGATTTTGCTTTCATTTAATCCGCTTGTGAAAACATGATTGACCGTTTTCATTTGCGAAAAACCATGATCAATTCCGATTATATGCATATTGTTATTCCCTTTCTCAAGTTGTATTGTGTTGGTTTATGAAACAAAAAAAAGCGTGCAGTAGGTATTACCTACTACACGCTGAATAATCCAAATCAATCACTAAAATAACGAATACAGAAATAAGAGAGGGTTGATCTTCTCACCTCAACTATGCTATAATAATGACGAAATGTGGATGGGCTGAAAATAAGATTTCATCGAATATCAGTCCTTGCGGTGTGGTAGTATCGTTACCTATCCGTTAAGCAGTTAAGGGTGCTAGATACACTCTTAACGCTCCACTATTTTTTTATATCCTCATTGTACTGTAATTTTTAATCAACGTCAACTGCCCTATACTGGGGCAGTTTTTTTGTATTGTAAAGGAAAAACAATAATATTGAAATATTTATGTAATATTATTTGTTGTTAAATCAATGCAAAATTGCATATCGATTGCATATTTTATATCCATTTATATCCGTTAATACAGCCTAATATCTCTTTATATCCATCTATATCCGCTTATATCCTCTAATACCTTGCTATTGTGCTACTGAGTGGGAATAGAAGATGGAGAGCCGGAAAGCCTTTAAACAGGGCGTTTCTGGCTCTTTTCATGTGCGGGTGGCACTTTTGTTGGCACTTTTGAAAAATCTTTTTTATCGAAGGCAGAAACGTTTTTAGCAAATCCAACTGTAAACTGATTTGAAGAATAGTTATCATGGTTTACGGTAGAGAGATTAATATCTAAAAAACCATCGAGTTGCTCTGCAACGACATAGTTCGCATTTGGGTACAGATGACCATATGTTTCAAGCGTTGTTTTAATATCATGGTGTCCTAATCGGTCTTTAACATCAAGTGGATTTACGCCCATATGAATAAGCATGGAAGCATGAGAGTGACGTAATGCATGGACATTGATGTAATGAACATCGGCTAGTTTAGCGTAACGTTGTATGATTCTACTTAGCGAACTTCTTGAAGTTGGATGACCATCATAACTTAAAATCAAGTTCATATGATTTTGACGTCGAGTTGTAGCTTCTTGTCTTACACGCCACTCTTGTAAATATGCAATCGTTGTGTTATCAAGAATGATGGTTCTAAGACTTTCCTTTGTTTTGGGAAGAAGAAATTCAAACTCTGTGCGATTTTTATAATATAAAGTTTTGCTAACAGATAAGGATTTCTTTTCAAAATCTATATCGCTCCACTGTAAAGCGCCAGCTTCACCAATGCGTAAACCTGTCATAAAAAGAAGATATAAACAAATGAAATTGTGATGTTGGTAATAATCGTCTTTATAGATAAAAGAAATTAGAGTTTCAAACTCCTCTTTCGTCCAAAATTTCACTTGTGGCTTTTCTTTTCTTAGAGTACCAACAATTTTAGATGGATTTTGTTTTGCTAAATTAAGGATAACGGCACGTTCTAATACCAGTGATAAAACTCCTTGAACAAGTCGTATGTAATTGTTAGAGTAGCGTTTATTTGTTAATTGTATTTGCCATCTTTGTACATGTATCGCCTGAATCTCATTGAGCTTGAATTTATTGAAGTAAGATAAATGGCTATCGAAAAGAGAACATCTAACATCAAACGTGCTTTTTTTAACACGAGTCTTGTACCAAGGTAAAAAAATCTCATCTACAAAGTTCTTGAATTTTTGACTTGTGCTTTTTTCTGAGTCATCTATTTTAGATGACATGATAATATTCAGGTATTTTTCCTTTGCTTCTTTTTTTGTGAGAAATCCGCTACCACGTTTTTGAATTTTCTTACCATGAATATCATAGCCACAATTTGCACGAAAAAAATACGTTCCATTTTTATGTTTTTTAATAACATCTTTCATTGAAGTTGCTCCTTTCAAATTACGAAGAAAAAGCTCCATCAACGAATGTTATGCCAAGAATTTCTTCTATGGCATTGATAGGAACACGGTCAAGCTTACGTGATTCATAAAAAGCAAAACCTTTATCAACCATGACTTGTTTGGCTTGACGAATAATTTCTATTGAAAAAGATGTTCCATATCCTAACGCAACTAAATCTTTTTTTGTAATCGTTTGGTTCATAATATAAAAACTCCTTTCTTTAAATCTCTTTTATGAATATAGTAGGTTAGGATTTTCATTATACCTAGCTCATATTATATCATAATGGAAATAAAAAAATGGTAATAAGCAACGGTGTTGGCACACTCCATACGAATCTAACGTTCCCCCTAAACGACGGACAACTCCCTATGCCTGCGACGCTTTTATATCTAAAAGACATTTACGCTCGGACTAAGGCTGAGTTGAAGTATCATTATGATTTGCAAAGGTCATGGCGTTCCTTGCGTTCCCATGCAAGATTATAATTCCGACCAATGAACCGCTCGCTTTGCAAACAATGTATTGCTTATATTCCCTATTCAGTTTTCAAGATGCGCGTTTTGCCTATTTTCATCGTACATAGAGAGAAGAAAAACGATTTCTTTTTTAGTAGAAAAATATCCCTCTATATATATGGAGAAAAAATCAGATTATTGTGTAATGCTTTTGCGATAATTTTAAATTATTCATCATTTGTTTTTATTTTGTTCATTGTTTTTAATCTTGCATTTTGAATTGAATGATAGATTGATGTACGATGTACATTTTCTAAAATGGCAATTTCGTTAATCGATAGACCATGATAATAATGGAGCAAAAAGCGCCTTTGCTGTTTTTTGGTCAAAGTGGAAAGTGCCTTGAAGATTTTTTGAAGATTTTGTTTATTTTCTTGTTTTTCAGCGTCTTTAAATATACTCATGCTATCAACAAAATTGGGCGTTACGGACTGGGTATGTGTTGTTTGGTAGCGATGTAATTTATCCAGATTATTAACAAGCGCGCCATTTCCATTAAAATGCATTGGCAGGCAATGATAATCGTGCTTTTTTTTCTGTCTATCTTCATATCGTTTGAAATCTAACAGGGCATTTTTAACTCTAAAAGAACGTATTGACTTGGTAAGGGATACATTGAATGTGACTTTTGCCTTTTGGAAATCCTTTTTTTTGATTGTAATCAATTGATTGATTTTTGCTGTTCTTTTCATCTAAAAATCCTTTCGTTGATAAGAGTATTCTCGCTTGTACCGTAAAAAAAGGATTCGGAGGCGCTCGATTTTTTGAAAAAAGGGCACAAAAAAAGCGCAAAAAATCAAAAGCGATTTTTTGCGCTTGAAATAAGCGATATGATACAAAAAAAGTGTTACATAAATTGCTTAGGGAAAAATTAGGAGTAATGCATACATATCATTGTTTCCTTTATCAGTTGCAATCAACTTTTATCGACATAGTTCAATAAAAGAATTATAATGTATCTGATAAAAAAATGTCAACAAACATAGAATATGAAAAAAGAAAGCTCTTATTGTGAGCTTTCTTTTTAACTATCATCATGATGAATAAATATAGGATAGAGCCAATTGAGCTTGGGAATTTGTCGTCCTTTGCCAGTCCAATAGGTATGCCAGTGTGCTGAGCGTATATGAGGACGTTTTTTTCCGTCTAAATGGCTCTTGTTGACGTTTTCATTGTATAGTTGAATCAATTTGCCATCCGTTGCTCCAACACTGTGATAATGCGCAGATTTTGGTTCTATATAGCTTTGAGGTCGAGAGGGTTCTTTGCGTTTTGAAAAATCGGTATTTTCAGCGCATAGATACAGCACAATATTGAGTGCCATACGCAAGCGTTTCTCATAGTGGTTGCGACTAAGCATATCAATGGATACATTCACGTCAGATAATAACTCTGCAATTGCTTGTTGTACCGTTTGATTGGTATCGAGTGGAATCTCTAAAAAGGACATTTCTTTATCTGTGCGCTCATCATTGTTCAAAAAAACTAGGCGTAAAAAATAGTTTTCGTCACGATAGTCAAAATAGACAAAGAATCCCTGATGTAAGTATCGTTCAATCCCCGATGATTGTGGAATTTCAATAAAGAAAGCGGATTCACGCAATTGGTAGAACAAGAGAACAGGTATCTCATCGAGTTTTTGCATAACAAGAGCAGAAAGTAGCGTTTCATCAAAGCGATAAACGCTCTTGGTGTATCGCCAATTGCAAAGAGCTGAAAACTGTAAGGTCAGTTGAGCATAATGCGCCTTACTCTTACGCTCAAACATTTCTTTGGCGATGAGGTCACAAGTATAATGGTGCGTTAGGAAACTAGGAATGATGCAGTAGGCATTATCCAAAAAGCGGATATGTTGTTTGCATAGGGTGTGGAGCTTTGGGTGCTCTTTATCTAAGGTCTTGATGCATTTTTGCAAAAAATCAGTCATATGCTTTCCGTTCTCATGCAGAGAGATTTTCTTTTTTTGTGATTTCTATGATTCCGCTCTCTTGTGTTAATAGAAACATGTGTGGATAACCCCTTTCAATCACTGGGTAAGACGCTAGAAAATATTTTTTTAGGCACTTTTCTTCATAAAGTGGACTACGAAAATGATGATGAAAGTAGTTTTTTTCAAGTTGGCTATAAAACTGCTCAGACTGTTTTGCATAGGCATATATCCAAAAGCTTTTTATATTGATGATTTTGGCTGTACATATTTCACTATGCATTTTGTACCAATTGAAAAGCACTTGATAAAAAGCTTCTTCATCGTACGATAAATTCAATGAAGCAAGCAACTCTTGCCTTTTATCATACACATTTCTGTCCGATTCATGCAGAGCATACATAAAAGCTGTCTTTTCGGTAATGAATTGAGTGGGCATTTTTTGCTCCATTTCTATAAAGGTTACTTTATGGTTTTAAAAAGAGAAAAGGCAAGCAAGTTTTATTGTCTTATTTGCTTGCCCATTCTTGTTATTTCGTTGCTGTATTAAACTCCGTAGTTCATTGTACACGAAAGGATTTTAGAACATCATAGTACACGAGAACATCATAGTACACGAAAGGATTTTAGAACATCATACAAACTTACTCCGCTTGAAAACGTTTTTTCAAGCATTCTGGTATTTCTTCTGCGCCAAGCCCAAATGGTGCCATGCAAGAAAATACGGTCTTTCTTCCTGCAATTGCCAAAGATGCAACAGCAATCGTTATAATTCCAATCAACATAATAACGTCCTCCTTTCCCCATGAGATTTTTTATTTTTCAGCAGAAGATGATTCATTCTTGCTGATACATGGCAAAATAAAGATTGTTTGAGCCAATAGACCAAACATAAGGGCATTGGCGGTCACTGGAAGCTCGTAATAATCAAAAACAATCATGGCAAGCCCTATCACAGCAACGATACTGACAGCAAGTAATTTTTTAGGTTTTACCTCGCTAGGATAAATTTCTCTGACAACGTTTTCTCTTGGTGCAAACTTACCAAAGAGAATCATGCACAGAATCCATAGTCCAAGTCGAATCCATGTCGTGATAGCTACATTTGGTATCAATCGCACCAAGAATGCGCCACCAACAAAAATAGCTAAGCTAAGTAGCGTGCAAGCGATATGGTTTCTTAAATGAAAGCCAAGACTATACAGTTTACTGGCTGAAAAAGCAATCAAAATCGGCAATGTAATGAAAAAAACGCCACAATAATAGGCAATGAGCAAGTAAACAGAAATCTTAATAATACTGTCAAATATCTCAAAAATACGATAGACACGGATTTGATATTCTTCGCTATCTTTTTCAATGTTTTGAGAGAAAATATCAGCGATGGCATAAACGAATTTTCGGTAATAATCATTGAGCTTATTCATAGTATTTCCTCTGTTATAATGAGTATTTTTTGTGTAAACATGGTTTGTCCAGAAAAAGCATCTTGTTCGAGCTGTTCGTAGTGAGAAACGTGCGATGCTTGATGAACAATTTTTGCAATGAGTTTTCGTCCATAGCCCGAGCTTGTTTTCTTATTTTGCGTCAATTGAAACAAGTTTTGCTCCGTGTTTCCAATGCTATTGGAAACACAAATTAAGCAGGCATTTTCTTCTCGGTTCAACTCGATGACCAGCAGTGCGTCACTTTGTTTTTCTATACTTTTAAAAGCATTATTGAAAAATTCTGACAGGAGATTAAAGACAGCTTGTGTGCTTTTCTTATCAAGCTCTATCTTTTGATAAACGTGAAAACGCAGGCTCACATTCTTTAAAATAGCGCAATTGCTAAGAGCCAAGGAAATTTGTTCTTGAAGTAAGGTGTTCTTGATTTTTGCAAGCTCTTGTTTGTAGTCGTTCATATCCAAAATAGGCACAATGTGTTTCTCTAAAAACTCGTGTAAAGTAGTGTAGTCTTTTCGTCGTAGTAAACGATAAGCAACATGAGCAAAATTACTGTATAGATGCTCAAAGGCGATTACTCGCTTATAAATGCGCTTGATTTCTTCCTCTTGACTGAGCTTTAAACGAACCATCTCATTTTGTGCTTGTTGCTTGCTCAAAAGATGAAATGTATAGAGAGAAATGCCCAAAATAGTCATGACAAACAAAATTAATAGAGCAAATACTTGTGTATCTAGGTCAGAAAACCAATAGAGTAGTGTATTGTAGCCAATGAGAATGAGTGTTTTGAGTAGCATTTCAAGCGCAAGAACTTTGTAACTGCTTCGTTTGCGTGGCTTTTTGTAAGAGAGCTTAAAAGCCGTTGAACCAACCATAAAGCTAATGATAAGCGTGTATTCATAGAAATCGCTTTGACGAAAGTCTGGCGAAACGAGCGTAAAAATACTGGAAACAATGGCATAAAAAATGACAATGCAAAACAAAACGGATAAGATATAGTAAAAACGCAAGAACAGCTTTTGTTTTGGGTTTTTTAGCAGAATCAAGCAGGTCAAAAAGTCGACGAGAATATTCCACGGTGGAAAAGGCAGTATGATATAAAACGGTTTGCATAAAAGCAGACAAAAGCAAAGCATGTATTGCCACGGCTTGGCTTGTACATATACTGATAAAATCATCAGTAGAGCATATACAGAAGCCAGATTACTAACAAAAGCTAATGTCATAATAAATTACTCTTGAGTGCATAAGAAATCGTATAATCACAAGTAGAACCGTCCTCCAAAATGAGTTGTTTTTGTAATTTATCCACGCGTCTGATTTTGTCACGATTGACAATATCGGAGCGATTGGCATAGACAAAGCGTCTATCAAGCCGTGAAAAAATCTTCTTCAAAGAATCCACATAGGTATAATTTCCTTTTTCGGTATGAATCAAGACTTTGTTTGTCTGTTTAATTGCCTGAATCCAGTGAATGTCATCAAACGGTAGAATGCAATTCTCGATACGATTTTCAATCACGAGTGTTTGTTTGTTAATGTGCGCTTGAGCAAGGTCAATTGTATCAATGATTTGCTCCATTACATGAGGACTCTGCTTGTAAATAACATTGAAAGCGTTCACTTGCAAGTAGGTCTTACCAAGGATTTTGTCCATAAAGTTTGTGATAAATACAATCAAGTGTCTATCGGATTGTTGTAGTAGCCACTGGGCAAAGGCAATGCCTT
>JAWNLY010000078.1:942500-1302500 GCA_035042045.1 Drosophila melanosoma | reverse complement strand
TATCTCTATATATCTCTATCTCTATATCTCTCTCTCTATATCTCTCTCTCTATATCTCTCTCTCTATATCTCTCTCTATATCTCTCTCTCTATATCTCTCTCTCTATATCTCTCTCTATATCTCTCTCTCTATATCTCTCTCTATATCTCTCTCTATATCTCTCTCTATATCTCTCTCTATATCTCTCTCTCTCTATCTCTCTATATCTCTCTCTCTCTATCTCTCTATATCTCTCTCTCTCTATCTCTCTATATCTCTCTCTCTCTATCTCTCTATATCTCTCTCTCTCTATCTCTCTATATATCTCTCTCTCTATCTCTCTATATCTCTCTCTCTCTATCTCTCTATATCTCTCTCTCTCTATCTCTCTCTCGCTCTCTCTCTATATCTCTCGCTCTCTCTATCTCTCGCTCTCTCTATCTCTATCTCTATCTCTATCTCTCTATCTCTCTATCTCTCTCTATCTCTCTCTATCTCTATCTATCTCTCTCTATCTCTCTCTATCTCTCTATCTCTCTCTATCTCTCTCTATCTCTCTCTATCTCTCTATCTCTCTATCTCTCTCTCTCTATCTATCTCTCTCTATATCTCTCTCTCTATCTCTCTAACTCTCCCTTTATCTCTCTCTCTATCTCTCTCGCTCTCTATCTCTATCTCTATCTCTCTATCTCTCTATCTATCTCTCTATCTTTCTATCTATCTCTCTATCTCTCTATCTCTCTATCTATCTCTCTATCTCTCTCTCTATCTCACTATCTCTATATCTCTCTATCTCTCTCTCTCTCTCTCTCTCTCTCTCTCTCTCTCTCTGTCTCTGCCTTCAGATTATTGACAAGGAGACAGTTAAGAGCAAACTTAACAGCACGGTAAATTTCTGGGCGTTTGGTTTTGAAACTTAAAGCCCAACTGATACCTTGGTGTTGTCCTATTTAACGCCGGAGAAGCTAGAATTCTCCGCATACCACAGATTTTCCTATATCCGCCTGATGTTTTCCAGAAGACATACTGGGTAGAAGCTCTCGAGAGCATCAGGCGGCTTCCCACTATTGTGCAGCATGACTGATGATTGTAAGATGATTTATCGGAAAACACTATTTTAAAAGGTTTCATTAGCTGTACCAATTTGCAAATAAATTTCGATAAAGAAGACTGCGGTTTGTCGCAAACTGCTCTGCTCCTTAAGTTGGTCGATACTCACACCAAAAGTCTCCTAGACCACTATGAAGACTTCAGTAAAATGGCCAAGAGAAGGAAAAAGAAGAACATTAAGTTGACTTCCGCGGTTTCTACACAGGATACCATTAAGCTCCTCGAGAAACTCCTTTCCAACTTGCCTATACCAGTTTGACAAAAAATTACGAATTGCTTTATTAAAAATGCATCCGGTTGAACCTGAATCTTTGATATTCGGGGTCTGTTGGAAAAGACTGCATCCGAGGCCTAATCTGATCTGTGTGAAACTGTAAAAGCTGTCTAACCTACCCACTAAAAAGGAAGTTCCTAGCTTCCAAGATTGGCAATTGTTTTATTAAATTGTGGCAGATGTGGGATATGGTGAGTTCCTTGGGCTGGAGTGAATTTTAAACCTCTTTTTATTTTGACCGCTTGCAATTTGTCGTATTTACTCGGAGCGATATCTCATATGATGAAAGTTGAATTCTTGCATTATTGCGTTAATCTGGTCACACCAGTTAATATTTACAAATAATTTTTTGCAGAGTATTTTTGCTAGCAACCAAAACGGTAATTTACTTACTTAACTCAATATATTGTATTTTTTCCGAATAAATAAAAAAAAATTTAGACAACTTACTTGATAAACTTAAAGTCACGATTCGTTCAAATTTCGTAGCAAACGTCAATGTCTTTAGTGGTGGACCGAAAATATCGTAAAAAAGACGATATGAAAAAGGAACATCCGCTGGTGGTGCGGAATAGATAAAAAGAAACGTAATATATAAATTAAAAATACCATACAGCTGTCTAAAATTTTAATTCCTATCTTAATTATATCGTCGCATATATTATATTTTTTTAATTTAAAGAAATACGATAATAATTTAATGATGTCTGTATGAAATTCATTAAAGTTCATTTAAAGTTACTAACAAAGATAGTTATAGTTCCTATTGTTACAGTCGTTTAGCGCTTTGGTATTTATGGGAAATGACAAGTATGAAAAATGAAGAGGTATAGAAAAACTATTTAAAGATTATAAACTTATTTATTTAGATTTTGAGCACCCTATCAGACAGCAGCTGACTCCCTCAATGTTTGAAAATAAGCTAATCATCTACCCTACACGCTTGGCAGCTAGGCAACTGTAGCTGCGTACAGGAATCGCAAGTAATGGCAAAGGGTGGGAAGAAAACTGCAGCTAAATGTGACATTGAAATTGAAATTAGGATCAATTTTGTGCTTGACTATTCCTTGACTTCTCTCTCTCCCTCTTCTGATCTTCTTTAGAATTCTGATCAGGAAATATTTATACAGGAAAATCTCCTTTTAGCGGAACGAGAAGAATCTCGAGCAATGAAATAATAAATAAATGCAGAAAATAAATTATACATTTTAAGAGTCTTGTTGCGGAGTGAAAAAACATTGACATTAGGACGAAACATCTTTCAGATGAATTGGGTCTTCAGTTTATTGACAAGGAGACAGTTAAGAGCAAACTTAACAGCACGTTAAATTTCTGGGCTTTTGGTTTTGAAACTTAAAGCCCAACTGATACCTTGGTATTGTCCTATTTAACGCCGGAGAAGCCAGGATTCTCCGTATACCACAGATTTTCCTATATCCGCCTGATGTTTTCCAGAAGACATACTGGGTAGAAGCTCTCGAGAGCATCAGGCGGCTTCCCACTATTGTGCAGAATGACTGTACCAATTTGCAAATAAATTTCGACAAAGAAGACTCTGCGACTTGTCGCAAACTGCTCTGCTCCTTAAGTTGGTCGATACTCACACCAAAAGTCTCCTAGACCACTATGAAGACTTAAGTAATATGGCCAAGAGGAGGAGAAAGAAGAAAATTAAGTTGACTTCCGCGGTTTCTACACAGGCTTCTTTTCCTTCGATGATCTTGTTTGCATCATAGTTTTTTTTTTTTTAATGTCTTTTTTTTATCAAACTATTTGCAGATTCGATGTTTCAATTCGAACTCTGAAACCGACGCGACGTTAATAATATTTTTACAATGTTTATATTAGTGTGCACTTTATTTTCCGATTCGATGTTTAATCTCGAACTCAAAAACCGACGCGAAGTTCAAATTAAATAGACTACGATTAGTGTAGAACTATTCACACAGATTCGACAATTAGTTTTTTTTTAAATTTGTATCCGGCTCGAAGGACCAAAAAATGTGTGAAACACGTATAGGGTGTAGTCAACACGATGAGACGACGTTTAGAATCGAAATGATTTGCTCTGACGAGCTTTCCTTTATTTATACAAAAATCTTAAATCTAAGTACATGGCGTCGCCTACTACGACTCTATGTGTTGTAAGGTGAATTTATGTGTGTAAGGCGAGGCTTTGTGTTTGCTGTCATTAAGCAATAGCTGAGCCTGCTGCGTCGCATGTTCAAACTTGAACAGGTGGGGAGAAAACTGCAGCTAAATGTGACATTGAAATCGAAATTAGGATCAATTTTATGCTATTCTTTGACTTCGCTCTCTCTCTTCTGATCTTCTTTAGAATTCTGACCAGGAAATATTTATACAGGAAAATCTCCTATTAGCGGGAGGAGAAGAATCTCGAGCGATGAAATAATAAATAAATGCAGAAAATAAATTATACATTTTAAGAGTCTTGTTGCAGAGTGAAAAAACATTGACATTAGGACGAAACATCTTTCATATGAATTGGGTCTTCAGTTTATTGACAAGGAGACAGTTAAGAGCAAACTTAACAGCACAGTAAATTTCTGGGCGTTTGGTTTTGAAACTTAAAGCCCAACTGATACCTTGGTGTTGTCCTATTTAACGCCGGAGAAGCTAGAATTCTCCGCATACCACAGATTTTCCTATATCCGCCTGATGTTTTCCAGAAGACATACTGGGTAGAAGCTCTCGAGAGCATCAGGCGGCTTCCCACTATTGTGCAGCATGACTGATGATTGTAAGATGATTTATCGGAAAACACTATTTTAAAAGGTTTCATTAGCTGTACCAATTTGCAAATAAATTTCGATAAAGAAGACTGCGGTTTGTCGCAAACTGCTCTGCTCCTTAAGTTGGTCGATACTCACACCAAAAGTCTCCTAGACCACTATGAAGACTTCAGTAAAATGGCCAAGAGAAGGAAAAAGAAGAACATTAAGTTGACTTCCGCGGTTTCTACACAGGATACCATTAAGCTCCTCGAGAAACTCCTTTCCAACTTGCCTATACCAGTTTGACAAAAAATTACGAATTGCTTTATTAAAAATGCATCCGGTTGAACCTGAATCTTTGATATTCGGGGTCTGTTGGAAAAGACAGCATCCGAGGCCTAATCTGATCTGTGTGAAACTGTAAAAGCTGTCTAACCTACCCACTAAAAAGGAAGTTCCTAGCTTCCAAGATTGGCAATTGTTTTATTAAATTGTGGCAGATGTGGGATATGGTGAGTTCCTTGGGCTGGAGTGAATTTTCAACCTGTATTAATTTTGAACGCTTCCAATTTGTCGTATTTACTCGGAGCGATATCTCATATGACGAAATTAGAATTCTTGTATTATTGCGTTATTCTGGTCACTCCAGTAAATATTTATAAATAATTTTTGCACAGAGTATTTTTGCCAGCAACGAAAACGGTCATTTACTTATTTATCTCAATATATTGGATTTTGTTCGCTATAAATAAAAAAAACTTTATAGACTACTTACTTGGAAAACTTTAAATCACGAGTCGTTGAAATTATGCAGCAAACGTTAATTTCGTTAGTGGTGGACCGAAATATCTTAAAAGTACAAAGTGTAACGAAATGGGAACGGAACATCTCTTGGTGATGCGGAATTAATAATAGTATAGAAAAACCTTACGGAGCATAATTAAATTTATTAGATGTCGCTTTATAATGTAACTGCAGTAATTAAATTTGTTTATAAATAATGAATTTGAAGATTTTATTGTTATTTTATTACATAATTACGTAATAAGATTGCTTTCATGCGTTTTTTAATAATAAGAAAAATCCATACAGCGGGATTTTATGCTTATTCCTATATATACTATATCGTCGAATATATTATATTTATTTATTAGTTTAATGCAATACTTTAATAATTTATATGTAATAAGTTTGCTCTGAACTAAAACTGATATTAAACATATATCAAATTCATTTTAATTCCGCCTTTGAAGCAAAACTGTAAAAGTCGCCGCTCACTTGACAAGCAAAATACCAAATACCGTACAAACGATCAACGTTAAAATCAAATACAAGTGATTTTTACAATTAACTCAAAATTAACTTAAAAATAAGAATAATCAAATAATTTGTGATAAATTATATGTGATAATCTTTGTTTTTTTTACTATTCCCAGCTGACTGATGCGTTGACATAATTATTGTTTATATATGTTGAGTTGGCAACCCTAAAACAAATACTGAGTGAGAAATCCATTTTGTTGTGATCTCTTAGTCTACAAAAAAATCTTATGTATATTAGCATTGAATATGTAAAGAAATCTTTGGGTTGGTGAATGTGTGTGGAAAATATAAGATGAGCTCAGGACAGCTGTCTTGAGTGATATTGCTTTAATTAGTAAAAAGTTTAATCAAAAATGTTCAAATCGACAATATATCTGACAAAAAATATTTTCTAAGGTCAACGGAATTTTAGGCAGCGCCTCTAATATTGTTGCCATCAATGTTACTGGGAAAACACATTCATTCAAACATACACATACATGTATATACATAAAAATATATATATGTATTAGTGTTCTCAACGCTAGAGCCGAAGTGTTATAAGAGCGAAAGGCAAAAGAAACGAGCGATTCGCCTCTTATTTTAGCAATTGTGCTTGATTTTAGTATGCGAGGCGATCAATACTTGCCTTTTGTTCAGTTATATTCTGTGTAAGCCAAAGTGAAGTCACCTCGTGCTAACAGAGATGATGTACAAAAATTAATTGAAACAATCAAATACATATATATAAAATTACTTGCATTTGCATGCCATAAGCTAAATAAATCGCTAGATGAAATGCTAGCCTGAGCAGTTGCATTAAATTATTATACCAACAAAATAATTAACCAAAGATTGTGAAAGTTTTGCTAAAAGTGTATTAATGTTGTAGTGAATTTAACGAAAAATAATACCAGCATATAAAATAGGCCGAATAATATTGTTAAGCCAAATGTACTATCTTGTGGCGTACAGCTAGCAATTATTGCAGCCGAAAGGCTGTAAAAAACATTTTTGACGACGGAAACATACAAATACAAAATACATATACAACATCCATATACAAATAGTATATCACGCTATAATAACGACGACGACAATACTAACAGGACATAAACCACCCACAAATTTCAGCCCACATTTAGAAAATCGATATTTATATACTAGTCAAAACGAATTAAGAACTGAACGGTGGTATTTGTGTGATGTCAGTAAACTTTTGACCATTTGAGCGAACTGTTCACTGTGTTTATTGTGAAAACACATTTGTTGAACATTATAATTATATAATCGGCCGTAGCAGTGGACCACCTTCGAATTATACAAAATTGTTGGTTCTGAAATGGTAAAAGATAACACTAGCACACTTACAATGCGTCTCGTTCGAAGTAAATTACGCAAACGCGACGAGCCTCGGAACGCGTCATCCAATGTTATTACTGAAGATAAGGAGCACAACGATAACAATGCAGATGATGGTGATGGTGATGCTGAGTCGGAGGCGAATACTACTATGAGCAACTGTAGCACCCACCACGTATCTTTCGTACGAACGAGCGGCGGAGGTGCTGCCGACGTTAGAAGTGGACATCCAGAAGTTATTGATATTCCGGAGTGGACATTTCCTCCAAAAGCACCTGCACCACATATCTATCATATTAACCCGGTACGTATAAGACTACATATTTCAAAGCGATATTATTTATACACATAACATTTGTAGAAGCTACTGCTGTGGTTTTCCTTTCGAATTTGAACGAAAATAGATTAATTGATCTAAAATCTTTAGTAGTAGAGCTGTGAAAAAAAATTTGATTATATAGTTAGCTATGTCTTGATGTTAATGCTTTGTTTTATATCTCGTCCTAATCGACAAAAAATCCTGCATAAATTAGAAACAACAACTTCTAATTAATACTCAATAACAATTTTGGTTCATTGTTTTTGCAAGGCGCTAGAAGATTGATTTAGGGGAAACAAAAAATGGGAGAAATGAGAGCTCTTGGAGGTGAAACAACGAAATAATTTGAATCATTACAGCTAGTCAAGTATTTTAATCGAAAAATATCCAAATGGTCAAATGCATTATTTCAACTGGTCTGGTGATGCAGAAATAATAATGCACTTAAAGGCACTTAACGCTTATGCAGCATTATCAAAGTTAAGCTTGATACATGATATCGCTCTGTGTGAATCCATAACATTTCCAATTCGAAGAACTCATAATATTTTGATTTCGACAAAGCCTTTGTATCTGCAATTTTTTCTTGCGACAAGACCTTGTTAAATACGAACCAGTTTCCCAACAGATGACGCATACTTACTCTCCAGTTCAAACATTATTTTATCATTATCTTTGTCTCTAGAAATGAAGTTGGGGTTTTTTTTTTGCGGCTTTAATAAAACGGTTACAATCCATCCATCGGGGTCAATACAGCCCATTATGCATATTGTTGAACCAGTTAAACTTTCGTCGTTAGCAGATAGGAAAATCAAATTAATACATAAATTAATAGTAAATAACAATAATGATTTTTCTTGTTTCAGGAGATGTTGATAGCTAATGACAAAAACAGTTTCAAAGGATTTCGCAAACAATTCAGTGGGCGGTTCAAGCGATTAGTTGCCCGAAAACTGGAACCTGCACCTGTGATACCTCCAGAACTAAAGCCACAACTAAAAACAATATATGTTTATTAATATTAAGATTTGTATGTAAATATGTGTAAAATGGCCACAGCTGGTGAGAGCCAAGCAATCAACTTTTTAAATTAATTATAAAAAGTATTTCACGCATATTAATTTCTTAACGGTAATTTTTAAATTGTCAATGGAATAATAAGACACATAGTATTTGAATAAAAGAAATTCCTGACTAAATATTTGACTTTACTTGAAAAGTATAGTGCCAGCAGCTTAAGTATTTTATATCAATTCTGTAACTTTTTCTTAGTAACTTTATGTCTGGTAATTTTAATTGGATTTTAAATTATTTTTACCTACATTGTATACCGTATTACAAATAAGTATATACCCTTGCACAGGGTATTTTAATATGTACTGGAACTTGCAACCCATTCGAGGAGACTTCTCCGACCGAGCGCATTTATTTTTATTTTAATTTATATTACTGAGCTAATGTAGCCCTGTAAGACTGTCTGGCTAAATTTGTAAGCAATCTCGAGGAAACTGGATTTCTATCCATGTTTTGGCTGAAGGCAGTACAGAGGTCGCATCAGACCTATTTATCACATGGTAGCGATAGAATTCGATCTAAATGTGAGTTTTTAGTATGCCTACGCCTATCTCGATAATTAAAAAATGTTATCTTATCTTGTAGGTCGAATTTAATCTTCAAAAATCAATTTTTTCCGCCTATGGGACCTGTCAGCCACAGTCACAGATAGATCTGAAACTGGAATTAAAATACAAATATTTGTGAAAATCAACTTCTTTTTTATTATTAATATTTGTGTAAATTAAAATAATTGTTTCATGTGTTTGAGGCAAAATTAATTTTTTTTTAAGCGAATAATAACTAGAATTGGTATAAACAAACAAAAATTAAAACAAAATTCTGCCCTACAAGAGTATGTAATCATCATGTCTAATATAACAGTTCTTTTTGTTAAAGATGTGGTTATCAATAGATAAGGCGTTTATGATGTAGTTGATAAACTTAATATTAATAATATAGGTATCGACCAGATCATTGAGTCATCTTATTTTGCTTACTTTATCTTTATGGTTTCATACTAACTTGAAAGATATCTTTTAATCGAATCTCTTATCTAAAGCAAATTATTTTAGGCCGTTTAATGCGATAGGACTATGCCAAGCAGAAATCCGTTAGATGTGATGTTCCTCCTAAGAGTGTAACTGAAACAGTACTCCGGAGTTTCCAATTCTACAAATTTTGTTTCTATAAACTTCTGCAAGTGTAAGTGTGTGTAGGTGCATTCACCTTCAAATTAAATCTTTGGAACTGCCAGCAATCACATCTTTCAGGAATCAAGCAGCGAAGCTCTAAAGTTATTTTCTAATTAGAAGTGTTATGCTTGAAATACATACCAGAAAACGTAAATATTAAGGAGGCATCGAAGCAGAAACGACAAATATTAATAAAAATAAAACTTCTAAAAAGCTTCAAGAGAAGATTCAGTGAAAGGCACACCTACGGTAAATCCATCAGATATTTTAAGCTGCTTTTATAATCGGTGTTCAAAAAAAAAAAATTAAAATGCATATTAGATATATTTTTTTTTTATATATATTATTTTGACATAATCTTTGATCCTGAGGATCACTCTAATGGGGCTGATGTCCAGCAGTCTACGTGCGCTAATGGCTTGGCCATCTTTTGATTTTTAAGTTGGAGATTTCAATTTCGTCCAGTTTGCCTAAGGAACTCTGCTCGGGATGGAGAGCAATATTTGTAAAATATTTTTTGCTTTGTTAATTCTTTGTTGATGTCACCATTCCCTAAATCTTAACTTCCGACTCCATGCAATAGAAAATATTTGGACTATCTCAAAATCGAGCTCCTTCGACTAAAGTGTAGGTAGGGAGGCATACCGACGGACGGACGGCCATCTCCTTTGCCTTTTTAAAGGTTTGAGGCTACTTTATTGTTTCCAATTATCGCCTACAAGTACAAGAATCTAAAAATCACCGAGGAATTTTGCGGAAACTTCTCTTGATTATACTTAATCTAGTTAGGTGCCCTCATAGTCTACAGTGTCCTATAAATAGACTCGTGAGATTTCGAAACCTGTTCTTCCTGGTCGATATTACTTTCTTAAAACATTTGTGATCAAAAGACTTGGCTTGATCTACGTTTTAAGTTGAACTCTTCAGTCCTCTCTATTGCGTATATCTAAGCTTAAAAAATCTATGTGTTATATTTTGCTGCACAGATATGTTTATGTTTAGTTCGAAGTTGATTGAACAGTTTGAGTTTGTGTTAATGCGCGGGAGGAATGAGGATTTGTTATCAGTTTTGATTTTCGTGTTAATTTTATATATTTTATAAGTGCGACCTCAGGAATATTCTTTTGATTTGATTAATTTCAATTGGATAACCTAGGTCATTTTTAATGTTTCTTGAAATAACATTAAAATGCAATAGCTATAAAACTTTCCCATTAATAATTGATAACAAACAAAAATATTTTGCACGTAATGGTATTTTAAAATTAAATTTAATGAAAATGTATTATGTTATGTATATATCTTACAAATTGTAGCTTACTAATCTTGTAATTTGGTTACCTACAGGTTTGCAGATTTGCTCACAAGAAACTTAAAATTCTGATAGTTAAAGGATTGTTCAATACTTGGGCGGAACTTACCCGGATATTGCACAAGCCCATTCTACATTTAGATTTAGGGTATAATGATGCAAATATAGAGAGCTATGCAGGAATATATACGCCGAGCTATATATAAAAAAGTCAACTTTATTTTATATTGGTAGACAACGGACAAAATGTCCCACACAACTAATAAGACACAGAAAAATTCACAAATTGCGACAACAAAAGTAACCCACAAAAAAATATAACACCCTCTCAGACACATACAAATGGTTTTTATAAAAATATTAAAACCGGTTCACTACAATTATTATTATACCTACCTGCAGAGCGTATCATAATTTGGTTGTTAAGTTTGTAACGCTTTAAAGGAGACGTATAAGAGCCCATAAAGTATATATGTTATAAGCATAATAGCACCAACCGAGTCGATAATAAAATATTTAAATTCAATTCTTTTACGACCTAAAAATACGTCAAACTGAATACTTTATTTAATATGTCAGCAGATTAACTTTGATCCACAGGGGTATGCAATTTTCGGCGCACCAAAGAAATGTCGTTTTTGTTTTTTTTTGTATACCCTGTTCGCTCTTTGAACCAATATGTGTTTGCACTTGATTAATCTAAGCTTTGTATATTAACAAACTCTGTATAAATAGATTATATTTTTGTACGTAAATTATATTATGGTATATGATTATAAATTTTTGGAAGTGAATAATATTATAAATAATCAAATATTGAAAATGGTATTAATACGTCATGACCTTAAAATGGAAATATATTTATTTATTTTTATCTTAAATTATTTATGCAACTGCTATATGTTTTTTTTTATTTTTATTCAGGTTTATACGCATTATATTTCATTTTATAGCCATACATATTTATTATAATGTAGAGTATTTTATGGCTTATACACAGACGTCATACTTTCTCCAATTTCTTTCAGTATTCAAAGTAAGGGAAACAAATATGCAACGGCAGAGGTATGTTGGCAAATTTATCAGTCAGTCTCTCCTCATGTTTGGATAAAACACTTTAATTAAAAAATGTTAGTTGCGTTATTATTCATTGTGGTATGGTACGTTGGTATTATTGCTGGAACGCCAACAAATAAATGCAAAGGTATAAATTGCACAGAAGATCTGCAAATAAGTTCACTTATTGAAGAGCAGTCCATAGCCAGAATTGTGCACACGCCTCACCACATAAACAACGCCGAAAACCGTAATCCAGAGCAACTTTTTGAACTAAATCAAGCCGTGGAGGCCCAAGGGATTGGTGTTGATAACTTTGAAGATACGCACAATGGCCCAGTACTGACAATTTCTTCAATACAGCCTTTTAAATTTGAACCTGACATTTACCAATTAAAACCAACTAACTCACCCGTTCTACCACCGTCTACTGGTATGCTGCATCATTATCAAACTGAAAGTAGTCAAACGACTTTTGGTAACATAATTACAGACCAAAAGACGTATTTTGTAGCAAACTCGGAAACAACATTTCCAAAAGCACCAAATTTGCACATTCATCACCATCACCATCATTTAATTTTTAAAGACAAAAAACCAACCTCAATAACCCAGTACATGCAGACAGCGGAGTCTGAGGTACCAGAAAACTCATACTATCAGCCTTTAGCTGCAACAGTCAAACCAATCGTATTGGCTCCTAACATTGAAAGCATTTATTCTAAAGTCAATGATTTGAATTCAGATGCAAATTCCCATATCATTAACGAAACTGTCAGCACAGAATCTTTCATGGACGAAGAACAATCTGAAAGCAATACATTTCCTGTGAACGTGCCCCTGGAAAGCAAAATTGATACTGTTCCTGCGGTAACGGTACAAGAACTCCCATCAGACACAATAAATAATCAAACAAGTGTAAAAAAAACCTCGCTAGATTATCATAAAATAAGAGAGATTAACGATCTACAGCAGAACGCAGAGAAAGCTTCAAACAACTCAAGCAATAGTGAAGAAAGCTCTTCAACCTACACCTCTGCATATAATGTACCACTAAATTAAGAAGCATATCATAAGCTTGAATCATATACAAATATCTTTGAAAAATTGAAATTATTTATAAAAAAAAATATGTATATCATGTAGACACTCGATCGAGAATGGAGTTATTTTTTCAGAAAGCTTTTGTTTTTACTAACTTATGATAGAACCGAATTGTTATGTTTAAAATCAATAGAGTTATTGCTACATACGAATAATTAATGTGTAATATTTGTTGACATTTTATAAAATAAATATAATTGCAAAAATTATTAAAATAAAAATTCGAAAATTCTTTAATGATGTTTTTCATTGTTTAAGTAATGTTTTCCTAAACCCTTAAAAAAAAGTGTATTTTAATTTTGTCGTAATGTGTATAACATATTAAATGATACATTTTTCGACCCCATACGCTGTATTGTTGGGAAGATGATGTATCATATCTTTAACAAGATATACTTCAAACTCACTTGGTTATAATATTGCACAACAACCCATCGGACAACTATATCATATAATCGGTTAAATTTTACAGTTTGCGATATTGCGTAGTTTTCAGCGTGCTTCTTCCTTGATTTTATAAGTTTATTTTCTAAAGTATATTGCATAATTAATTTACAATTTTCAGACTAAGCGCACATCAACTGGCGTTAAATATCTAAAATGCGCTTATCTTCAAGATTAAGTCACCAAACTCTGAAAGTATGACACCGGTACCTCCCTGTAAAAAGCATACTCGGCCTCCCAAACCGATATATTATTGTAATACAATATGAAAGACAGAGTCACCAAATTTAAGAGGTAGTAAAAAAGCGGAAAACATTTTGGACCATACCCACACCCCCGCCAATAAACGGTAACCGCGTAAAACTTTTGCAATTTAACAGATACTCCCCTATTTTAGAACCAAAATTACCAAATTTTTTTTGGCGCCGTCAACTCATATTTCAAAAATTCACAAAGGATCATACCTTCTGCAATTTTAAAGCCAAAATTGGAGAGCAATTTACTTCGTATCCTTTTCAAAGACTGTTATTTCCTGGCTACACTCTTTCTGTTTTGTTGCATCTCTTTTCAAGTCCGCTACTCCCGACAGCAATTGTCACATGATGTAGATGATAAGCAATATAATTAAATTTTTTGTGCTGAACATGTATTTGGTAAGTTAAAGAGCTAATTGTATCGATTGTTGATTTATATAAATCCATATGTATTTTATATCGCACCTTTCCACATCATTCAGTGTAACGCCAGTTTTAATTAAAGTACAATTTTTGATAGAACGATAATTTATTTTAATTTAGTTAATATAAATATATATTAATATAGAAGACATACAGATCAAATAATACGTTTGATGATTTTAATAACACTTTTGAGTGAGCAAAAAATGTTACGAATATCATCGTGTCCGCATTATAAATTAAGACGTGATACGTTTATACATTAAATTGATTAAAAAATAAGCTACATAAATATTAGATAGGATAATATTTGAATTATGTTTACTACAGAAATTAACAATCCTCCATTTATTTCCTTACAGCCTTTTTGCATCGTTAGTTAAACACATTCACATATGTATGTAATGTTCTATTTTAGCATTTTTTTTGTTTAACGTACGAACTTGACTTTTGTATTTGTTACTCACAATATTAATAAATTTGACTAAAAAAACGATTATTGTATTTATTAAAATATTAATATTCAATCTATATTCTAGATTTGAGCACTTCATATATATGTATGTATGTGCATGTTTACATGTACTATATATGTACATATATATGAAATTAAATCCTGCGTGAGATCAGAAACAGCTCCCAAATTTTAAGAACTTTGCAGATTCGTCCTTTCGTTATTTTGATTAGATACAATAATAATAAAATTCGAAACTGTTGTAATGGACAAGTATAATTTTTGACAGCAATAAACGAAAAACTACATAACAATTGTGACGTTGTTAATATTCGTATGGTATGGATGCGCTATTATCACAAATATATATAGGCATTTTATCTGAATCCTTCGTCACTTTCGCGAATAAGTTGAATTCTCTGCCTCAACGGTTTATTTTATTTTTTTTTAAACACATTCTGATTTGTGTAATCATTAATATGTTCAGTGAAGATTTATGTTTGACAATGTACTCAGCACTTTTCAAAAGGAACACGAAAAAATTGGCTAAAATTTGTACACTTTAGAATGTAAAGTTTACATTGAGAATTTAGTTACGTTGCTCAAACCGATAGGTTAAAGTAAAACTTGATTTTGTCTGACTAAAAAATTGTCTGTGTGTTGTGTTTGTGCATGTGTGTAAAAGTTCGTTATGATTATGAATGTATGCACGTATGTGTGAATGTATGTACATTTTTTGGATGAATGGTCAAAGTGTGAGCATTTGAGTGGGCAAATGTACATACATACAGACATACAATTCAAATGTATGATGTTACTTAAAGCTTGTCAAATACGGCACGATTTCGGTATTGTACAAATAAATTGATGTATGTACATATTTAAATTGATCATATTTACAACTGTTGGAGCACTAAATAATTACACGAAACTATTACATTTATGAAAAACCCGAAATACGCTTCAATTGCAAATTGTTGTATGTACATGTTATCGTCTTAAGATCGCTTTATTTTAAAAGCTGGTGGGCTCTTTGATTTGCTACTGCTATTCTTGCTTCATTTGACTCGCCCTAAAATTAAAAGAAATTTCACATTAATTAATATGGTTTTAGGAATAGGATATTTAAAAGATATTTTAACAACATTTTCTTAAACATAAAAAAAAGAAAGACGCTACTATTGTAATTATTATTCCAAACGCGACAGAGATAGCACTATATTTAAATTAAACCAAAATAAAAAATTATATATATCCTTAGAGCGGTAAATACCTTGCGATTAATTCGGTCAATTTGACGATTTTGATTTTCCAGCTCGGATCCCATATCCAATGCCATATTTCGAAGATTACCTATCATGGTATTAACTTGACCCATATTTTCTTCCATTTCATCCTCTCTTGCATCATTTGTAATTCTGAAAATATTATAATAAAATAAAGAAATATATATAATGAATAGTTTAAAAATACATTGATAAAGCTTTTGGAATCTTGTGGTATAAATGATATTTAATTAAATCACACTCTTACACACACAATTTTGCTGCGTCCGCGGTGAATTTAATTTAAAACGCTTCGAAAAAACACATATGATCCATATTTTCCGGAAAATGCTCTGAATTTTCTCCCCTAAATCAAATTTCCTACTGGTCTTAAAAATTGGTCTAAGATCGCTCGCAATAGGTGATTGCCCAGAAACGGACAACGTACTAAATAATTTACAGCGCGGATGTCCAGATTTCTTGTCTCTTTCCCTAATATAATTTTTCTTGGCTAATTGCGACTCAAAGAAACGTGACTTTCTTAGGAACCTGCGCATTCAGCTATCTTCTTACATATCAAATAACTTAATCATACAACTATCTTAATGCAAAAGTTTGCTAATGATTTTTGATGCTTTTTAAAATACTATCTAAATTTAGTGAATAATTCTAAGCCTTTTCCCCTCTTCCCTCATTTCGTGTGTCTGCTCGTGTGTAGAATATAAGGGCTTTCATTAATTCTTCTATGCTAAAAGAAATGAAATAAATTTCAACTATTTGATCTATTGACCATACAGAACTGTCTTGATAAAGTCTTCATAAAATTGTTACCTTTTAGCAGACGAATTCTAATGTATTACCTGCCAATATATCCAGCCTGTGCCATCATTCCATTTCTATCATCCATAACCCTTTGTGGTTGGTTGTTCACAACTTTTCCATCATCATTACCTTTCCATGTGCCATCGTCCTCTTTAAATGATTGGCTCCTGAAAATTTATATAGATATATATAGTATGTTAAAATTATTTAGTGTATATTTCATTAAAATGACTTTTACGCATCTTTTGATTTCGGCCATGAAGAATTTTCTTATATGCACCTACTGCTGTCGTAAATAGTTTATTAATTTAAGTCTCGACATACGTAGGGTTTAGTCTATTTCTTTTAGAGACTGCCAGACTGACTAGGAGATATCCTGAATACAGCTAAGCAATCATTCGTATTTGCTGTCCTGATGTATACAGCATCAAAATGTCATTTAAATATATGTGACTATACCAAGTTGAGATGTCATGAAATATTATTTATAGGCAGCAAGCGGTAATGTCTATCGACAAAGTAAGAAGATCTACTCGTGAGTGGACGGCTAGAATATACCATGATCTCAAGCCATTACCTTTTTCACGAGTCGTTAACGTTTTAGATATTCTAAATAAAGTTTTTGGTTTAGTTCTGTTTTAAAATTAATCCATTTTTCTTTCTGTATATGTCATCCCCTCTATAGCTCATATTGTATATCAGTTTTAATTTAGACGGTTGCTAGGACAGACTGACTGACTTGCCTGGGTCGGCTCTATTTATGTTACTGGTTAATGGTGTATACTTTAAATACTAGCTCTGAAATGTGTTCGTCCTTCTTGATATCTTCTCTGCGGCCGCTATGATGTTGGTTGATGTTAGCATATAAACCATTTCAAGAACTAATTAAGATTTAAAAAAAGGTGTAATAATTGGTCAATTTCCAATTATAATGAACAGTTTATGATATGATGCAATTTCTTTCAAAAAAAGTTAATAAGTCTAGTTAATACTATTTAAGGATAAATAAAATTGGTTTATATTTACTTATTGCAGGGTAGTACACAAATTCCGCAACATTTTTCCATTCCACTCAAGTTTTTTTCAGCTTCTCTCATATCTGCGTTAATTTGATCCATTCCTTCTTCAATTCGATCAAGTTGCTCTAAAATCATAGATGACAAATAATAATGTAATATTTATTTATTTTCATCAAATGGTTAACATTAAATTTGTTGTTGTCAATAGATTTATATGCCAAATAAGACGCGGTTTTATTATTTTATAGACGGAATAATATATTACCACCTGAAAATTTATATAAAAGGCCATTGTGCAGGGTGGAAGACATAGGCTTTCACCATTCTTGGAGTTGGAAATATAGTAGTCTCTGCTTAAAAAAGGCTACCAGCAATCTACACAGGAATTCAATCAAAACACTTTGTCGAACGGAGAATAATCGAATATATATGATATCTCCGCAACATTACGTAACATTAATGTTGCCTTGTAAATTAACGAATTTATGTCTTATAAAAATTGGAAAATAGAGCTCTCGGATCAAAATAACTGTTTTTTCAAGTTGGTACCTTTCTCGGCATAGAGAGTTAAATACTTAAGGTTTGTTAAAAATGTCGAAAAGTTTAGTTTCTTTTGAAGACTAGTACTTTTTAAATTGTTGTAAGGTTGAATGAAAGTGAGAACGAAGAGGATCGCACCCAATAGGGTTATAGATTCACCCTACGCATCAACTAGACTAAAAACGGTAAATGGAATACTACGAAACATAGTGTATTCTGGTAAAAATCGGCTATGCTCTTTCGGTGCTCTAATATATCTTTCTCTTTAACTCCCTGGAAATATTTCGTTGGTCATCATTAAAGATTTCATTGCAGCACGTAATATTTAAAATATTGGATAGAATATTGCTATTCCATGTGAGGAGACGCTCTCGGAACATTTTTTTAAATTCCCCGCAAAACCAAATTATGTTGCCTTAGATTGACCATTCCCAGAACATTCTTGAGTAAGATAGCAGTATAGAGATCTTGCGCCCGCAACGAGAATTTTTAGAGCGGCATGAAAAGACAAATGCTGTCTAGAATAGGGTTCTGCATTCCTCCCATCCATGTGCTGAGTTATTAGCAGAGAAAGCTTTGCGATCATAGGGACATCAGACTGGTCTGCAACCTGAAGAACAAACTGGCATAGTTTCTCTGGGATTATAAGAAATCATTATATTACATAGGTAATGGGCAGCTTTATAAATTATAATTCAGAAAGTGTTGATAAAATCCATCCGATATATCTGCGGACTTGAGCGATTACAAAACGTCAGGCATAAGACCTAACGATATGTTTTCCCTTAGTTATTTTTTAAAAACCAAAGTGGGGCGGACAGAGCTGATGATTATCAGATTTTGGTGATGGCAGTGACTTTGTAGGTTATTATGATTGAAAAGCGGTATTTTTGGCTTGAAGAAATTTGTATAAAAGTAGTTGGACAAGGAACGCTAAACATGCAAACCAATTCATTTGCCATTTTAATGGTTACTGGCTTCTTATTAATTTTGAAAACTTTCAACCCACAACAATGTTAAAAAAAAAGTATAGTTCTACCTAAAAGCTCTTAAAAATATATATTTAACGATATATACAATTCAGTTGTCACAAAAAGCTATTTCCCGCTAAACCAGTGCTAACCGTAATGTGATTGAACGAACATTTCTCGCCTCATGGTATCGAGTTCTATATAATTACAAAAAATAAAAACCATTTCAAAAATAAAAATGAGCTCAATGAATTTTCTTGTGGTACATAGTAAACATTCCAGCGAAGGGCCACTCCTTCTTATATCCGTTCAAGAACTGCAATTCCATTGCTTTGTAGTATGCAATAAGTCAACTCCACTAGTCTGGCAAAATTGCTAGCAATTTAGATGTTCATTAGGTTGAGTAAAATAAAATCATGGATAAAAGTAGAGCTGGTAACATGGTGGTTGTATTGTATGTATAATTATCTACATTGAATCACTTGTCAAATTCTCTATTTCCTTTACTATATATGTCTTACCTCCTTGCTCGTCCAACATAACAATGCTTCGCATCCCAACTTCCGCGCTCTAAATGAAAATACACGTTTATTTAAAAATTAGTTCCATAGTGCGAGAATCTGTCAATAATGTTCATGTTTCTAGTTCGTATTTTAGTTTGGTTAAATGTTCGATTTAAAATTGTTATACTCTGATACCGGAGGAAAAGAAGTATATTAGTGTTGTTCAATGATTGTATAATCGAGACCCTGTTAAAGCTGAACTTGGAAGCATAAGCCAATTAAACCTTTATGTTACCCAAAGTTTAAGAGCTACAGTATCCAAAATTGGAAGTTGGGATTTCTCCAGAAAAGACCGGTAAGACAAAGTACACATAACGTATACTCAAGTTACAAAAATGAGGAACCCTATAACTCCCTAAGCCCTGGAATTTGATTTCAATAATCATTGAAATAAATTATTGGTAAATTTCTTCAAAGAGTAATAAAATTCCCAAATCTACCCCAACTTCAGAGATAGTATCAAATTTGAAAGGCATGTTGATTACTGATGAGCTTCCTCACCTCCACTACTCTTGATTGAAATAGATACTTCGCTACTATTAGAACATTATGCAGGAAAATACACCCAACCGGATATTGGGTAAGATAAATAAAAGGTTATGAGCAATCACTGAGTTCCATTGATATATTCGATTATCACTCGTTTGATTCTTCTATGTAGTATTGTTGTCCGGTGACAACTGCAGAAATCCAGGCGATGATTTAGAAACCAACCAGCACGTCCTTTCTATTATTTTATAGAAAAACAAACGAAATTGCGGTAAGCGGAATTGTAGAAGCCATAAAACTTTGAACACTGTAATAAAGTTTTTATCCCCTTCAGTGCGGTAGAGGGGGACCCCAATGCCAAGCGGAGTTTCGAAGAGTGCTGGTAAAACTAGTGGAGACTACTCTGAACATTTATTTATTAACTTTATTATTGCGGCAGGCTGCATGATCAAGGATGTAATGTTAATATTAAAGATCAGCAGATTACGTCAGGAAGTGACATACAACGATTTGGAAAGCCCTAACATTATAAATGTAACGGCTATATTAACTGAACTGTTGAAATTTCACATTGGAGTGCATACGGTCAAGCTAGCAAAATCGTGGCAAAATCGAGAAGATTTAATTGCCGAGTCATGGTTTTCTTTTTCTATTCGTCATCATTTTTTTTACTAAGTATCAAACTAAAAATATAATTTATCTAAGATAGGTTAAACTTTTTTAGTATACAATGTGTCCTCCATCGATTTGTCTGCGATCGATCTCTTTTTAAACAATCGCACCGTCAAATTAGATAGATTGTAAACATCTCTCGATTACCAATTATTGCCAACCAATAAATTTGGCTAGAAAGGCCAAGAAGCTAAAATTCAGAGACAAAAAATGCAAAAGTCTAAACAGAAAATCAGAGTAAAGACCAAGTTAAAGTGTTGTCGACGCCTTTGGTTTTTCTCATTTCATCTCCATGATACGTCAGATCAAGAAAGCAATTTAAGTCTACAAATTATGGTGCACATTGAGTAGGCATTTTAAAGCCTAGAAAATTTGAATATGTTGATTACTTCAGTACAAATGATTTTTCAATAAAAAAAAAAATTTTCTCCCGGCGTCCTATTGTCAATATATCGATATATTTATATATATATATATATATATATATATATATATATATATATGTATATAAATATATATCTTTAAAATAGACCAGGCTAGACGAAGGCAAAGATTAAGCTTGAGGTTATCTTTTCCGATCAACTACCTATTAAACTAACAGACCAAGAACAGTTCTGTGTTCCTCGTAAAATATCGAAAGCTATACAGAGAGTTCTTAGATGTCGAAACAGGTCATAGGTTAAAACAAATGCGAAAGTTCGTTGATCAGTATTAGTATTATAGTATTATCAGTATTATAATTTAAAATAAATTTGAAACCGAGATTAGGAAATTTTTTTGTTTTGAAAGAAAACGTACAGTGTCGGTTGGCTATTGAAAATCTATTTGACCTCCATATACAAAAATATACAATTATTTTTAAATTTTTGAATATCGGGCTCCTAAAGGTGGGAACCTTATAAAATACTTTTTTATTTGCATTGGATAAGTTTGTAATTCATACACACTCTTTTTTATAAATACGCCCATTCCTAAATTGACAATGTTATATCAATGTTATATTCAATGTTTTCCAAAGTGTGATGCAATAAGTGTTCTTCATTGGTTCAATCGCAAATAAGCTATTGCAACTGCACAAAAAAAAAAACCAAAAAAAACTGTGTGCCTTTCAAAAAAGTTAACGGATTCGGTTGACTTTTTAATTTTTTCGTTCCCGGCCAGAGGTTGGACTTGGTATGACTAACCGAACATTAAGCAACCAAGTCTTAGCACTAGGAACTCTCGAATAAGGATCCAATTTCGATAATATTCCTCCGATTTGTTTTCTAAAAACTGATGTAAATGCATATTTCACATATGCATGTGTATTATAATATTGTTGTGCGTTATATTATGTAGTGCTGTAAATCTGGATATACATATTATGTTGACAAAATTTGAGTTTTATTATCTGTAATATATACCCTATAAATATGTGATATATTGTTGTGTTAGTAGTGGACTCACCTCCTTGATCATCAAGGGCTACAAGTGTACGTATTCCTGCCTCCTTGCTCTGGTGTGCAGCAATGTATGCAATGTAAATAGTTTGTAAAAGTGTATAGAAGTGTTAATATTGTTAAAGTATATATTTAATCAATAATTTGTATGTTGTTATAAGTATATATATATATATATATCAGTTTAAGTTACTTATATAAAATTAAGTAAGTATGATAAAAATAAAAATTAATTGTATATTAAATCATCAAAATGTATATTTGAATAGAAATTTTTCAAGAACCAATAAACAAATTATACATATGCTGTTCAGCCAATTTGTTTTTGTTTTCTCTTGGAGAAGGTATTATAATTTTGTTTACGACAGTCTTAAAGTGTAAATGTTTATGTAATTATATTTTGTCGTCGAAGATTATATAAATGTATGATATTGTTAGTTTAAAAAAAAATGTGCGACAAAATCTAAAAATCCCTCGAAGTCACAGCCACTTAAGATATTATTTTTAGGACACCTGTTTTTATTCAATTAAATGTAAATTTATTATTATTTATCTATCCCACTATTAATATATATTGATATTTATATTTTGAGGTGTTCCAACTTGAATTCTTATAAATTACGCAATAATTTAATTTAAATTATTTGTTTTAATATGCAAGGCAATTAAACAAAAATATTTAATATTACATCCCAACCTGAAAAAATCGGAAGCTTTAAATACTGTTTAACTCTAGTTTTTTCCTTTGCAAATGATTAAATTATATTTCTTATTAAATGGTGTAAGCTTCTACTTTTTTGAGACTAGATTATTTTTTTAAGTTTGTACTTTTTTCTTCTGACGACTCCAAAATCGCAGCTCACTAAAAAATGTAAATTTTAAACTGACCGTAATTAACAATAATATAGCAAAATATTTTCTCAATAACCACAGTATTTTTTGAAATTTTGATTTGTGAAAAAACAATAGTTTGCATGTCATGAACTACTACGCTTGAACCCAATTTAACCTACGAGAAAAAACTAACAAGTGAACACTGGTCGAGAGAGCTCGACCACAATGTGTCTGCATTTGTGTGTCATGACAATGAATTATGTTTTTTTATCGTTAATCGATTATCATACATATCTCTAAAACGGAGATCCCAATCCACATCTGCTGTCTCTTATCTTAAATAAGGTCAATATATTCATCATATATCTAACACATTTACTGCCTCCAGCTTTTAAATTCTAAAAACTTGGTGCTTCATATCCAATCTTGAATGCATAAACATATCTTGTAATAGTTAGAAGCCCCTGCATTTAATCTATATATCGTAAATGGAAATGTATCGATATTCGTGAAATGCAAGCATATATAGATATGAAATAATATAATTGATGCAAACATAATCTGCGTGTGGTTTACGAGAAACTATTTAAAGTCTTGAGCTCTTCTTGCCTCTGAGACCCAAGTGTTGCTCTCAGTAGACCTTTTTTGTTTTTACGAATCACAAATTAAATATAAAATACATTTTTGTGGATCTGTAAAATTGTCTTCAGCTCTAGGCTCAGCTAGCGTCATCAGCTTTTTGATAGCTTTATTTAAAGTTAAAAAACTCCAAGTTACTTTGTTAACATTATAAAGTTAAATAACAACAGTTATTGAGGCCAGAAGCCAACACTCACAAGAGTAAATTATTAAGACGATCAATTATAGCTAATTTCTAATATGTAAGCAATTTGTTAATATTAAATGTTCTTTGCTGTTGCTGCCAACAATAGTCGCTACCTTCTCTCTATATTTCTTCTTCTTTCTTTTTTACCTCCGTTAATCAAATGAATAACTAACTGTATTGCAAAAACATACATTTTATAAGGTTTTTCCGTTCATCTACGCTTCATATAAATTAAGCGGTATATGTTTGCAATCACATAGTATATGTCCAAGACCGAATAATTCAACTTAATTTATTCGATAACACGACGGTTGGGCTATGCAATCAGGAACATACTTTTAAAGTTAAACACATCAAAATATTAATGGAGGTTACTGGCTGATTATTCTTTGATGAACGAAAAACTTTTCAATTGCCAATGCGCTCGAGCCCGAAAATCGTGACAACCAATGTCATCCATAATTGAAAAGCTATGGTGACTAACTTGGATCGTAGACCTCTAGTACATGCAAATATTTTTAATATTAGCAAAAAACAAATTGTCGAAGATCGAGCCATGGCCTAACCACGGCCGCAACCCACCCCAAACAACATATCCACAAAAAAAGGTATTTATGTCTCTTATGAGTTTGTATTACCCTAGTATCAGAGTATTACGCAGTCGATTATGTCCGACCACAATTTTCACGTGCGATAATGTTATTAATTAAAATTACAGACGTTTACAAAAATACTTTTACATTGTTTCTAGGAATTTTGAATGCATGCATAGTGTTATTGTGGCATTAATGAATAGCATAATTTAACCATCGGACATGAACACTAGTTTGTCAGAAATATAGCTTATTTTAATTAAATCTTAGTATGCTAGGTAACATATTTGTATACTATTAAAAAATAATCCAATCTTACCTCTTCACAGAGAGCAAGCATGCGCCGAGTGCTTTCCAACGACTGAAATTACAGATATAAAATGCATTTAATAAATTGAATTTAAACAAAATCCATTTGGCATATAACATTTTGGCTGCTTCCTTATTGAATATTATAATGTCTACTTAGCTTTACTTTGTGAAATTTTCAATAATTGGATCTGTTAATTATTGTCCTTTTATCATCCAATTTACTTTCAAAAGGCTCAAAAATTCTTTTCTATTATTTATAATATGTTGTATAATTTAATATTAATGATCTTTCACACATCTTATTGCAAAACATTATTTTTTTTGACTTCCCACACAAATAAACTGTGGTAACTTTTAGGTTATCATAATTCATTCTAGTGAAATCTTACTCATAGTCAAAAAGTGTATTCAATTTACATTTTATTAATTGCAATTGAACGTTAAAAATAATAGTCCGTGAATAGTTACCTCATCTGCTGTCCCCTGTGCTTTTATCTGCAACTCCTCCAGTTCCGTCTTCGGAACCTGGGGACCAGGTGCTTCTTCAGTAGGTTCCTCTGGCATTCTGAAAATATAATAATATATAAATATAATTTTGTTTAATAATTGCTTATAAGATAAGATTGAAGATAACCATCAAATATGAAAAAAGATAAGTATTTGCGAAAAAAAAATATAAACATTTAAAACTTATTAGTAGTTTATTAAATTACTAAAACTAATATTGACTACGGCTGTTTGTTGAAAATTATGAATTTGGATTAGAAGGGTCTAATAAAAAAAGAAGCTTTCCAATTAGCAAAAACAAAGCAGTATTTTCCAAGCATATTTACGCTTATGTCATTTTTATTCATCAAAATCGAAAGAAAGAAATTCAGTATCAAAAAATAATTGGGTTGAACAAACTGCTCTTAATACCATAAGTATTGTAGGAAATTAGCTACATGTAAATTCAGAAAGCAGAGAGATTATTGAAATATATCTTGGAGTAAGGTTGTCTTCATTCGACCTAATGTACCTAATGGAAGTCCAGTATAGATAATTAAAAATAATAAGCCGAAGTCAATGGAATTAAACAAAAAATAAAATTGGATGGAGAATTATGCACCACCCTAAATCATTTCAATTTGTTTTCTCGCTCAAGGATAACTTTTACTCTAGAAACTTCCAAATGAGAGATTTCAACTAAAACTGATTAGGTATTTCACGCATGACATTTGAAAGTCAATACAGAGTGTATTAACAGCATTAATTTTTGCACACTGTGCCGGTTTTTAGGAACGAATGTATTTTGTAAGAAGACCATTACTATCAGATGTACTGGAAACTTACTTAGAAAAAAAAACCAAACAGAACATCAAACGCATTAAAAATGACTAAACTCCTAAAAAAAAGAGATGACTTTTAAGCAATGGATTTGGAAGCGTGAAATATTAGATTTTCAATCAGGATACGCAAGTAAAGTCAAGTCAGACCATACAGCTTTCACAAGTAAAAAGGCAGAGGTTACCTCTCTGGTAAAGAGAGATTCCAAAAAATAGGTAAGAGTGTATGGAAGAAGACTTTGCTGCTTTGCAATACTGAACAAGAATGCAGGACCATCAGAGGTGTCGGTGAAGACGTAAGGATTAATCATTTTGTCAATTATTGATTTTTATTTTAGCCAGTGCTACAAGCTGATGCTTATTATTTAAGATACTTGTCGCTAATTAATAATCAGTTCAAATTTATAATATCAATAATATATACACATTAAATTTTAACAATTATAAGTTTTAATGTGTTTAAATCATTTTCCAGTTAATATGCAGATTTATTTGATTTGACTGAATTTAATTTATCTAAGTTTCCCTAAGCATTTGATTTTAGTTTATTTTAAATTTTTAGTAACTAAAAACAGTTTTTAAAGAAATAAAGTTGGTATTGTAGCACTGCAATTCTACAATGCCTAATTTATCAATTTTTTCATAAATCATAAATAATATAAGTTTATAATTGACTATTCGATGAAAAATAACTGCCAAAATATTTTTTATTTCCTTAAGTTGACTTGAGTATGCAAAAATAATTGTAAAACAATCCTACTTTTGCACTGGCAAAAGGGGTCCGGTTTAAAATAGAAACGAAAAGATTCTGCTCTTTCGCAACCTGGACCACGCCTCTCTAGTCATTTTGGACAGCAAGCTACGAATTAATTGGACTTTCATCACGATAGTTTCAAATTTAAAAGACTAGATTGCAAATTAGCAGAATGGCTATACTGACTCTGAACGAATAGCTGTACTATATGCTTCCGAATATATTTATATTACGTTAAACATGTCGTGATTAAATTATTATACAGGAATCTAAATTTGTCGATATTCTTTAAGCAGAACAAGGAGTCGAAAAAAATGCAATTATTTTGTCATATAACGGTCATGCCGTTATATGTATACATAACATAAAAACTATAACACTTATGCATTAGCAGATTTATTTTCAATTAAAGGATGAGAAAGCCTGAAATTCCACTTAATTTATTGACAAAATTTGCAATAATTATAATATTAATCAAATAAAGTGGCAAAAGCCAAATATAAATAATAACACACTTTAAACATACATAAACTTATTTTATTGCGCTCGGAGATTTGTGAAAAGATTGTTACGAAAATTAACGTTAATTTTTACGTTACTATTATTATTAATGTAGGGGCAGGTCTAAATTCTGATTCTGCGCACTACTAAACCACGTAAGTTGTGTAAAATCAATAGGCTCATGTCCGTAATCTTTGTAAAAATGTTTTTAATTTTACTAAAGCGTCATAATATAATAACATTCATTTTGTTAAATATTTGAATATATTTAACTTCACATAATATATATCGCGAGCAGTATATTTAAATATAAGAATATAGTTTTAATATACATACTTGACTTGCTGTTGTTGATTTCACAGTAGAGTTAAGTAAAATTTTCACTTATCCCTTAGTTAATACTTAAACAAGAGTGTAATATTGACCGAATAATTTTCTAAATTTTTTGACTCGCACACTGATAATAAACCACCTAGTTTGGCTTCACTTCTGTACTCAAATTGTTTTTATACCCTGGGATATCACAGTGCATGTAAAAGTCTATCACAACTAACAGACACGCTCATACATGGTTAATATGGCATATAAACACAAATATATTAATTTTAATTTTTTAATTGTGAGAAAAACTTCTGTGGTAAATATAATAGATAACAACAATAATATAATACTATAATAATTCATGTCATTTTTACATAATATTGTATATTATTAATTAGTACGAAACGATGAAAAGGGTATCTGGCAAATGTTCAGTTTCATTTCTGTCTCTACAATATGACAAGCTTTTGCGCGCGCATTTTAAGAGACACATCACAAAGCTTTCGAATAGCACGGAAGTCAAAGCTCATATTAGATAACCAATAAGCAGGACTTAAAAAATATACTACTTGAGCTTTTTTATTAACTCTTAATCTTTTTTTGTATTTTTATTTATATTTGTATTTTTTAATCTGAATAACAATAATATAACAAATATTAATAATATATAATATAATCTAAAATATTTTTAAGATAAATTAAGGTTGAATTATTAACATTAAAAACAACAATATTCATTATTGTAGTAAAATAATAATTGTAATTGTAATATTTAAGAGAAGAAGTTTAAACATAGCAATAAATTAAATATTTGGTATAACTTTTAGCGCAACAAAGAGACAGAGTATATAACTTGGAACAAGGTAAGAACTATACACTAACTATACAATACCGTGTCCAATCGCTAATGCTAATCGAAGGAGATCTGAAATTGTCGTCTTACCAAATTCGTTTCAAAGCATTGGCAAGATAATCCATCGTCATAAGTTCTTCACACCACAGATATTATAGACGTAACCTCCACATCTACCACCGTTTCCAATTAAATGTATAGACTGAAAAATGAACTACTAGTGGCAATTGTCCAACTTTCGAAAGGGAACCTAACACTCTTAAAGAATCAGAATAAAATTAAAAGCAATTTAATATTTTATGCAGATTAATTTGTTCCCGAGTTTTTATTTGCTCGTAAAGTTGTGATGAATAAAATTATGTACCATAAAAAAGAAAATAACCTTTGGTACTTATAAAACAATTAATGCAAGTGTTTTGGGGATCTGCACAAATTTTGTCCACAATTTGGTTTATTTGGCTGAGATTAAAGATCTACCCAAACTTTAGCAAAAGTTAGTCTGTGGACCATTCAACATTAATATCCGAAATTTTGTAATTATTTAAGCATGGCTATAAATGATGTTTACAGACCCTAAAAAATGAAAAATAACCTATTCCGAAATAAGTGCAAAGCCGTTCCCATTAAAAAAAATCGAGTAATTGTCAACTTCCTTTATCGTAGGTAAGATAATAATTATAAACAAAAAAAAACAAAATACAATTAAAGTAGAAGTTTTAAAAAACTCCTAATAAATTTTCAAATCAACCTTTTAACCTTTTCTTCGGTATATATAATTCGCTAATTTTGTTCTTGAAAAGTTATTTTTTATTTTCGTAGTACGTACCAAACGTTAAACGTTTTCAGTTACAAACAAATATTATATTTTTGCATACATGGATATTTTAAAATATATAGATAATTGTTATTTGTAATATACACAGTTTTATAATTCAAATAAATTTGACCATTAACAACAATTGAAATTAGAATCATAGTTATCATCAAAGGGGTTCTTTAAATCACTTGTTCCAGGGGATACTGCGGCCAAGCGGTATTTATCCGAAATTCTTAGCTTAAATAACCCAGAGGCAAAATCATTGGAAATTGTCTTAATTGTGTTGTCAGACTTGGAACTAAGGATCATATTTTCCCAATTTAATGGAGAGTTTTCAGTATTTTTGGCGCACAAGACACAACCTGTTTTATCATCGCTGTTGTATTTGTAGCTGAGGCAATCTTTGTGAAATGAATGCTGACATAGAAAATACATTGAAGGCATCTCCAACGGTTTGAAGCAAATATCGCAGCACCTGTTGCGGAACTCCATTGGATTCGACTGGAACATCGATACTAATGCATCATTGATATCTATTTCACTTTTGAGATCATTATTCATCTTCAGCTCGGCTTTGATATCATTTGCACTTTTCGTAAATGTTTCCATCAAAAATGGTTTTATATCGATTATTTTTATTTCAGTACTACTGCATACTTTATGCAAAATATTCAACAATGATCGCTGATCAGTTTTCAAAACAGGCGCAAGACTTGGATTCTTTTTAATTGTTTCCTCGATGCCTTCTGAGTTTGTTTCATCGCCCGTGATTACTTCAGAATATCCAGCGGTATCAGAATTTCTAACTTCATGGGTGAAATGATAGGCCTTGGATATTATTGCAATCTTTTGAGAACTTAGCGAAGTTTTCTGTAAAAAATCATTAATAAATTCCGATGTAACTTTTTTGTCACGCCAAAGACAAAGATAAAGAGTAAGCAAATAATAAGATAAGTTATCGTCGCAGGAGGAGGTTTTTACCATCTGTTCAGCTATTAACTTTGCACAAAACTCCTCGTAATCGGAGAAAATAGTTAAAAATTTCAGTATGTTTTTTATTTTATCCATTTTCACTAGTGATTCCGCAGTTTTTAAAACTTTCTGGGAATCCAGCGATAAAAGTTCGCGACCATATTCTTGGAAAAACTGATAAATTTCCTCTTCGTCCATTTGCTGAAAATCCGTCGTCTGCAAATATTCGCTGGCATTTTTCAAACTGGAGATATTAAGTGATCTGAGCGAGATATTCCTAAAGTCGCAAATGTGACTGAATTCGTTTCGAGTTATCCAAAACTCATCAATTTTAGAGCTGAGCTTTTCCCGATCCATGCAACATTCAAGCAGTTTTTTGTACTCAATGCTGGTATGATTACTTTTCAGCAAATCATTCATGTATTGCATAAGATGAGCATTATGTCTCAGACTTAAAAGTTTCGAAATTATGTTGTATGGCTTTATTTCACCAATAGTCTGAGCATATTCGGCAACTGCCTCAGATAATCTGCTTCTTTGCAATAAATTATTGCCGTATTGCAAACGAACATTTGCAATATTTTCAATTTCGGCGGCGCTTGCCTCTTTTTCCAAAATACTCAGCGCTTTATCGAGTAAACCCTGAGTAATTAGGAGACGAACTTTATAATTAGTATTGTGCTCTTGCAATTTGTATTGATGATACGTAAAATTATTTTTGGAGGTTTCTCCTTTAATAATAATATAAGCATTTGTCGATTTGAGAATGCAAAGCAAATTCGACACTCGTTCGTTGAAAAGTATCAATTTGTTGTGAACATCTACAACGATCAGTCTGGAGAAAAATTTATCCTTAATCACTACGACCAGATGATGGCCAATCCACGACAAAAACTCCTTTTGACCATCAATCGCGGAGCAGCCTCCGCCACCATCCCGACTAAAACAGTAAATGGCATCTTCTCGTCCAACGACGAAAAACGAATTGGGGCCAACTGGTTCCGACATTGTGCAACAGTGGTTATGCTTATCCTTATCGCTACCCAGGGTATATGTGGCGATAATTGAAGCTTTATCGTTTAAAACAAGACTATAGACTCCATCGACGGACATGACGAACACATTACAAATTTGCGTCTCCGACTGCTTTTTATTTAATTCTGTATTAAATTCAATTCCATTTATGGCACTTGTTGCAATGTTCTGCTGACAAATATTTGATGAAAGATCTCGGTTGATTTTACCAAAATGGAGGAGTATGTCACCCTGCTCGAATCCTATGCCTAAAGCATATGTCTTATCGACTCCAATGAGACCGACCTGCATAAATGTAACCCGACTTGTTGAGGTCAACGTTGCAGTCGCGAGATATGTAAATCCATCCTTTTTGAACTGGTTGAGATCGTATATATATATGCCCAGCAAGCGATTTGCCTCATTTTGAGTCACTATTGTGAGCATATTGTTTGTGGTTAGTGCACACAATTTGATTGGTTGTTTGATATTGTGACATTTAAATCGCAGAGGCATTTTTTCATTATCAAAGAAAACATGCACAAATCCATTTTTGTCACAGAGTACAACAGAAGTGCTCTTTGTTCCATTCGAAGCTTTGACTATGCTAAAGCAGCGAGCCGCAATTTCAGCATTGACATTATCTGCTTTGACTGAACGCAAAGTGATTAAGTTAAACAATTTTACTTTTTTCCATTCCAAGACACTCATCCTGATGATTTAACTAGTTAATAATAATAACACAACTGTTTAACGCTAGTGATGTAAGAAACCATCGACAGAATCGTATATATCGATGTATCAGTCTCTGAGACCAGGTCATCGCATCCACGGTTTTTCGATTGAGCTCGTTTTGTGTGTATAGCTTCACTTAAATTTTTAACATGTTAATCGAGTTTTTTGCTTTGCTTATTTTTAATTAAAAATCTGTAAATATATATATAAATATATTTTCCTTTTAATGCAGCTTTCTTCAAGAATTTCTTTTCTCATAGTTCAACAAAATGGCCGACAGCTTTATAATATATCGACAAACGCCAAGAGGAAACTTAGGTATGCGAAAAAAACTCATAACTATCGGTTTGATTTTCCATCCCTATTTTTGTCATCAACATTGTGTTAAGTCAACATCGCTGAAAGTAAAAATGTTCGGAAATATTAGAGCCCTTCGAAGGGTTTTAGTGACACAAAGAGCAATACAAGTTCTAAATGGCAACACAAATATAATAAGCAGACAAAGTCATGTGTAAGTAGAACGTATTATTCATCACCAAATATTCCAATAATATCGTTTTATTAATTTTATATTACATAACTTTTTTGTTTAGTGTCTCTTACCGAGCGGCTCCACCACCTCACTCAAAGGCAACTCAAATTGGTTCCGTTGCCGTAGGAGCAGCGATGTGGTGGTGGGTAATTTGGCACCTTTGGCATGAGCCCGATCACATAACGGTAAGTGCCGCTATTTACGTTTGTATTCACCGAAATTAACCAATATTTTGCTATTTCCAGGGAGAGTTCGACTATCCTGATCCACTGAAGTGGAGCAATGCCCAACTGGGAATCCCTCGTGATGATGCATGATGTTATTAATATTTCAACAGAATTAATACAATGTTATGAATACAAAATGTTCCTTTTGCGAATATTGGGATTAAGCAAACAAACATCAAGCTTCCAATGATTCTTGCAAAAGGATATTATACTTTAAATTGAAAATGAACTGACCAAATTTAGTTTTGATTAATAATGACATTCGGAATGGAGTGATAGGTGATTGGTAAATGGGGATTTATTTTTGGCAGACTTTAAAGTGTATTCGAAATCATTCGACTCATCCATTATCTGCCCCCCTTATTGTATAAGCTTAAGAAACAAAATTAAAAAAAAGGAAAATCCGCAACAATATTTAAAAAAAAAATAGACCTGGAAGTTATTAGATTTGATTCTCCATAAATTAAAAATATCCACATTGCATATTAATCATAAAATGTATCCTTTAAAATAAGAATTACCTTTTATAAGAATATAGATTTTTGCCTTAGTTTCTTACCTTCATTTAAACTTGGTAAAGTATATTGTGAAGTTGTGCAAATTCATGTATAATATTAAGGAATATCGGCCTCATAACGGAACTACAAATTACCATACGCCTGCTTTAGCCATAGCTGGATTTCGCTGATGCAGCACACTCGTAAGCAGCGTACTCAGTCCCAAATACCATTTCTCATGAGCAACGAACTCAGCGGTCAGTGAAACTTTGATGCAGAACATCCGCTGGGTATCTAAAATAGCCACGCGAGTTGCTTACGTTCAGAAGCCCTTTGATTTACAAAGTCTATATAACTCCTAACGGTTTTCGATTTAATCAATGCGATAATTAAATAAATAAAAATCATAGACAAATCACATTTTGTTTCGCGGATCCCAAAGCAAATTCAATTTTCAAGTTAAAAATAAATAAATGTTGAAATAAGGTTTACTTACAGAAGTATGTTGGCGAATAATTTCTATGATCAGTTAAGAATGCGGCTTAGCTAAATGAAAAGCATTTCACAAGTTATATTTGCGAATCTCTTCCTGTAAGTCGTGTACGACTTGTGTTATTTATATGTACAGCTTAGATGCTTTTTGTCGATTTGACGCCTCTATTTATTGTCGGATTAGTGCTAATAGTCGAACTCTTCAATTCTTAGTCTAGTTATTCAATCGAAGGAACTAGAAGTGCCTGCTTTCGATAAATTGTACGACTTTGATTTTACAGCAATGATTGTCATATTGAGAACTATTCGAGATCCGACTTCAACATGTCGATTGTGCTTTCTCTTAAAATGATAAGCGAGAAACAGAGTTGAGGTTGGTGGGAACCTGGACCACAACAACGATCGTATAGTTAAGGAGTGTGGAGATAAGCAGATATTTTGTTATATATAATAAAACTGATATCTATATCATAATGCATTTTACAAAACAATTAATGCTGTCTGGAAATTTAACCAGTGCATTTGTTTATTTAAATCCCAAAGTTCACTTTTTAAGCATAAACTTCACGCTGAGCCTTCTCCCAGGCAGCCATTGGTCCGTGCTCTGGTCGGTATTTGACATTGCATCCATCTTGCTCAAAGCGATTGTCATCGCGCAGTTCCTCGTAGCGCTCCCGTTCGTACTTCGTGAAACCCCACTTTTTCGACACATAGATCTAAAAAAGAGAAACCATATTTTATTATAATTATTTCGAGCAAAAAATAAACATTAAACATCTCCATTACCTTCTGGCGACCGGGGAACTTGAACTTGGCACGACGCAGAGCTTCGATGACTTGAGCCTTATATCTGTCACTGGAACGCACCGACATAATGGGCTGTCCAATGCGAACGCGAGCAACGGTTCCTTGCGGCTTTCCAAAAGCACCTCTCATTCCAGTCTGAAGCCTGATATATAAACATATATTATGTATGGAAAGTCAGCAGCTGGTAATTTCAATACACTTACCTATCAGCTCCAGCGCACGACAACATTTTGTTGATGCGAATAACGTGGAATGGATGCAAACGCATACGGATGTGGAACTGATCCTTGCCACAGAACTTCACCAGATACTTGTTGCAGCAAATGCGTCCAGCTTCCAATGCTTCGCTGCTCAACTGTTCGTATTCATCGGACACCAAATGGACGCATAGCGGGAAATCCTCAACGGTCGCCTTCTTTCTGCCCAAATCGAAGATGCGAATCTTTGGGTCGGGTACACCACGACAGAAACGCGACTTTGGGTACGGCTTGTTTTTACAATAACGGTAACTTAAGTTTGCAATAAAAAAAAAATTTACATTTAGTTAATTATTGTTGCGAATCTAATGAAAATAATTACTTACCACCTAGCTGGTCGGCGACCCATCTTCAATCTGAAACAAAATCGAGAACAAAGCAAAACAATAAGTAAAAAATATAAATATTATTGATTACATAGCAGTTATAGTGATTTGGCAATATAATCTGCAAACAATTTAAAACAAAATGCGAGCGGATGTTTATAAATAATTATAATGCTCAATTTGTGTACCTTTCACCGTACGGCTCAAAACGAAAGGAAGTAGATTTGTTCAACGGAAACACACAACCCACATTTGTAAAATAATCGTCAAATAGATAAGTTTTGCTTTATCGATAGCTGACAATACGACAAGTTAGCCACAAAATTCGAACTTGGATTATGGAATTGAACTGGGAGGATATCTTATTTAATATATCTCAAAAAAGATTCTTGTTTAATTAAAATATTAATTTTTTGTGCAATTATAACATATATTTAAATTCTATTATATAAGTTTTTCTATTTTATTTATTTATGAATGCTTATACAAGCTGTTTAACATTTTTGTCGTATGAGGCGCAGAACAACTAAGCGATGAGTTGCGAATAAAATTATAAGTAAATAATAGTAAATAACTTAAGAAAATAGTTTATAATAATATAAATAAAGTAGGCAATACATAGTAAAATTAATATTAAAATCTAGGTTAAGCTTCTGTGATATGTTGATGTGTGTTATTATGTATTATCCATAAAAAAGTAATTTGAATTAATTTTATAGAGAACAAAATCAGAGAATTGGTAGTCCGACATAGTAAGTAATATAAAAATTTAATATCCGACACCGAAATACGTTAAGCTCATTTTACATATCTGAAAAAATTCTAAGATATATCTTTAAAATATGTTATTATCGGTGTCAGTTTTAGACACATTACTGCAAGTACAACTTTATGTTGTAAGGTTTTAAGCCCGAGATTCTGTTAATATTTTATGCATATTGCTTTTTAATTCAAATAACTTGTATATGAAATTAAGTAGCACACACATTTGGGAATTTGATATTAATACTGTTCAATTCCACTGTTCCTAAGTGGACGTCAAGTTGCGCATGTTTTATATTTCATTTTCAAGTTGTTTTCTTACCGGAGCGAGCGCCTGCGCTGCCAACAGCTATTTCCGTCTTTTGGATTTTGGTCGGCCACAAAGGTGGGTGTTCAAACTTTGGTGATCAGATTTTAAATTTTTTATATTTGCAGTAATCAAGGTATATTAATGTAATTTAATTTCTTTCTTTCTAACAGGTAATAACAACTACAGATTGTGCTACGTATATTTTTATATTCCAAACATACTGATGATACTTCCATGCACCACTCTGATGCTTTTTAAGCAACGTGCAGATTATGGATATTCTGATAAATTCGTATAGATTGATTTGGAGTTAATTAAGTGATTTAAATTGAATTTAAATGACACTTTCAATCTATTTTTAGGTTATAATAATTATGAAAAAGAAAAGAGACAAAAAATAGACCAATGATGTGACAAGTTATATATAAAAATAACAAATTCCGTTTGTTGCTAGGTCTATCAACCGTTTAAAATGGGTGCCTACCGCTATATGCAGGAACTGTATCGGAAGAAGCAGAGCGATGTTATGCGCTATCTGCTCCGCATCCGTGTCTGGCAGTATCGTCAATTGACCAAATTGCATCGCTCGCCGAGACCCACTCGCCCGGATAAGGCACGTCGTCTGGGTTACCGCGCCAAGCAGGGCTACGTCATCTATCGTATCCGTGTTCGTCGCGGCGGTCGCAAACGTCCCGTGCCCAAGGGCTGCACCTACGGCAAACCCAAGAGTCACGGTGTCAACCAACTGAAGCCGTACCGCGGATTGCAATCCATTGCTGAGGTAAGAATAACTATTGAAAAATGTGCATTTTCCTAACTGATGATAAACATGTGCTTCCTGAAGACAAAAATATATGTGGTATTAACTTCCTTAGATGTCTGAACTTAATTCAATCTATAATCTCATATTCATATTACACCGGATATTCATTTTAAACTTAATTTATTTTTGTAGGAGCGTGTTGGCCGCAGACTTGGAAGTCTACGCGTGTTGAACTCTTACTGGGTGGCCCAGGATGCCTCATACAAATACTTCGAGGTTATTCTGGTGGACATTCATCACAATGCCATCTGCCGTGACCCCAAGGTTAACTGGATCTGCAAGCATGTGCACAAGCACCGCGAGCTGCGTGGTCTGACCTCGGCCGGAAAGAGTTCTCGTGGTCTTGGCAAGGGTTACAGATATTCGCAGACAATCGGCGGATCCAGGCGTGCTGCCTGGAGACGCAAGAATCGCGAGCATATGCACAGGAAGCGCTAAACTGCAATTGTGTTTCTGTGAAAACATTCTGAAAAAAACAAAAACCATTTTAAATACATATTTCATATTGTGTATAAACGTGATTTCTATTGTGTACGATTTATTTTTAGTTTGTCAAATTAACGGATATATTAAAATGGGCTCCGTTAAACAAAGAAATAATTTTAGATATTTAATTTATATTTTATTTGGGAATAGCATGAATTAGTTTTGTGCAATGTCCGATAATGTTGAAGCTACAGACTATATCTCTATTTATAATAAATTTCATAGACCACAGTGATTTTATTCATTATTATTAATGATGCACATTTTAATGGAATAAAGAAATGTTCGGTCAATTGGTGGGAGATGAGGTTATATAAATTTTATACGTTTGTAGTTATATTATAGAAATGTGTAGCAATACAATATAATGTATTGTCTGCTTAGTGGTAACATGCCGATTGAAACATCCATTCCTGTGTAGTGTCATTAGCTGAGTTGATTTATCATAAGTGAACTTTTTTTGTTTCAGATTGTAAATAAAGAATGTATGTATATCGAAAATAAGTAACATATTAAATTGGCACAATATTGTTAATAAAAAAAATAAGGAAGCTTTTTAGGCTACCAAATCGGATATCCAAATCAAAGTAATTGTAAAGTAAGTAAAGCTTAAAGCTGTATATATATATATATATATATATATATATATATATATATTTATATATATTGTCTGTTCGTAATAATATAATTGGTTTTATTATAAATTCTTGTACAACAAGTGCAACTCGGGTATCCGAATATCGATTTCCAATAAATATAAAAGGCACTTTCTTAACCGCATCTTTGCCATGTGATATATAATATACCATAACACATTTCTGATGAACTGTAAAAGAAACATAAACTATCATAATTTAAACATATACAAATACAATGTAATTTTCTTTTTGTAGTTTAAAATTAGATAATAGAGCCCATGAATTAGAGTGTTCGATCACTACCCAAAATCTGAAGTATTCGGTGTGCCGAGTATTCATAAATCAAAATTGTCAATTGGGATATTTTTCGCATTGTATAATTTATTGAGTGTTCAGAGATTTCTTTTCTTTTGTAGGTCCAACAGTATTTGTCTGTAACTTAATTTATAAAGCTAATCATTTGTATTTATATTTTTTATTGTTCGGCTGTCAAAAACAAATCGAACTTGCCCACCAGCTTCCACAACGCCCGCTTTGCGACGGTTGCAATTGGAGCACCCTGTATTATTAAATCATAAACGCGATTAAATGATCAATAAAATAATGAACTAAAAGGGAACGAAACACGAAATCTGTCCATACTTTGCTATATTATGCATAAGAGCTTTAAGTGAATTTTAAAATCGATACTTGATCTACCATTTTAGTATATATATTTGTTTTCAGTATTTTTCGATGGTATTTTATAAGTACTTTGTGTAGTGACCACGTTTTGCTGTTTGATTCCCCTTTGATCCCAGATTAAACACATACGTGCCTGATTCTGAACAATTTTCATCTTCGCAACTGCGTTTCTATATTGACTAAATGGATCACATTTCGAAAGGCTGGTTCAGCGAAATCCAGGCTGAGTTATGGCCTGGACAATCTTTTTCTTTGAAAGTAAAAGAGGTTCTTCATGCAGAAAAATCTCAATTCCAAAATATTGAAATATTTGAGACGTAAGTTATGCAATTATTGTACATACATATACTAATTCTATCCTATATGATTATTCACTTATACTCATCTAATTTAGCATGTCTGTACCGTAAGTTCTATGAATAAATATTTAAATTTTTTAATAAGTAAGTATTTGCATTTGTGTACAAATAGTACACTATTATTATTATAGTACTTCTCCATGCATGAATATCTTTTATCCTTCCTCATCTTTATGCATGATTAATATAGGCTCACAATCGAATCCAACAGGTGGCCCTGTGGTTAATCTCAAGGAAATTATTTTGTTATTTTTAATAGTTTATATTAAAGCTAACAATTTTTAAACACAAAAATACAAACAATTAAAACTTTAGCTTACGTACTTTTTATGCAACTTATTAATTCATATTTTAATTTAGGGCATTTTACCATAAGTCTTTGGCAGTCACCTCCTCTGATAATCTTTTCATAATTTTTGCCTCTGCTGTTGGCTGGGACTCCATATTTGACTACTCTTTCTTACATATGTAAAATGGTAAATTACTGAAATAAACATAATTATAAAATTGTTACTTAATTACTAAACATAATACTTTTACAGTCGCACATAAATTAACATATTTAATAATAATAATGTTCATTAATTTAAATTAAGTATTTAGTCAGAGTAATGTAATATTTTTGTCACCTTTTCTTATCATAATATATTTCAACAGAGAAACCTATGGAAGGTGCCTCATTCTCGATGGAATCATTCAATGTACTTCCCGAGATGAGTTCTCGTATCAGGAAATGATATCGTTTTTGCCACTGTGCTGCCATCCAAATCCACAAAAGGTTTTAATTGTGGGCGGCGGGGATGGTGGCGTGGCCCGGGAGGTTGTCAAACATCCGTTGGTTAAAGAAGTTCACCAAGTGGAAATTGATGACAGAGTTGTGGAACTGTCCAAAAAGTACCTGCCTTCGATGGCGTGTGGGTTCGACAGCGAAAAGATAAGGCTTACGATTGGCGATGGCTTTGAGTATATGAAACAACACAAGAATGAATTCGATGTTATCATAACAGATAGCTCGGATCCAGTTGGTCCGGCAGTGAAATTGTTCCTCGAAAGCTATTTTGAGCTGCTGAAAAATGCGCTTAAAGATGGCGGAATTATTTGCTCGCAGGCGGGCAGTTTTTGGTTGGACTTTGATCACGTCAAGAAAACAATGAAAGGATGTGGAATTCATTTTCCAAAAGTTGGATATGCCGTCACTTCTATGCCCTCTTATCCGTGCGGTCACATCGGATTTATTGTCGCATCTCTCAATGCAAGCCGCGATCTGAAGGACCCCGTGAAAAAGTTTGAAAAATCCGAAATAGATGCGTTAAAATTAAAATACTATTCCAGTGAAGTACATTCGGCTGCTTTTACCCTACCCCGTTGGGTGGAAAAGCACTTTTACGAATAACAGTTTGTTAAAATAATAATTAGGTTAATGTTGTGCCTTCTATACAAATGTAAATTCAAAACTTACAAAAATAAAGACTTAAAAGGGTAATTATTTTTTAAATATTTTTTTTGTATGCGAGTTGATCTGTATTGAGGTAGGCATTTTAATAAGTTATTGCCTATAAACGGTAGTTGTCGACTTAATTAAATATATTTGTTAGCTATTGGCTTTTGTTTCCGACAGATTGCATTAACCGCGAAAATTTTGAAATCATTAAAAAAAGTAAATGCATATCAGAATAATAAGTCCTGATTTTAGATCTAAAAATAATTAACGAAATTAGAAACTGCCTTTAAACCTAATCTTTTATTCCATTTTTTTTTTAACTTGACACAATGCTAACCAGTATTTTGATGCTGGGCATGAACAATCCTCATTTATTACACCGAAATGCAAAAAATTAGTTGTAAAAGAAAAAATAGATTCTAAATTAATTATTCAATGTTTCGGCTCTCAACAAACATATTTTTTAATAAATAAATTGCAATTTCATAATTGAAATTATTTTCTACCTTAAAATGGGCTCTGGCAAAAAAAATTAGAATTCTGAAGAGAAATGTTATCAACATGAAATAATGGAAAATTTAAAGACCAAAAATGTCAATTATTTATTAGCTTGCATGTTTTATGGCTAAAAGGAGAATACTTGAAAGTAGCTGTGAATATTTAAAAGTCATCCAAGTCCCCAAGGCTTCTGAAACTTTAATAATTTTTTACTATATTTTTGCATTTCAAAAGTAGTTTAATTCTTGCATTACGATCATATCATATAGAAAAAGGTTTGAACAAGTATGATCTAAAATATGAAGAAGATAGAGCTCTTTTACGAAACGCATCTTCCAGGCAGTATCAATCAGTGTTGGTTTTGTGAAGGTGCGGAGGAGTCCTCAACTCACATGCTAACAGAATGTATCGCCTTATCCAGGAAAATATGCAGAGTTCTAGACATAAGATATGATGTAGACATAAATAATATAAATGATGCGTATTGCCGAATGTTGGAGAGTTATGGGACTTATCATCCGAGGAGGATTTGGTTTTGAAGCACAGCCGCAATTACATGTTGGTATGACAGCAACGCCACAGTTGAATCCTACAAGCGCTGCAGTATCATATTTAAATAGTGCCTGTTATTGGAAGTTGGAGTGTACTTGGTAACATGTCAATGACTTATTAACGCTCAACCCATCAAAGATTCTGGCATTCGTGCAGGAACTGGGTTTATGGTGGAGCTATAAGCTCAGATGGGGGCACAATAGATCTAATAGGTCGCAGTGCATAACCCCTTTTTTATTATTATATTATTATGATCTAAAATAATTTGTTTAAAATGTAATAAAAAGCTTCTTTGTAATTCATTCATAACCTTAAAACAATACAAAACAGAAAAAATAGTTGCAAAAGCAGGTCTCGTTTATACAAAATGCGTTGTTAAATAACAACGGTATTTATCGAACAAAGCTACAAAAAAAAAATGCTGATAAAAAGCCCGAGTTGTGTTAATGTTAAATTTCGGATCTATTTGTTGAAGACTTATAGGCAATTCCTTTATTTATAAATTATATTATAAGTCTTGCAAATTGTAATTCTACATAAATATTATTATTAAGTTTGCTTGTCTCCACCATCATCAAACAACTCAAATACGCTCAACAAAAATTGTTGTTTATAGATGCTAAATTACAATTCATCGTGGCTATTGTCTTCGGATTCATTCTTTGATTCTGTATTGTCCTCGTCCTCATCGTCTTCGTCCTCATCATCTTTGTCCTTGTTCTGCTTTGACTCCTCCTCATCTTTTTTCCGCTGCACCTCATCCTGCAAATCCTTCACTTTCTTCTCGCCAGCCTGTGTGGCTTTGACCCCCTCCGCTGTCTTCGATGCCAGCTCGATGTCATCGGTGATGAGGACATTATCGAAAATGGTACCCGATTTGACTTGCCACAAATCGAAGCCCAAAGTGCAGATCTCCTTGCGCAGATACAGTTTGTCATCGGGACTGTGTTCGGGATTATCGATTTCTGGATGTTCCCATGTGCCCTTGTAGTTGGGGTTGTCCAATTGCTTGGGTTGCCATTCGCCCTTATATTCGGGGTTATCGACCATTGGGGGTTCCCATTCCCCATCCATTTCATCGTCCCAATCCTCAGGCTTGGTCGCATCGGGGTCTGGAATGTGCTGTGGCTTATCCCAATCCTCGGGTTTCTTATCATCGGGATCGGGAATTGTGGCCTTTAAATAAAAATTTAGTAATAATAATTAGTCACGCGAAATGATAGTTAAGTATTTCAATTTAACTTATCCAAATCAATAATAAACATATAATAATAACGACAATTTACCCTACAAAATATTAATTCAATATTTTAAGTAATAGTAATAAAAAAAATTTTACCTTATCATCCCAGTCTTCTGGTTTCTTTGCATTGGGATCCTTAATTTTCTTGGGTGCCAAAAAGTCCCAATCATCCTCGAGATTTCCAGATTCCGCCTTCTCGTTATCGATTAACACCTCATAAGTGTTATCCGGCTTAACGATTAGTGTGTAGAAATGTGTAAATACATCATCCTTGCACCTGATGTCCTTGTTAATTAAGTGATTCTTGCCTTTGTAGCTCAAAATCACGTGCACCTTCTTGGTACCAGGACCACAAATATCGGGACCAAACATAATCTCATAAGGAGAGTCTCCATGCATATCGGTTTGGTCAAGCGAACAATCGAATAGTTTCACATAGCCGCCGCCACAATCGATATTCTGCTCGTGCTTCACCGAAAATTGGACAACAAGCGGTTTTCCCTCATTCGAAAAACCATCGAATTTCCTTGAAACCGCATAGAAACGTGCATCTTGGGAAGTTTGAATGCCTAAAGGGAAATTTTATTTTATTGGTTAGAAATGCAAATATACGTATATGTATGTTTACACGAGTGTTTTAATTCAAATAAACATTATCACACTCACGTAACTTTGTATATGTATATATGTGTATTTATTTTTGTTTTATTACGCACCTTTGTCGGCTTCGGCATCGTTGAAAAAGGCGCCCGCTGAATGAACAAATTTGCCCAGCTCCTTGCCAGGATGTTTGCTGTAAACCCAATCATCCTGCCAATTTTCTACAGCAAACAAAATATATGTATATATATTAGTATAAATATATGTTTTTATATATTTATATAGAAGTATTCAGTTTAAAATTTACCGTTTTGGAATTTGTCTTCAAAGAAAACTTCGGCGTTTACAAATCCTATTGTAAATAGCGCAATAATCGCTCTCAGATGCATGATGAGGCCGTGTTACTTCTCCAAACTTCAGCTACGAACTGCGGAGTCAGCAATTTTGTGTGCTTCTGACTAAATGCCGGCTTGCTAGATTAATGCCGATGTCAGAGAGAGATGAATATATGTGTGTTGTGTAAAATCGCTGGAGCTACCGGATTGGATACATGTGGACCAATCACAGTTGTCAACGTATCAATAAGTGTTGGAAAATATCTAAAGTTCGCTTCACACTCGATAGGCCCACCAGCAAATAAATAAGCAAAGTATGCTGCTCTGGCTAATTGATAATTTCACCTTACGCCTGATTTTTTGGTTTACAGTTCATAATAAAATTAATTTTATTTTTTTATTATCCATATCAGAAAACAACTGTAACTGAAATAAATACAAAATTAAAGAAAGTAAAATACTTTAAAAAGGTGTGTCTTACAATTTCGTTCTCTTATTAAGATTGGTATTTATTAACTTTGCAACGCCTAATCGATAATCCCACCTTTAATTTGGTAATTAATGCTCAAAGTACACCCCATTATTATCCTATGCTTAAATATATATATATTGTCACGAATGCCGGCTCTTCAGAATCATCGACAGCAATCATATACAAAGGACGTTGAATCTTTCCAGGAGTCATTTTTATTCTATGCACAGGTTCCACTTAAAATATATTTTCTACCCTTTTCTCTTTTAATAGGGACTTAAGCTGATCTTTCTATTTATTCTGAAACTACGTTTTTATCCTCAGCTGATGCAACAAATGGAACTGTGTCACTTGAAAGGGAAGGCAGACAAGAGTAGAACTAATAAAGCAAGGAAGTCTACATTTAGGCGCCTGGTAGATATTTTTTTGTTTAATAATTTTATTCAATTCATTATTTATCCAAAAATTTTATTGTGGTCAGCAGAACATTTATTTAAAAAATTACGCCAAATAAATTATGAAAAAGTGTTAGTTAAATTTTCGATCAGTAAGCGTACAGGAAGAGTAAATTACTTACTACCTCGTTTACTTTCCGTGCAATCCTAACCGATCCGGTCACTGACAGAAAGAAACTCACACAGACAAGCAGAAGAGGAATTTAATCTTCTATTATTCATTCATTAAGAACCCAATTTTAAATGAACTATCTCGCGAATAACATTTTTGAATTTATATATTTAATACTAATAATTTTGTGGTCAGATTAAGTTGTTATGTTTTTTCCACAACCCGAGTAAGAAATGTTGGACCATTTTGTATTTAAGTATATCGGATATCTTATAAATCATTTAATCGAATTACATCATGTGAATTTGGAATATATGCCTAACTTTTTTTTTGCTAAATGCACATTTAACCTCTAGCCTCTTTTACAATTAAAACGAACAAATATGTTTGTTCGGAGACATTCCTTTAAGTTTTAAATTAGTTCATAAAAATTAAAAAAATATATAATCAATTTCTTGAGCTCATCCCAAAGAGGAATACAAATGCGAGTAACACTCCAATACAAATTGTAGTATCAAAACGGACTTTCTGGTCTACTACAATGCGTAAAACTAAAGATTTTTGGCTTCGATCGAATGAAACATCAGCACTCCGTTTAGTTCAGTGCGATACACCGAGGAACGACTAGAATTTATGGAACACTTGAATGTGTTTACTTGTATATCATATAATAATTAAATATTTAAACATATAACTTTTTATAATAAATTATTTAAATGTGATTTTGTTTTATTTATTTTAATAAATCATATCTTATTCATAAAGTAGAAAGAATTAAAGAAAGAACTAAAATATAATCTGTTGAAATCGCTAATCAATGAGTTTGAAAACGTTGAGGTAAATTCGTAAAAAAAAAGTTAAAATTAGGAAATGCTTGCTAGTGAAACTTTTGAGACTTTAATAATTCGATATCTTCAAAATTAAACTGAAGTTTTTGTAGGGAAATCGATATCGATATAAACTATAAATAAATTTAAGGCATAAACATCAGAAAAAGTATATATATAAATAATAGGGTGATAAATAAAAATGTTTATCACATTTATATTAAAATCTCAAATCGTTTTCCAAGAAAGTGAATTAGTGAAAGTTGTAGCTCTGTAAAAATATCGAATTAAATATCGATAGGAGAAATTAATATGTTGTATTTCTATCATCCCTATGTGTGTCAGTAGATAGCTACACATATAACTTCTTCAAAATTTAAATTTGTTTGGATTTTTCATCAAGATGGCTTCTGCAGGTTTGATTTTCAATTATTTTATAACGCAAACACCATCCACCCACCCAAAATACTACGCTCATTGAGCACTTTGTATTTATGCTAAAATGCCAATATGTTTCTCGTTAAATTTTCCTCGTGGCTTTTGGCGACACGTAATGTACACTATGTACATATGTTTGTATGCATGTATTCATGAATTGTGTGTGTGTGTTAATGTATTTGTTACCAGCATTCCAATATCGGTATTTAAATCCATTAACCGATATATGTTTTAATTGTTTGCACCTATACAAAATCAAATACAATTAATATCCCGACTTAAGAGCTCTTTGTATTAATAATTATTATTAATTAATTTATTAAAAATGTACTTTCTTCGGATTTTTATTGCTTTCGATTATTTTATCAACAGGCAAGAAAGGCAAAAAGAATAAAGGCACCGTTATTTCCCTACAATCGTTCCTTTCCAATGGCGATACACCCTCTGGAACGACACAGGTTTCCAAGAAGGTACGAAATCTAGATGGCGACGAGAGTGATGACGGTAGCCACGCCTTACCCTTAGTTTATCAATTGCCAACTGCACCACGAGCGAATCGGATATTCGACGATGACTCGATTCCACACAGGCCGCCCTTCATAGCTTACATTAATAATTTACCGTTCGATGCCGGCGAGGACGATATATACGAATTCTTTGGATCAATCAATTTAGCTTCTCTGCGTTTGCCACGGGAAGATGGTGAAACAGGCCGTTCCCGTGGATTTGGCTACGTTGAACTGGAGAGTCGGGAGGATCTGATACACGTGCTCAGTCTGCCGGATCCCTCGATAAAGGGACGTCGGATTCGTATTGAACTCTCCAATGAGAACGATCAACAGAATCGCCAGAAGGGCAATCGTCGATTCGAGGGATTCGGAAACAGTAATGAAAACCGTGATTCCGGCAATTGGCGACGTGATAGTCAAAATAATGGAAGTAACTTTGGCGGATATTCGGGGAATTTCGATCGTGGTTTTAATCGCGACCGGAAACCGATCGCCGAACGAGAGGATAATAATACTCCTGGCTCATGGCGTACAAATAGCCGTCAGCCATCGTCGGATTTCTCTCCGCCGCGAAGGGGAGGTGATCGCAATGATATGTCGGAGAAATATCGCACACGAAATATCGATGCGAATCGAGACGATGGACCAGGTGCTGCTTCGACAGAGGAGAGGCCAAAGCTAAATTTAAAGCCTCGAACGTTACCCTTACCGGAGATAGTGAACAAACCAGAAGTGGAACTTCAACATGACAACGACAGCGACACAAAAGTGGTCAATGTTAAGCAGAGTTCTGCAAATGTCTTTGGATCGGCGAAGCCCGTAGATACTGCCACAAGAGAGTTAGAGATAGAGGAGCGGTTGGCAGAGGCACGTCGCCAGGAAAAGGTACGCTACGAAGAGGATGAGGCAGCTGCTGTTAACGATAAGTTGGCTGAGGTGCAACTGGATAAGCAACACGATAGTGAAAATGCCAATGCGGCAGCAGTCAGCTGGCGCCGCATCCACGATCCATCGACCAGTGATGATACCAAAGTTAGTCCAGGAGGGCAGGGTAAATACTTATTCATTTAATCTAATCTAATCATTCATTTCATTATCATCTAACATTTATTTATGATTTTCAGGTGAACGACGTAACGAAGATCAAGATCATAATAGATTAAATAAACCGCGGGACCGAAATGACAGGTATTGTTTTATTTTTTTTTTTATCTAAAAGAGCATTGGCGATTGCAGTGACTCAGCGATTTGTATGCAGCACCCTCTATCTTGTAAACTACGTAGATTATCTCGGAATGTTCTTTGTCCTCCAACAAGAACAACTTTGTGCCTCTCTCTCACTTAGGCCACCGTCGCTTAGCTAGTACGAAACAGTGTGCGAAGCATATGGAGTTGGCTAACGGTATTTTATTTTTGTGTGACACATTTGTTTCCTTTATTTTCATTTGCATATTCAATTATTTTTCAAGCTATTGGGTACAACAAAATTTACTCTTTCACAAATTTGTTACTCAGTTTTGTCACACAGAAAGTGCGCAAAGTTGAAATGACGAATAATGGTTATCTAAATTTAGATTTAGCAATTCTGTGCATATTTTAATTTTAGCATGAGTGACTAAATTTGAACTACTTTGATTTATGTGAAAAGTATTAAGGATATTAAAAATGTCGCGCTTTACCAATAATATTGAATTCAAAGTTCTGACTTAAATTTATATGTTAAATAAGCCGGTCAACCCTGGCATTTCTGTACGCATTTACGGCTTTCCTAAGATAAGTGCTGTTTATTCCTAAAAGTATATATAAAATATTATAAAAAAAATTCTCAACAATTTATTTGTAGATCTGAGAATACAAAGGCAAAAAATAACCCTGAAGTGAAAACTAGAGAGGAGAATAAAAATAAGCGGGATCCTCGGAGTGAACAATTTCAGGCCAAGCATGCAGCCCAGCAGGGCGAACCTGTAAGTACAAATAATGAGAAAATACTTAATTTAGATAATTAAATTAAATTATATATATTTTTTAAATTAATTTAAAATCATTTATCAAATTAAAAAATAATGTCTCTGTCTCTTTGCATCAAGTGCAAAAGGACTTCCTTGCTGATAATTTTAGAGAGCCTCAATAATAACGTTAGTGACTAAATTAAAACCCAAAATTTCGTGTTCCATAACTGAGGATATAAGAGTAAGGTTAAGTGCAGTGCTGTTTTCTGTCCGTATAAGCTAGTCTTGAAACTTGGAATATATATTCGTTTATGCCGCATCAGATAATATTCTATGTCCTCATATAAACAAATAAGTCACCAAAATCTTAAGGTATATTTCTGGCGGTGTCCACAGATATTTCGAAAGTTCAACTTCAGAGCTAGAAACACCAAATAAATTATAGCCAGGTATCAGAGAATATAGCAGCCGTCTATGCCTGACTGCAAAGTTTTCATCCTTAAAAAGATTACTGCTTTTTTTTTTGGGTAAATTACACCAAGTATCCAACATCTTTCTTTAAAATCTAATTTAGGACCATCATTTTGATGCTTTGTCAGTAGTAGTAGAATAAAATTCTGATTTAACATTTAAATTTAAATTTATATATATAAATATTTATCTGCAACACTCATTAATACAACTTTAACAAATTTGCTTTTAGGTTTTGCAGTCTTCCAATAAATATTCTGGACTTGACGATGAATCATCCGAATGAAAACTATTTCTATATTTGTAATAAATGATTAAAAGAAAATAATTAACAAATACATTTTACAAGATTAAAATAAAATCACACTACTGAAACATAAAAAAGTTACAAATTCGATTAGAAAAAAATAGTTAAAAAGGGATTACCAGTGAGCTGGATGATTTTTGGTTGACCAAAGTGTCAATCTTTAAATTTTGGTTTAAAATTGTGGGAAATGTATTTTTTTGCCGATGTGATTGGGGTGTACCAATATTTTATCGATTGGCTGGCTATTCAGCAGTCATAATGTCATAGTTAAGAAATATGAGGAATAGTATTAAAAGATTATCGTTAAAACGATATTTTCCAACCGCAAAAAACAATATAAATTGTTCATTTTTAAATAGCTTATCTTTAGCCTTTAACAATAATTAGTTCTTTTGCCAATCGATGTTTGGCAGCACATTTGGTGGAATATTTTGAGAAGTTACCTTGATATATCGATTAGTAAAAAACATATCGATCATATCTTCCATCCCTATCCTGTATCTCATACACTAAGAAGCTGAGTTGTAAATTACAACTTGTGTTTACACATTTTTTTGAGAAAAGAACGCTTATTTAAAATGGGAAGAAGGAAGTCGAAAAGAAAGCCTCCAGCTAAGAGGAAAAATATCGAACCTTTGGACCAACAATTTAATTGTCCATTTTGTAACCATGAAAAGTCATGTGAAGTAAAAATGTAATTAAAATGCATGTTTTCAATATTGTTCCAACTTTTCATCCTCTCATATCCACATTTCAGGGATAAAGGAAGAAACACAGCCAAAATAACGTGTCGCGTTTGCTTGGAGGACTTTCAAACCGGAATTAACTTTTTGTCAGAACCCATTGATGTATACAACGATTGGGTGGATGCATGTGAAACCGCAAATTAAGTTTAGTATTGTAATGAACAACAATATCCTGTGTTTACAACCACCTTTTTTATAGTAATATATGTATAAATATACCCTATGTCACGAAATGCATACAGAATGTAAATGTGTTAAAGTTGAGTCCAAGTCAACTGTATAGTGCCGGTTGTCGAATTGTTTTTATTTATAAAAGCAATAATCATTTTTCTCCTACATGTGGTACATACAGTAAGTCAAGAAAGTATTTTGACAATATAAAAAATAGGTAGTACAGCAAAGTGTAACTTAGATTTCATTTTAGTTGCACTGCGTTTTATTTTCTTTCAGTATATCACAGCAGTACTTTTTTATTAAAACAATTCCCTTTCTATAACAAATTTATGGTTACTATTTTGCTTTCTTATAACATTAAGGAACTATAACTGGGGACACTCCATCTTAATTTGAAATTAACCTAAAGAATTTTTCAATATCTTAAAAGTTTTAAGTCAATGGAATAGCAGTATAAATATTTTATGATCAAACAAACCTTATATGAGCTTAATCATACTCAACAAATAAACAGAAGTGAATAAATTTGGTTTTGACATTGGCTGAGCACGACAAAATACTCTTATTTCGTCGATATGGATAAAGATAGACTCTATTGTGCATTAAAATGAAATGCAAAATTTTATTTGTCAATGTATTAATGTAGTAAATTGATATTTTAGTTTTGGATTTATGAATCGAACCTGGAAGTCTTAGATGTTTAAAGATATTTTATTTCGTGCTAATACCAAACTGTCAAGCGACAAGATATCATTTAGCGTTGGTATCTGCTATAAGTTAATAAATACCGAAATAGATTCCTTTGTATTAAAATGAAACATTAGCTTTTAATTTTTCATTCAAATATAAACATATCGACGGAAAATCTCTTGTCGTGCTTAACTCAAGTAAAATTTGCTTATAGATTTACCTTAATGTTTTTAACTCTTTCATTCTTAAGTTTTTGTGCACTTCTCGCAACTTTGTAATATGTTTTTGGCCACCGAGCATAAATCAAAAAGATTCAGTGAGAATTATTAAATGTAATTTAAAAATTATGAAATTTGTGGAAATAATTAAGAGTCCGATTTTAAATACTAAAATAAGCACAAAACCATTATAATATATATATATATATATAATATATAATACCTCCGTCACGAGGAATGCCATCGTACGTTAAAAACGGTGAATGGTCAAGCGCCTGTACCTCTGCTCTAAGAATATTTTCTTGCAAACATAAACATATTTTCCCATATAAGTGAGGATTCAACTGATAATTTTTATGCATCGAAAAATAGTGAAGTTCTTTTCATTATTTATCAATAACTTATGGCGCTCAAATAACAAATACTCCATTCAAAGCACACCAGACTTTATCGTCAAACGGTTAGATACTTTTAGATGAAGTTTCGCAAGTCATCCGATATCGATGCATCGGATTCTAGAACGGCATTCAGTTTTTCGGAGAGATGCAGAAGGAAATTATTAAATGACCTTGGACGTTGTTTACGTTGATAGATTGAGGGCTTGTCATAGTTATGAATGGCAGTCAAAACAACCACTGTATTGTCAAGTTGTTTTACTTTTATAATTTTAATTTGTTATATATATATATAATATATATATATATATATATATATATATATATATCGGTAAAAATCACGTTGCTTTACGATTCAAGCATAAGGGAATGTCCCAAATGATCTTAGCTAAAATGCCAGAAAAATTAACAAATAACATAAGTGAATCGCCCTTCAATGAAATACTAACTTTTATGTTAAACGTCTAAGATTATAGGAGGCTTATTCAAAATTAACAATTCCTATAAAATAGCAACTTTTTGTATTTTTTTTGAAATAATTAAGAAAAACATTTTAAAAAGAAGAAGCTTCTTCTTCTTTAAAGTAAATCGTTTTTAAAATTGAGAAAAAGAAAGAAAATTTACTATCTGGTTTTTTTTAAAGATCGAGTTGCTTAGTGTGAAATCGTAACTTCTCTCGAATCAAGGATAAACTTGGGACCTGAGCACCATCTACCTGAGATTTTTACATGAATTATGTTCGAGAATTTATAATATTTTTGCTTTTCGTTGTGGCTAGCAACATGTAGAGCAACATATTACTTAACAGAGGTCAGTGAATTTTACATATGTATCTGTCCACACTCAAGCCGTGTAAGAGAGCTTTGGTTGCATAAGCATTGCATTGCATTGAATGCTCAGGGTGTGGGGACGTTTTAAAGCAAATCACCGTTTACCTGCAAATTCTCCACTTAGATGAAGTGACAACTTTATATCATTTAATACAAACTCGACATGCAGCATTGTTGCTAAGCTTAGCAACATGTTAAATGCTTAACATAGTTCGACTAGTCTGTATAAGAATTTCTGTAGGTGGTGAGATAGGTGTTACAGCAGATATGCGTACAACATTCTTATGTATGTATTCCCATTGTTTACATCAAAACTCGACAGAGGCGCATGCGTCAGTTAACAGTTAGGGTTTTCGCAGCAATTGACCATTTGACAGGTGTAGTTGTCTGGAATTTTTGCTCGGTTTCGGGAGTGCAGAAAATTAATATTGAAAGCTCGTTTTGGGAATTAAACCTGCAATTTTGTGACTTTACTACCAAAAAAAAAATCGGAATAAAAATTCTTTTAGATAAGCATTCAGCATCGTTGCCAAAGTGAAGTGTTGCAATTACTAAACTGAAACTTTAGACATAGTAAAACTCAATTAAAATATATATGTATGTGTGCCAAAGATAGTTATACACACGCTTGAAAAAAAGAAAAAATATACAAAGTGCAGTCTATATTCATACCTAAGCTTGTATGTATATTCATTTATATCTATGCAACTTGACTATTTCGTAGATGGTGTGCAAAAGTATGTATATGCTTGCATAAATGTAGGTGTGCGCATTTTACCGGTGTAATCAGTATTGATAAACTATAAACTTAAACTTTCGCTCAACTACAACTAAAATGATAAATCAGTTATGAATGTCGCCTAGCATCGCCAGCTTCCAACTCGTCTACTGACATAGAAAACATGTACTTAGACTATATATACATACTTACATACATACATGATTAACGATGAGAATATTTTCGTTGTCTTCGGATAATTAATAGTCTTAGTGTAATGCAGTTATAATCATATATCCATATGTGCAATAGCGAAGGAAAAACGTTACAAATTAATTGCTATGCACACACATACAGACAAACATACGAACATACTGCATAGATACACATGTGAGCTTCAATGACCAGATCTGTTCGATAACATAAAAACATTTTGCCAGATTTTGGGCATTGATAACAACTTAACAATCCTGTTTACTGGATGTACAATAACACATTACAAACATACAACTAAGAATTAAAACTACAAGATGGCAGTCTCAGTTCGGTTTTTATTATTCGTCATTTTCATCAGAGTAACTGCCGGATTGAAAGATGGTAAGCAAAAAAAAAAATCAACATTTTATTACTGAATTTATATATACTTCCTTTTTCATTTGTGCCATTATAAAAAGTCCCTACTGGGTTCTCCGCATTACAGCTATTACATTATTTTCTTATTACCTAAGACAGCGAGACATCTCAGAAAACTCGGGTGCCAGCTCATTGAGCGCCTAAGAGACAAATGCATGTCAATTTGTAGCGATGCAGGTCAAGTAAACATACAAAAATATAGAATGAGAATTTGTTGGCAGTGAAATTAAAAATGTTGCACCTTACTCCTTTCTTGCAATTGATTTTATGGCACTTTAAAAAGGAGAGTGAAAATGTTGCCAACTTGATAGACACAAAGTTTACACCTACATAAGCATAATTATAAAATTAATGTGAATTTTTCCCTTTTTTTTTTATTTATTTAACATCAACAAAAATCATCGCTATACTAAAAGTATAAAATGATTTGTATTAAAATAATGTAAAAATTATATTTAAATTTAGAAATATATACTTTTGTAAATGATTTTGTACTGTTGATTATATCATATAAAAACAATATAAGCAAAATAAATCTTAATTGAACTTTTAAACGAAAGCAAAACTTTTGTAAACCGTCAGATGAAATCGCTGAAATTAGCCAATTTATTTTGCGACGTTTTTAGTTTCTGGGCTGAACCGCATGGCCAAGTGCTTTTACTGAGTTGACTAATTGTTGTAGTTGTGTTTGCGGTTTGCAAAACATTTCCAAAATTAAAACAAACATGAGTTCAGATTGTCATTTCCGGAAACGCCCTCCACCGTCTCCAGACAGTCGCCGCTCCTTAAGACTGGAAATGCCTTTATCTTCCACAGCTATTAAGCTTGAGTCACCAATTACGGTAGCTACTTTTAAAGAGAGATACAATTATCTTAGAGTTACGCCAACATTCACCCCCAAATACAGATTTATCTGATGGTATTCACTTATTTTTTTTTATATATATAGAGAACGTGTATTAAAAACAGTCAACAAAATTAAAAAGAATGATGAATAAATAAAAACATTAATATTAAAGATATAAATTGAACTAAACCTAATTAAAAGTAACTAATTAAATTTAAATAAAAACTTTATTTAAATAATGAACATAAATTTTGTGGTAGTTACAAATTATTCAATAGAGTAATATAAATGTAACACTAAATAACAAACTTTTAAATAAAATAAAGGTATAAAGTAAATATTACAACAATTTTGGAAAGTTAAAATATAATATTGTCCCATTTTAATTCAAGTATTGGGGAAACTCAGATAATTCCCAATTAGAACAATAAATGAAATCGTATCTCACACATTGAGTCTCAAAATTTAAATACGTTTTTTACTATAACAATATATGTATTGTCGGAAATATCGAGAAAGCCTATATTTCGCGCAACTTTATAGCTAAAATTGACAGTCTTGAAAATAAATTACTAGGAATTACTGCTCAGAATGGCAATAATATTGTTATCTAAGTCAATAACAGCTTAGAAACTTTTCCACTTCTTTAAAGTTCCTGGATGGGTGGGGTTTAATATTGCCTTGTATGTTAGGTAAATGTTCGGGCTGTACTTATTTATTATATTAATGCTGTTGAATATCTGCCGATTAGCCCAGTGGAAATTACTTTCACAAATGTGCGGAAAAGAGACTTAAAACAAGGTCTCTAGACTTGCAGCAATGTTTCTTATTCTTTTCAAAAATTTCTTTAATTTTTTTAGAGACCTAACATTTTTTAATATATATCTGATCGATATGGTAAATGAGTTAATAAAATTATTAATACAAAATTTCTGTACTTTTAGCTTTTGTTCACACAGTAGATTCTTTAATTGGCGAAAATGTTTACCTTCCATGTAATGTTACAACCAATGATGGAGATGAGGCTGTCTTAATTTTGTGGTACCGTGATGATAAGGGAACACCAATTTACAGGTAAATGTGAAACGAAATAACACTCTATCTAAACTTTCTCGAAACCTTTATCTAAATGCATTTCCAGCTCTCTTTTTTGTTTTTAACAATGATTTTTCCAGTACTGTATCTAGAGATAAATGGGCTTAACAAATTTAAATCCGATTCCATCATTGTACAACTTTGTCTGAATAATTCGACAATTACCAAAATACAACCCGAAAAAATTTAAATAATTTTGATCATTATAAGCATATGAATTGATTTAGTCCTGTCTGTCAACTATGAAAGCTAGAGACCCAAAAAAAAATTGTTTTGGAATTGTTCACCTTAGAAGTTCCTGTTACTATATAAACCGTTAATAGTAACAATAAAATAATATGTCTTTAAAATTAAAGTCGAAGAACTCTACTAACTAACACTGAGAAATGGGTTTGCTGTCATCGCAACCTCGAGTTGTCACCGATAAATGTTTGAGTTCGAGAGCACGATCTACAAGTGGATCAGAACACGGATTAGTTAATTTGTTGAAAACTATGCAGAATCAGTCTTAATATGGACTTGATATCAAATGCCCAGAATAAGTTAGAGGGTTTTCTTAGTGTAAAAGAATTGCAACTGTTTCTCATTTGCCAAAAATTTTCCGATTTAGTTTTACTGTTTTTCAGATAACACAAACATATTCTGACTAAAGGTACTTATAAAATACATAATATTGTCTTTTCTTAAATATAGTGTGGATATGCGTGCAGGCACTTCGAAAGCTCCAAAACGATGGTCTGATGACGTAGTCTTTGGAGAAAGAGCTTTTTTTGGGTTTGAAAATGAGCCTGGAAAACTCTCCATTGAGAAAGTCCATGCAAACGACTCTGGAGTATATAGGTGCCGCGTGGATTTCTTAAAGGCACAAACATATAATACCCGGATAATGCTCAATGTCATTAGTAAGTTTAGGTTATTGATAGCTTTGGTTAATGATTTATATTTTTGTTGCTTTTACATTTTTAATAAATACAGTTAAATGATATTTGAAGAATATAGATTAAATACCTGTAACCTACATTTATTTTATGTCACCTATCAGATTTGATAAAGAACTTTAAGAAATTAAGCTTTTAAATTTAAAGTAAACTACTTTTATGAACTAACTTTATGTGGGACTTACCTGTTTATTAAATTTAATTTGTTTCAGCTCTATAGCTTTAAGAAAAATAGGGTTTAATTCTGTTATAAATTTACGATTCTGCGAAATTTAAGGGCGTGGTCATGCAATTTTAGCTTTTATTTTGAAGGAGATTCCCAATTTACGTTTAAAATTAGTTAAGTTTCGAACTGCTGACGTGGTGCATAGCAATTTAAAAGATATATTTAAGTGTTTGAATATATCGCAAATATATTTATTTCAGCTCCTCCTAAGCAAGTTGTTATTCGGGATAGCGCAAATGTTGAGCGTTCAACAGTGGTTGGTCCATACAGCGAGGGCGATGTTGTAGCATTGAAATGCCAAGTTCTTGGAGGTAAGTATTTGGCTCAAAAAATTTTATAATTATATACATATATATATATATATATATATATATATATATATATATATATATATATATATATATATATAGGAGTAAAAATATCCTTTGACCAGGTACCCAAATGAGCCTAATGTTCGAATAATTTCGTGAAGAGATCAACGTCAGCTTATTTTTTACAGATATCAGTTTGATTTGGAGCCAAGCGATTTTATGTAAGATTGACTTCCATTCGCAACATACATAATGTTTTTTCGTTCGCTTGGAAAACTTTCGGCATTCGGCCTATTTAGGCCGACGCACATAGGCCAAATTTGCTTCTTGTATTACCATTTCAGATTTCGGTTTTTATCTGATCCTCTTGTTTATGTATAAAGTTCAACAAACCGGTCGGATTTATAAAATTCGTTATCCTTGCTGGTCCTAAGTGTGCCATAATTGGCCGATTGATCAGGAAGTTATCTAAGGTGGCAAACCGATTCCCGGAAAGTGAAGGGCAGTAGCAGAAGAAATCCTCGGGCGATTCTTCCTCTTCTTTGCGGATTCGGTAGTAAAAACTATAGCTTTTTGTATACCAATCAGCCAGTGCGCGAACTACTGCAGAGCAGACTAAGGCTATACAGTTTATGACTAGTCTTTAGGTTTGGTCATGTTTGGTGTTTGGTGGCAATTGGTATTCAGGTCTTGTGTCATTAGACCAGCGAATTTTATATGCTTCTGGGCCGAAGTGCAGTCCATTCATCCCGTTTTAAGGAGTACCTTTAAAAGGGGGTGGTATTCTGAACTACTAACACGCAGTAGTCTGTTTAAGTAGGCATTTTTTAATTTTCTTCGAAAATGGATGCAAGTCCTTTTCCATGAGCCATCCAGGTTAAAGATTCCATAGCACCACAAATGGATTCCCACTTGATTATTTTTGCATCTTAAGTACAGATTCTAGGGCTTTTCTAAGTCTTCCTATTTCTTAAGTGAATTGTTTCCCCCGTCTTTACTATTGGATATTTTTCTAATGCTCTTTATTGACCTTTTAGAAGCGTGCAGTCTAGCCCATACGTACGATATTTAATAATAGTAGTAGGATATTTAATATTAGATGTAGGATTTTCTCCTTTTTCGAGATCCCATACGGCATTCTTGTTTAAAAACAGTTCAAGTAGTTCACCGAGAATCTACTTTTTAAGTTTGCAAACTTAAACCTTAACTTAATAAAATTATCACCATTACACCATTTAAAAAAAATGCAGGTTATCAATTATCCAGAGTAGATCTAGAGCTTACTTCCAGATTTCCACCTGAAATCTGAAATCCACTGTTCTATTCCCCCGACTGTCAGGTTATATGCAACAAAAGACTAAGTGAATAGTATTAGTAGTAGAAATAAATTATTTAAATTATTTTTACTTAAGTGTATTTATTCGCTTTTTTGCACAGGCTACCCAACACCGTCAATAACTTGGTATCGTGATGGAGCAGAAATTCCGAGTGACACTACCTACTTGTCGGAAGGAAAAGTTCTACAAAGTGAAATTTTACTCGGCCCACTTGGCAGAAGCGACTTAAATTCCAGACTTGTTTGCAGAGCCTTAAACCATCCAAGAGCTTCTGTTGTAGAGGCAGTTGTTCAAATCGACATGAATTGTAAGTAAAAAATTATTTTATTTTGAGTTACTCTTAAATTATAACTTTTTGTTTGTTTATCTTTTTATTGTTATTTAAAAAATCTTCATAAAGGGACAATGAAGCACTTTTTTAAATACAAATGATATTGCTTAAGCATTTCTTATCTGGCCAAACCTGTTCTGATTGACGATGTCTCTACTCTGTCGATGTCTCTATCCCAAACGATCTTACATTGCTCCCGCCGCAGATTGAACTCGAAAACGTTGGTACAATGATTATTTAAATGATTTAGGTGCTCGATGGTAGTATTAAGCAGACTTCCAACTTCTCAACAAGTCGGATGACTTGTGTAGAAATGTAGCGATGACTCAGTGAGCCATGCAGATCCGATATAGCAATGCAGGTCTGCTAAGAAGACTCTGGCTACCTTGAAGCCCAGCAAAAACAGAGCTAATCCTCTTTAACCTTTATACTTAAATGTAGTAGGAAGGACTTATCGCATGGCTAAGCTGTGAACTAAAAAAGAAGAAACGTGCTTGCAACTGTGGGTGTCCTGTGGGATAGGAAAGAGTGAAAGCCATCCCATCTTGACCACGCCAATATATTTATGGCTTTCTCCACTCCCTTTGAATTGTCAACAGCCCTTTTATACGTTTTAATCCAACTCAGGGTGGAGTGTATAAATGGATGAACTCTCACTTCTAATACCTGCTAAAATCAGACAAAAGATCTTCACGTATGGTTGAATTATCATTAATCCTCTAAACTTAATAATACATGAGGATTTATGACAGTTTAAGTTAGTTTAGTCTAGTAATTGTATATAAAATTTGAAGTACCAAATAGGGTGAATATTTTCTTGTAAAATACACAAATCAACATTTAACTTTCCATGTGTTCCTTTCTTTACCTTTAATCATTAAAATGTAAATACATACCATTAGGCATACCAAATAATTTATTGTTCTTAATTTACTTTAATTAAAGTTGCACCTTTGAATATAAGACTGCTGGGGGCTTACCAGCCCTTATCAGCTGGACGAAGATATGATCTCCTGTGCCAAAGTGCTGGATCCAGGCCGCCTGCTGTAATCACTTGGTGGCAAAATGGAATCAGACTGGAAAAGACCACCGAAACTGTAAGTTGCCAAATCATGTTTTTAAATTAATGTAAGCCTTTGTTAAATTTAATCTGCTCAACGTTATATTGTTTATAACATTTAATGCATTGATGCTGAATGCATATTTCTTTCTGTCAGTTTCTTGTTCTAATCGCAATTTTCCTGTTGATATATAATACTATAATACTGGATTAATAAGTATAGAAGCAATGAATCCGAGTAATATAGGATTCATTACTTCTATTATTATTAATCCAGTATTTTCACATCCACATTTCTTTCTCCGCTCGGAAGCAAACTAATTCAGTTTTTTTAATAATTAAGTTCAATTACAAAGATGGTTTTTAAGCCCTTGTAAACTTATTACAAATTTGTCATATCATGTGAAACGTATTAAAGATATTCTCGAACCCATTAAGTATATATATTATTGTTATGTATGACTAGCCGAATTAATATAGCTATAATCGATATATAAATATATATTTATCAGGTTAATTTATATTTTTACTTGTCAATTGAAATTAGTTTTAAAAATTATCTCATCATTGTGTATATTTCAAACATTTACGTCTTATAATGTTGTAAATTATGCTTTAAAAATATTTTTGTTTTTTCAGACTTCGAGTGACGGAAATCAGACAACCAGTACACTTTCAATAAATCTCAGCAAAAGTGATTCAGGAAAGTTTTTATCATGCAAAGCTTACAATCATGCTATTCAGTCTGATCCCCTTGAAGATGGTTGGAAGTTGGATATTCAATGTGAGTTTATATATTAAATATATTGATTTTTCAAATTTTGAGATGAAATTTCCATGCACCCTCAACTGTGATACACGCATTTTAACAATGTCCAACAAAAACTTAATGTCAAGTCTGACTTATTGGAGGATACTCTCCATTAGTAAGGAACATAGTTGTATATGAAGGCCTTAACATTAAGTCTCTCATGGATAAATTAAATCTTAATCAAGCAGTTCGATTAGTTTCAACAACACTTTAAATGACTAGCTCAGCACATTACATAGATGAATTCAGTTGCGAGAAGTTGATGATTCTGGCGTGAAATCATTCTTTTCCACCTTTGTATCACAGTATAGAAATGTTGTCCGTAATATAATAATTAAATTGTAATATATAATTAATGTCAATTTAACGTACAAATATGGTGGCTCCAGTTATAAAATAGTAGGTAATACATAAACATAGACTTAAATTTATAATATATTACTGTCAATATTTTAATTAATTGCCTAAAGCCCTGCAATTCGCCAATCAATAAACATTTCCTAATTCATCTTAATTGCAGATATCCCTGAAGTATTCGTTCGCTTAGGAACATCTTTAAATGCCAATGCCTTGCGTGAAGGAACAGATGTTTACTTTGACTGCTTTGTTGTTGCTCACCCTCAGGTGTTTAGGATTGAATGGAGACATAATGTATGTATTTTTGGTCTTAGACCATTATTATAAGAATGCGGCAATGATCAATGGATTGGAATTTGGTATTTACATAGTCGTGAGGCTCATCTTTTTAGAACCGTATTTGTCGAACTGTTTATAACATGTGTGGACAATACATTACATTACTATTAGTTCCTAAGCTTTATTTGGTTTTAACTGTGGATGGATCCCCTTTTAATATGAGATCTTGCGATAATTGGAAATCAGTAAAATATTTTAATTATTACTGTGCTCGTTCCATAAATACAGCTCATCGATAAGTTAAATAAACAAGACTAAGCGAAGTACGTAAATTTGACAAATTAATTAAATCGATATTATTAATCATATTGTCATTTAGCACACCTCAATTAAATATTTATTATATACCTTTCAGGTATCAATAAAACAATTATGTGAAGGACGAACATAATAATTTATTTTGTTAATAATTAATTTTCTTCTTTTTTTTTGAAGGATCAACCATTACTACATAATATATCGCAAGGAGTTATAATAAGTAACCATTCCTTGGTTTTACAAGGTGTTACAAAAGTCACCGCTGGTAATTATACATGTGTGGGGTTTAATGCAGAAGGCGAAGGTATCAGTGAACCATTCAATTTGAATATCTTATGTAAGTTTTTAAATATACACATAAATAAGATTATCAATGTTCTTATAAGTCTAATAAATATCCAAACTAATGTTTCTTACTAAACATAAGTTTTTTAATAATTTAATGCTTTGCTATTATATGAATATATATTTAAAAAAGATACAATTTTATAAATAATAAATAAAAAATAAAATTTGTCAATATCAGGATGCTCATTCGTGTTAGTAGTAATTTCACATGGAAGTCCGTCTGTCTGTCAATGCGACTACCTAAATAAGCACACAGGATTTAATCTTGCTGAACTCTTTTGATCATCTGCGAATCTTTGAAAATATACAATAGTTAAAGTCTTTTAAATGAAAAAATATTAAATAATTTCCTCCTTCCGATTTCATCAAACGGATAACAAATTACTTAGGACCTTAGTAAACACGTAGCAATCGCACTATCAAATCTAAAATTAACCTCCCACTTATCCTTTATCACACACAGTTTTGTATCTTCTACAAGTGAATCGAAATTATTACTTGCCTTATTGACTTGAGAATCATTTCGGTGTACATATTAAGATTGTAATATTTATATATGTATATGGATATATTTTATATTTTTTATATTTATTGCTATAAAACATACGTATTAAATAATAATAATATGTTCATTTTTAAAAAGATGCACCCACTTGTGCTCAGAACCAGCCCAAAATTTATGGTGTTGCTAAACAGGAAGATGCTCATGTGAAGTGCATTGTTGATGCAAATCCTTTCGACGTGGACTTTAGTTGGACTTTTAACAACTCCGCGGAAAGCATTGATGTTGCGACAAATCACATTTCTCGTTTGGGTAATTACTGCAAATTTGTTTGTCTGTAGGTTGCCTAATGTCAATCTGAAATACTTCGTATAGGAACGACATCTGTGTTAACGTATACTCCAGTTACGGAACTAGACTATGGGACGCTCCTCTGTGTGGCAACTAACAAGATAGGCAGACAACGAATTCCATGCGTGTTTCACATCATTGCAGCAGGTGAACATTTTTAATTAGTAACTTTTTTTTACTATGACTAGAGCATAGGTTAAAATGTAAAACTGTATATGGAAAGTATTATTATATTAATGAATATTTTTTATATTTAAAAACGAAAGTAATAATAATAATTATATTTTGTTAAATTTTTATTTTGCATAAAAAAGACAACCAAAGTTTTGTGACAAAGTCCATCTTCGTAATGGATTTTCCATTAGTTTGAGCTAACCAACTCTGATGTATTTATATTCATTTATATTAATTTTGCACCAAGAAGTCGGGTGTATCCAAAGTACCGTCAATATAGCTTTAAAACTAAACACAGAGCATTCTTTGATCTTCTTTTATATGTACACCATATTGTTTTTGATGTTTTCTTAAAAGATGAGTTAAGTTTACTGTATTTTTATTACCTTAAAAGGCCGACCAGATCAAGTACACAATTGTACACTGCTCAATATTTCAATGACATCCCTAACGGCCACTTGTAGTGATGCTTTCAACGGTGGCTTGCCACAACTCTTCATTCTGGAGCTTCACGAAGCAAATACCAAAGTAAGTAATTGATACACTGTAATATTGTAATATAAACTATAAGCTAAAATGATTATAATTTTATTTTTAATTAAATATATAACTAAAGTTTGAAAGACAATAAATGTGATTAGTTTCCATTCATATTTTGAGATTATAGTCCAATACGACAATGCTGGTTTTAACGATACTATAATGTGAAACAAGGCTTAAGCAATTTGTACTTTAAAATTGTGGATGTATTGTATATCCAATACAAAGATAACAATTAGATTCCTGTATACTTATAAAGAGTTAAATCTTTAGAATAATGTGCAAATCAGTATATTAACATAACTAATAACTTAATTTTCCTTACATATTTAGGAAATAAAAGCAAATATCACATCATCCTTTCCGAGGTTTACAGTTTCGGGGCTTGTGCCAGGCAACATGTACATATTATCAATATTTGCATACAATTCTAAAGGTCGATCGGACCCTACAATAGTTAACGCCGCAACGATGCGAATGCCTGAGAAACAACTAACGTTCGAACAAAGTAAGTATAAGTTTCTTCAAAATATGACGTAAAATGGTCCTTATATGTACAGCAAACTATAAAGGTATCTCAAACAACATATGTACATATTATGTGGGACGATTAGAAGTCGATAGTGCATAGCACCGCCATTTAAACAACTTCTATGATTTTCGAGTCTCTATCCTAACATTTAATATATTTCTCATTTTTTAGCCCATAAGCCGCGAGCAGAACTACTATTCTCACCTATGGTATCTTTAACTATTGGATTAGCTTTGGCAATGATTATAGCAACATTTGCCATAGTACTCGCTCTTCGAATCCCTTGCACAGCTACATCAAAAAGGCGACAAAAAGTGGTCACTAACGGCAATGATTCGAGAGATGTGTCTCCGGGTCCGAGCGATCAAAGTGCTAGTAAGGATGTGGACGAAAGTGATGAAAGAAACCCTGATGTGGTTCCCGAAATTATTGATTTTGATGAACAAGTAAGTTATGTTGACAAAAGAAAACATTCTACAAAATATACTTTGTAACGTTGCCATCTGCTAAACATTTCATGTGAGATAACGTAGAAATTTAGAGTAATCCTCATAACAATCAAGATCACATTAGAAAAATTCTTAATGAAAACCGGACCGGGAGGAATACTAACTTTAACATCTATATCGAACGTAACAATAAAAATAATAAAAAAGTAAATAGCTTTTCTAGTTGTATATAGTTGCTGTTTTGATTAATTATTTCTAAAAACAATGATTTATTTATATATAAGTGTAAAAAGTGTTTCAATTATTTGGTGAAAGAAGAGAAAAGAAAAAATCATAAAACGCCTAAATTAACAAGCAAGTATTCCTGCGTCCTTGTGTTGTTGTCCTTGTGAGCAAGCGTTATTTTGGGTTATTGTGTTTTCTGTGCGAATATCACAGTCAGTACTGATGAAGTACTAATATACTAGATCATTCCTTTTTGGACTTGCTTTGGACTTGTCAATGTTGCAAACATTAAGCAACAACATTGCAACATTTTGCTGAAAACATAAATTAGAGTTAGACAACTAATTCGGATATATATTAATTTTAGAGAGAATCGGCCCGAAAAACACAGCAAATATCGACGATTGATACTACGACCTGCAACCCTCGGAGAAGTATTTTGGTTAATGCACCTCTTGGACAGGGCTTGGATACAACAGATAGGGCGTTCTGTGCAGCTCATAGTATTGGTTATTGCACTTTGCGGTTTGGAAGGCAGGTCCAAAACAAAAGACCGATTGGAACATTGCCAATGGTAAGTATACTTAAAAAGGGAAAGCTTACAAATTGATGTATTTAATATAGCAATAAATAGTGAAAATGCTGTGTGTGTAAATATTGTAGTGCTAACAGTGATTGATGCTGATTGATTTATTAATGTTTAACTATTTTTTTTTTAGAATGTGACTCCACATGTTTATTCAAATGCGATTGCCCAATGCACTCTTCCACGCCAGTCCTACCAAAATGAGTGGCCTCGATACGCAAGCAATGTTCCAGAAGCAAGCCATGCCGGATTAAATTCGACATTTCATCAAATATCAACGCCAGCTGAAAAGTGCGATTCCCATTTAGTTCGTGACACTACGGAAGACTATGCTAGTTCGTCGTCAACTGCATCGAACAGTTCTATGGTTTCAGCGCCCAACACCTTTGCTCAATCTCGCGGTCGAACTATAGCATTACACCACATGAACCAGGTGCAATCTGGCCGGGTATGTGTTGAAGCTGCCAGCAACGTGATCAGCTCTGTTGAACAAACCCAATCAGACGATGAGGCTACCGTCCAAACTCCATTAATGATAAAGCGCGATAGCTCCGTATGACTATAGAATTGCCACGGGACTTACAATTCGGTCCTGTGATGTTAAAAACTAATTATGTAATTTTATTAGAAATAATACATTAATAGGAATATACGTACATTTTATATCACGAAACTTTATAATACAATTTTAAGAATATTTCAACCGCCAAAATATCCCTAAGAGAGTATTACAAATTTTCTATTTGTATTTTCTTAAGCAATGAAAGCAATCGTATCAATTACAAATATACGAAATTTTCGTTCCTTATCTGTTTTAACAGAAAACAATATGCCAAATTTTTACAATTGCTTAAAACATTTTTGTTGACCGTTTATTTAACTGAAACATTAAATAAAACCGGATACTCAAATAATTAAAAGCTCTGAATATTTAAAATATGTATGGACTTTAGCAAAGTTAATAAACAATAATATGCAACAAATAATACCGCTCTACTCAAGTTTCTACAAAGTTAATTATTTTTTCACAGCCAGATTTTAAATTTAGCTGACGTACTTTAAAAATTCTTGATGAATTTGATCATGGCTTCGTCCTTGCAACAATATATAATTTCTGAGAGAGCTACGATATAATATGCAAATGGTGAACCATTTCTTGATTTGCCATTTGGTGATCAAATAAGTGACCCTATGATCCTTGGGTAAAAAGATGCTTGCTGCCAAGTGTAATTCGGATTAATCCAGTAATTCAATTTACTTTCTGATGGGCCCTGAGGGACAGATAAGAGCCGCTTTTGATATAAACTTGAAAATCCGTTAGTTTATATTCCATATGTCAAATATTTACATGGAGTGCTGTCCATCGCCTATGGAGTATCTCTCCCATTTCATCTTGTATCACAGGGTATTGCTGGTAAAGTTTTTATATTGATTACAAATTTTCTGTTTGTATTTTAATTCTGATTTTCCCCATGGATATTGATTGCATTGTTACATCGATTTAGATCATAGGTGCAAAGGAGAACACCTACCTTATCTGAGAGATTGCTCTTACCTGAAGCTGAAGCTTTCTTGCCAAAGTTTAAACTCATGTCGAATGTGTCTCCGAGACACTTTGCTTCGGATACCGAAATTGAATAACAGCTACAATTTGTAATAGGCTTATATTTTTAATAGAGCGGTGAGTTGACGACAAAATTAAACACAATAAGGAATAAATAAATTGTTGAACATATATTTATATTCAAATAGCCTTTTATTATTAATTTAGTTCTCTTTATATATATTAATATTATAAATGTTGAAATTAACAACTTCATGCTTCCTGAATAACTAAATTACTACTACTAATTAACCGCCTCTCCTCGCTTGGCACCTTCCGAAAGTCGTCTTGTGCAATGTTGTCACCTGAAAAACATAATAATCAGGTTAAATAAATATAAGAAAAGTATCTTTGAGCGCTTATGCTGAAAGAAGTTCAGAAGCCATCGTTGCAGCTCCCTGGTAGGGGATCTGATGACATTTGACTGTCCGAAGTTTAAAGCTTCTATGAAGAGCGGGTGTCCCAATTAGAACAATTATTGTCTACAAACTGCGTATATTGAATATAAAGCCAACATCAACTTACTTATTCCAGGAATGCTGCTCTCTACATGTAATTTGCTAACTTTATTATCATAGACGCTGCTATCGTCGAGAACGAAGTCATCATCCGTATTATTGGTGCACTCGATTTCCCCGAGCTCTGCTTGTAAGTCCTCGCGGCGTCTTTCGATGAGACACTCTAGATCGCATTTACTTTTCATTAAAAGTTTTTCCGTCTGGGTTGAGTGGACGCGTGGTAGGTAAAATAAATAGGGTTTGGTTTTTGTTCGAATCTGATTTTGTTGGCAAATCACTGAGGATTCCCACGTTTTGAAATCTTTTAAACGAGCCATTTTTTTCTCGAGGCATCTAATTTCAAGCTGCTTACGTTTTCTATCTAAAAATAATGAGTCGCGTTCCTTTTGAACCAATGCTTTTTCTTGCAGCTCTTGCTTTTCCAATTTCTTTTCTATTTGAGCTTTCTTATCTTCATTTTTCCTCAATCTGGACTCCTCCTGGCAAAATTTTTGCAAAGTGCCCAGAAGCGAACCAAACATGCGACGATTCCGAGCCCTTGATTCGGAGTCGACTCCCTGAGCTTCGACAATTTCCTCTCTCGAGGGCAATTCTCGAATTACCCGAGAATTAAGTCGAGGTGTTGGCAGCCACAACTCGTCCTTGTCTGAAAGCCGATTAAATACCATTTTTGGATCATAAACACGACGCTTTTGTTTCACAATCTCGTGGCGTTGGATGTTTTTGTCCTGATTTTGTTCATTTTTCTTACTTCCGGCATCGGGATTATACTTCTCATTTCTAAAAAAAAAGAGAGAACACATACTAATACATAAGTCGTGTAAGAGTTCTAAGATAAAAACCTGGGTTCCTTAAGTCCTCGGCCAACAAATCGACGAATGTTGTCATTCAATGAGATTAACGATCGTCTAGCAGAGTTAAGTTTTTTTTCTAAATCCCCGATGGACGATAATGCAATATTGTCTTCCATTTGTGGATATTTTTCTTTTATTATTATTCGAAGGTAGGGTTGTTGCAAAAATATATTCATTTATCGATATATATTGTCCACTAAGAATACATTTTTTACAAATATTTTTGCATGACAATAAAATAAATATCGATAAGTTGACATATATTTCATCGCATACAAAGAACAAAATATACAAAGTGAATTATCGAAATTTGTTGTTAAAATTTTATTTTATCTTATGCACCAAAATTCATTTAAAATAATTGTTTATTATTATTATTTTGGGCGCATGAAAGTTATGAATGTTTTTAAAAAATTGCAAGTAACAATTTCTGCTCTAAATAAAACTTTCATTTATGAAAAGTTTACATCCTCGAAGAATTGAAGTGTTGAATTCAATGCTGCTTAAAATATTAAAATTAAAATGAAAGTTTGTTTTCACATATTATTCAGGAAGGACTTAAACACATTAAACTTCCTCCTAAGACTCCGCTACTGGTAAAGAATATTGTATGAAATTAAATTCACAATCATCAAAATATCCTGGAATATTATAATTGTTTAAACATGCTGTCATAAATTATTTGTGAACTAAGTTTGTCATGCAGAAGAACCACAACAGTTCATGAAATGATCCGGTGTATTAATCTGATACTGTAGATGCGCCTCACAGTTTAACATTTACACGAAAATTCGCCGCTATGCTGACACACAAATAACTGAATCTGTTCAAAAGAGGTAGTTCCGAAAATAATTTCATTTGTGAACTTCAAGTTTTGTTATCTTACGGCTAACCATTTAGAATAAAGGTGCAATATTAATAGTGTATTTATATGACTGCATATTTATTTATAATTGAATCATTTTAGGATGCAGGGGCTCGGATTACAAAGCATAAAGAAGAATCCTGCGGTAAGTAAATGAATTTTTCCGGTTACGTAACCCAAATGATGTGACAATCGTATTAAAGTCATATGTTTCTACTTCCATCCGCCTGTCTCTTGTAGTTGATTCCGCTGTACGTTTGCGTTGCGGCGGGAGCAATTGGCGCAGTTTACTATATGGGTCGCTTGGCTACTAGAAATCCGGACGTCACTTGGAATCGTTCAAGTAACCCAGAGCCATGGCAAGAGTATAAGGACAAACAATACAAGGTGGGTACACCATATACACATATATGTATAAATTTAAATTATAAATCGAAACGTAGTGATATATATATAAGTATCGCAAGTTTACCCAAGGACTTATATAATAATTAGTAATTTTCTTGTTTATTTGCAGTTCTATTCACCCATTAGGGATTATTCCAAAACAAAGAGTCCAGCTCCGAACTTCGAAGAATAATTTTATTCATATGAATATGAGTTAAACTAAGTTTGTTGTCCAAATAAATGCAATAACTTGCTGGCACCTACGACTCTCTTTTTTTGATTTAATTTGAGCCATGCTCGGAGTTTGAACAACCGATATTAAAATAAAAAAAAACCCATCTTGACAAGACCTTTTGAACGAGGTGGCCTAATTTTTACTTCTGGAAAGCATCGCACAGAGTAAAAATCTTGCATATTTAAAATATCAACATTTAAGTATAGTAAACTTATTATTTTCCCTTTTTCTATGCAAGGTTAATGAGCTTAACGCGTGTAACAAATTTTTTATAACTTTATTATTTTTATTTATATATTATTATTAATATAACAATGTGACACCACAATCTATCATATTTGAACAGAAAAATTTGTGAAAGAAAAAAAAGTGCAACAAAAAATATTAACAAATATTGGAGTCCATTCTCGGCTTTGCAGCAACAACCAGCAGTGTATAAAACCATACTTGTGTTGTGCCCTGTGCCGATTGGTAACGACAGAAATGGAAACAAAGTCAAAGCAAGCACAAGCGATATAGTTGTAAAAGTAAAAGCTCCTAGGCAATATTACAGTCCTTGCTGTCTATCGGTTTTTTTCGTTTAATGCAGCTCTGTTACTAAAGCTTCGACATCAAATTGATAAATAGCTTTTAACAATAACAAATTTCAAGGCACAAATTTGTATTAACAATAGTTATAAGTTTATAATGCAAGTTTTACAAGCTTTCTTGCATACATACAGAACAGCGGTCGATCCCATTACTGTACATATGAGTTTCTGTTCAAGGTATATACCGGCATGCCTGCTTTTTAAATATAATCCCATTACTTCTTAAGTACTTCAAGATCATCAATCCTCCTGAGTCAGTTGGACGTGGTATACAAACTATCAAGATCAAATCATGTTGTTTAGATTCATTTTCTTTGTCAAACGTAACTTTAACTGTCATCCAATCTTCGTACTTAAGTGCTATTTTACTTATTAATTTTTCGTAGTTAATAAGTTGTTCAACATTTATTTTCTTTACATATTTTTATTAATGAAGACATTCCTTTATTTTAGTAGGTAATATTAGGTAATCTTTTCGTTTACTTACGTTACTCCAATCCTCTGAATATATTTTCAACTTACGTGATAATATACAAGAATTAAATATCTGAATAATAATGAATAAATTTGTGAACTGTTTTTCGTTTTTATTTAGTTAATAAATATTAAGTTGGCCAATGTTCATTGGAAGAGATTTTGAATTATTTCATCATTAACATATAGATACTTTACTATTTTCTTATATATGAATGGTCCTAGAAAAATGTGAAACCAAGATTATTAGTTTTGGAGCTGATTTTATTTTGATTATCAGTGTGCCCAGGATATTTCGATAAGTAACCAATTTGACACATTGTTTTGATTGTATATTAAACAACTGAATTTACCAAATAAGTAAATCAAATCAATTTAATTTGACGGAATCATTTCCTTGTATAATACAAAATGATAAGTTTAGTTAAATGGAAAGTAAACAAGAAAATTATGCAGTAAACTCAGAAAATGAGTAATATTCAATTCATTTAAATATTTATTTTATTACATAAAAATGTTTGTTGTGTATTAACCAAAAGGGATAACTGTTTGGAAAGCATTCCAGATACGCAGGCCACGTTCTGGGTGAAGGTCCTTTTGCATCTCATTGTAGCTGTGTATTTTTATTGGATCAGAGTATTGCATTCGTTTATGTCTAACAAAAACGGAGATAATAATTTTATTTATTTTAGGTTGCTTAACAGCGCGTTTAAAGACTTTGTTCTAATGGACATAACTGATGTGCCTTTCGTGTAAATCGCCGAAAATAAGAAAAGCTCTTACTAGCGAAAGCTTTGGTGGCAAGCTCTTAGAGCTTTTATCAAATATTGTAAAGTAAACTAGGCATGTGAAAATAAATGAAAATATAATTAAATTCGTCAGTATTCTATTTATTGATTTCTCGTACTTTATATGCATGTAAATAGTATGACTACATCATCGTACGTAAACATGTGCATTAAGGAGAACATTCCGCTTTGGTTTTGTACAGCAAAATATTGATTAAACGCATTTTTTAAATGACACATGCGTTGTAATTGTTAGAATAATACAAAACAAATTAAAGCTATAATTTTTACACGCTGGTGTCTTAAACGTGTATAAGCCAAATACAAAGATGACAGCTGACTTTAGTTCGCGTAACACTTTTCGGAAAACTGGACTCGGCAGCAATACCCGCAGTATTATTACTTCTGCAAATCCATGCGGTGGAAGCAGCGCATCACTACTCCAAAAGCAGCTGTCCTTCAAAACCCCCATCTGTTCTAATCAGTTTGGCAAAATTGATGAAGTTGAAATTATCGACAACTCAAACATAGATAACTTGGCTGGCCGATATAACAAGGTATAGTTACACTCCAGCTTTCTTATAATACTCGCATGTTTTAAGAATACTAACCACTTTCATTTTTAGAATAATATCATTGGATGGATATGCTGTGCTCCTTGCATATGGCTGCGCACCTCAGCTGCTGTCCACAAGGTGGCAATAACGTCCGCAACATTATTGGTGACAACGTTACTGGTCGCTTCACCAATACTGTTTTTAATTAGTACAGCACCCTCGCCGCTTCCAAGGGATTGCTACATGGAGGGCGATGGGTGCACGCCAACAATGTCATCTCCATCGGAATGTACGGAAGCAATTTGTGAAACAGTGTCTGCCAACATTCAAGCAAGACTCAATTGGAATAAAGATCCTTGCTCGGAATTTAAGAAGTTCAGTTGTTGGCGCAGTAATTTTAATAAAAATATAACAAATCTAATCGAAATGGGCAATTCACAAAAATCGGTTGATACTCAAATGCAATGTGAGTTGTACATTCATTTTCTAATATGCTTAAATAATAATGCACAATACATTTTTAGTACTATTGCAGAGTTCTAGTTTAAATGGAAATTTTAAGATACTCCAGAGTTTATTTGAGAGCTGTTTAAAACTCAAAACAAATACAAGTGCTTTACACCGTGTATTTGATAACTTAGGAGGGTACTTAACGGTTGGTGTTATCGGTCCATCGTCCATAGCATCTCTTGTAGCTAAAATATATGAGCTTGGGCCAAGCCCACTTGTTGATATATATTATGATCTTAGTTATGGTAGAAGACCGCATGTGCTTCTCATCATAAGTGGACCAAGTACATCATCGATTATTTTGGAGGTATGTAAATTGTAATTATAAATTTATTTTTAAGGCGCAAAAGCAGAGCTTGATCTATAGTTTCTAATAAAGCACGGAAACTTATCGATAAGCAGCACATTTACCATTTTCAATGAGTACAAGAAACCAAATTCTAATTTTGTATGTCTTCAAAAATTATATACAGTGTCTGGTTGCAATCAAATTAATTTTATCAAGAAATATTTGTACAGTTGATGCTGGTATTTCAATATTTTATTACAATGTAACTGATTTTATTTAACTCATTTATTTTTTTTTACTTTCAGAATAAAGTTCGTTGGATGAGCCCAAAAGCCCCTCCAAATCGATTACGGCAAGGAGTACCAAAGATCCTTCCCGAATTGATTGATCATTTTTTGCCAAGCTACTTATCCTTTGCTCAGCGAGTATCTGAAAAGGATACAATTCTGCAATTTGTAAAGGATCTCAATAAGGTTAGAATTTTAAGATTTATGAAACGGTAACTGCTTTTAATTCATTCAGAACCACTTTAAAATAAAAGTTTTTTTTTACATTTATGTCCAATTCGGGCAATTTTGACTAGAGCATTCTTATGTCTTCTGATTTTTAGTCTACTCACGACTAGTTTTCTAAATTGTAGAATATAATAATATAAAAATACTTTATAATAATCATAATAGAATTTATAAATAATAATAAATTTAAACTTAAATATTTATTTTAGCTTCAAGTTGAACAATCTCGGCGAGGCTTTTGGGATAGCTCTGTCTTGTATAATATATCCAGTTTGCAGGCCATGTATCCAATTGTAAGTAACTAACTAATAATATATATACATACATATATAATATAACAGTCAGAAGCGTAGCAATACCATTAAAAGGGTAAAAACAAATAAATTTTGAAGTCAATTTGTTGATTCCGGATCTATAATATAGATGTAGATTTGCACAACATATTGTATTTACCTTCATCATTTGAGCTGTTATACCAAAAGTATGCAACCATTTTAACATTAAATTGAAACAATAGTAACAATATCTTACAAAGCTACTTGTACCTCTACTTGAACACTCAGAAAACCAAAAAAGGTCACAAAGTATTGCTTACAAATTCGACCTATCCAGAAAGCATTTCTTGAGATTTACAGATGTACAAATAGATTTTCAGAAAATTTAACGTCTTATTTTTAGAGATACATGTAGAGTTACCCCGTGGTCAGGGTCAATTTCTTTCTGAGTGTTGTTTTTGCTACCACAGATATCTTCTTACTTTTGTAAATGAAGGCAATCAGCTGGTATAGGCTTCTTTCATATCCATAAATAAACTTATTTTCATGTGTTATTTCAGCTAAATTGGACTCTTCTAATTCCGAAGGACTGGAGTGGGCCTATAGTTGTAAGAAATGCTGATTATCTCAGAGCGCTACAAGCCTTTCTTACAAAGTATCCGACTCGAATCGCACATAACTCAATGATATTGCTAAGCGCACTTGAACTATTACCAAAGGATTATCCAAATGCGGAGGTTTGCACACGCTCTACAATGTGGGCCTTACCGGAACTATCGTCAGCATTATATATTTCTCAGTACTCTTCAGTAGATTCGAAGGACATAATAAAGCGGGTAGAGCAAGTTTAAAAAAAGGGAACAATAATATGTTCATATATTTATATTTTCAGGCGGATATCATTTTTAAATCATTGAAGGCACACTTAAAACGAGCACCATCCTTGAAGGGTGCCGCACTTGTAAAACTTTCAGCTTTAAAAATACAGTCTCAGACTTGGGAAGGATTTTCGAACGTGACACAAATAACTAGTGCAATGGAAGCCCTTCAGATCAGCACAGATAGTTGGCTGGAAAATATTTTACAAATATATAAACGGAATAAATTAGTTCCCAATTCAATTAATATGGATGGTAGCTCCCATGACGCGTAAGTTTTATTAACGAACACAAAAGAGAAAAACTTAAAGCCATATATTATTTCAGATGGGCGTATCCCATTGTGTCTACCATATTTTATGATACATTAAGCCATTCAATAGGTGGGTAATTTAACTGTTCCACAAGCTTTGATAGATATAATTTGTTTGTCTTTATCATTCACAGTTGTTCCTTTGTCTGTCATATTAATACCATATTTCAATGCAAGTTTGCCACCCTATTTGCATTATGCATCAATTGGTGTTTCCATTGCCAAGGAGATTTTACGATCGATAACGAAAAACTTCGACGATAAGGCAATGCGTTGTGTCCCCCATTCTGTTAATATATTTTCAAACTTTAGCCGCATGGACATCTTAATTCATTCTGGAGGAATGCAGATCTCATATCATTCAATGCTTTCCCTGACTGGCCCTATTAAGGGAATGGCTCGACTTCCAGGATTGAATTTGACACCAACACAAATATTTTTTCTAGTTTCTGCTCAAGAACTTTGTTCTGAATCCAGCTACTTGGGAATCGACACAAGCGCTTCGGAGTTCGACAACATGTAAGTTGACCAAGCCAGTAATAGCGATCAGTAAAGCTTTAAGGGAAAACAGGTGATGGGTACAAAATTTAGTGAAACTTTTCTTCATGAGATAAAATTTAATTATTCATAAAGTTTGCTACCGGTTAATTATTTTCTGGTTTGGGTAACGCTCTAAGTTTGTGTAGGAATCGGGATTTACTTAATGTTAAATAAATAAGATATCTTATTATTTAGGAAGGTATATTTACTCATTGTCTGCCTGTACTAACTTAATGATTTATTTTGAATTTCAGATTAGGTTGGCTCATTGCCCAAGGCGGTAGCGCGACTGAAGTTTTCAAATGTCCATCGGGATCTATGATTAATATTCAAAAAACCTGCAATGTTCTTTAAATGCGATTTGTGTATTAAATGCAAAATAAACCGTACTCTACTGAAGTACCTTGTTAAGATCTAGGATCTTTAATAATTTGATTCACAAGTATTTGTCCTAATAGTCGGGAATTATATTTACAGCTCGGACAGCAATAATCTTCATTATTGAAATCATTACAATGAAATTAAGAACGGAGCCCAATCTACTGATATACATACAAATTTAATAATTAAAAGATGAAAAATATATAGAAGTCATTGATACCATACCATTAAGTATATCGATTATTGGAATTTGACTTGAAGAATTATTTCTCAATTAACCTAATCAGAATCAGGAGGCAAAACCCTAATCATATTTTATGGAACGCCTCTCTTATATTGAAAACCAAAGCAATAAATACAAAATTATGATATATAATACATAGAGGCGTCAATCTACTAAAAACTGAGTAAATAAGGAGTCAGATCATCTGGGTGAATTTATCTCTCAGTTGGGCTTCGTGGGCTGAGAACAGACCTAGTGTGTCGAGGAGCGGACGCAGGCTTCCCTGCCACAAGTTCTCTGTACAACACCCGATCCCATTATGGCTATTAGATTTGGATTTTTTCCAGCGAAGAAGTCTAAAGATTCACTTAGCATACTTTTTTAATCTCTGTTAACGATGTTAGTATTAATAACTATCTTTATTCAAAACTTGCGTCCTTGTCACCATAACGTCGACGGGTACAGGTTTTGATGTTCTTAGGTCAGAAAGTTCCAATAAAGTTGACCTTAAGATAAATATCTGAATTTTAACTCACTTATTTTATTTTGGCTAGCCTAGCGCTATAAATGCTTTAAAACAACTTGCACCCACTTATATACACATATCTTATGTGCATGTATTAAGTATTCGATACACTGACCAACATTTACATTAATGTTTATATTAGCACATATTCGATAAAAACAATTATTTTAAATTAATATTCTAACATTTTTCCCCATAGAAATAAATTCTTACATATATAAAAATTTTATAATTATTATTTCAGAAGCTATGTATTTGCATGCAAAGAAAACGTCAAACCCGTTTTAATTAAGTGTTTTATCTAACTTTTCACAAATTGCAAAAGCATTATAGATCTATGAACAATTAAGAATTGGTCATTATTAAATTAAATGATCAAAAACATAGTTTTCTAACATCAGATTTGAGAAAAAATTCAAAATTTAAAATCCTCATTTGAAATGCTGTCGCAGGTGTTTTTTTTTTTGCAAAATTGATTGGCAAGAAACGTTATTTAAAGATAGTTGTTAACAACTTAAAAAAATAATATAAATAGATAATCTGTGAAAATAATTGGATCTAAAATGATGAGCAAACGTGCAGCTGCAGTCAAGGATGACATATAAGTCTATATTAACTGTCTTCGTACTCTTGCGTATGATTTTAGCTGTACTTAACTATCGGTCTCTCTATCCAATTTAAGAGAAAACTCACGTTACTTAATGTTTACCAAGTTCCAAAGTTCCATACCAATGTACATAGCATGACAGTGAGTTGGCATCATATCAGTCCTTCCTTATTAAATCTACACGAAAAATTAAAAAAGTTTTGCAAACCAAGTTCAAATTGGTAGAGATCCATCGATATATAGATTGACATGTCTAGTAACTTGTGGCTATAAGGTGATACTTAGAATAACCTCGAAATAAAATAAAAAAAAACATTTTATGAAAAATTTAATATTTTATCCGTTAAGTTTTTAAATCAACCACATCTCTATGAAATTCATATAAGATTGCCCTTTTTTCGTAATCGTGTTTTATGGTTAAGAATGAGCGAAAAGTTTTCAATTCAGCAAATTGGCGTAACTTTCCGAATGAATTTTAAAGTATTTACAGCAATAAAAAAAATAGCCACAAATACGTTTTAGTTGACTAATATTTTGTGAATTTTTTTTTCAAAAAACTTGTTACTGATGTGACCGGACCGCCGTTAATATTTCAAATGTTATACATTCATATGTATGTAGACCTTTTACTCTGCTTAATTGTAAATAATTAATTTATATGTATATCAACAAATGTTAATAGCTTATAGATAATGATCCCATTTGTCCAATACAGCGGCCTTCTTCATCGAAGCTAGCTAAAGTCAATCGAGACAGCTTATTACACAATATTCCGTTTCCATTATTTTGAATAGGATTCGGTTCTGGAAATACAAAATAAACATAACAATTTTTAATAATTTAATAGATTTAAACAATAGCATAGTGTTCTTGTGGGGAGACATCTTTATTACTAAATTATTGTCCCTTTCTCCCTTTTTGTTAGTGCAACTTTATATTTCAAAAAGCTTACCATCATGAAATTGTTCACCAGAGTTTCCTTCTTGTCTCTTTTTTCTCATTTGCTCTGTAAAGTGCGAAATGAGTGCATCAATCATTGCAGCTTGCTTTGAAAACACTTGTACTAGTTTCGATATTTGTATTCCATTTTCTACAGCGTCAAACTAAAATACACACAAATATATATTTTAAAATTATCGTGCCTATTAGAATGTTATGTTTTCGAATGTTTTTACAAATACTAACCTGCAGGAATATGCATGTAAGACATTCGGAATCGTCACTATCACTTGGCTTAGCATAATCCCATGACATATCTTCATATCGGAGCCCCAATAATAGAGTCTTTGAATTTAATGAAAATGAAAATAAATTATTATTATGCAAGTAGAACTAATTATAATGTGTTCGTTTCACTGATTCATAGACAAAAGGCGGTTGCATAAACGACGAAGATGCTCATTGAATTTAGCCCATATTGAATAAACGAACAATGGAAATTAATTTTATTTAAATTATTTTTAACGTTCAGAAATACGTTGTTTTTAAGTAAGGACTTATAAAAAAGCTGTCCATATATCTTTTCAAAAATAAACCATTTCGACTAAATTCAATTTATATTAATTACAAGTAAATTTAATTTTTTATGCAAAATATATTAGAAAAATATTTATAATCTATTCATTTGAGTTATTGTAAACTAAAGTTCGTTATATTGTTAAAAATCAACTCAAATTATTTGAAATTTTAAGAGAATTAAAATAATTTACTAAGTTTCAATTTAGTATTGTATCTTTACATTAAATTATATACTATTCATGAAGTATTGCGCTATATATCTGGTATATCCAAAGTATATATATTACTTACGTTTTCCACGCAGTCTATTATAAAAATTCCTCTCTCGTTTACAGCAAGCAAGACTTCCATATCCTTATGGTTGACTAAAGACATAATGCCTCTAACGGGTTGCTCCATTTGTCCGTGAAAAAATGCAGCACTACATTTTTAAAATTGGAAATAATAATTAATTTAAACAAAGGTCCCAGAGCAATATTATGCTTTAAAGTTATTGCAACGATTCGATGTAATTGATGCTATGTTAAGTCACCTTTAACTAATCTCCATGAACAGTAGTACACTCAACACAGTAAGATATTTGACAATTATGCTGTCTAACTAAATTTAGAAGTTTAAGGGGAATATGGGGATCTCCGGAGGCCAATAAATTGATAACTTCGGTAAGTGCAAATCAATAAAAGCACATATCAGTTATAATTTTACAGCTCGTTGGATATGGAAACTGTTAGTACGATCTTTTAAATATTGGCGCGCCAGCCACGGCCTTTTAACTGACCTTATCTATCCCTGACTGTGGATGTCAACGTTTTTAGAGGAAAAGTCTACGTTTGCATTATAAATAATTAAACTTCTTACTTTCAGACGATCAGATGTTATATAGGAAATATTCGATTTATCAACCAACTACTCAAAGCAACGGAGATTTATATACGTATATACATATATATGTATAAAATGGAAAAATATAAAAAAAAAATAATGAAAAGGAAAAAAATACAATGATATACAACTTACCCATAAAATGGTAGTGCCCAGCAAAACTCCAAATATTTGCGCATTAATTTTCGTGTTGTGGCTGTTTGGGGAACTCGCTTGAATTGTTCTAATAATTTTATTTCTGCAGAGTTCTTTTTACTAATTGGCAACCACAACCAATTCGAACTCTTGGCAACATGTTTGGGTAAGAATCTTGACTGGTTTTCCCTACAAAAAAAAATTTATCAGTAAACTCCAACATTATTATATTCTAACAATCACCTGAAAAATCCGACTGTGTGCGTGTGAGAATTATACGGTCCCAGTTCGATTCTAGCTTGAATACCCCCAAGCATGAGTGAATGAACTGGCTCCATAATATATCTTCCTGTTAATACGTAATGCTTTGCCTCCTCATAGAGTAGCTCCACAATTCGATGGTCCCTAAAATGTGTTTCAATTAACGCCAATAAAGTATGGATCGACGGGTGCTACTTACTTGATTTTTTCTTCATCGCGCTTAGAAAAAAAAACATTTCTTTTAAGGACAATCATGGGCTCATCAAATTTTCTTTCAATTGGTGTTCCGCTACTAAACTTTTCAAGCAAATTCGGCCAGGCTACTCTGACAATGTATGGAGAATGGTGAGCTTTCAGCTGCATTTCTAGCAGACTACTGGTCATCCATAACCCAAAAATGCTTTGCGCCAGCAATTTGTTAGAAATTCCTAGTTCTTCGCATCCCAGTGCAGCTGCAAGCATCACCTGAGAAGGACACTGCACTGTGCCCTCAATCTCCATGTGCACGGCAACTCTTGACATTAAGTACACACAAGTTGGTATGACCTATTCAAAATTTACAAGAATTATACATTTATCTTTAAACTTATCTACTCAAAAAAAATGCCATGAGTCTTAGAAATTCGCCTTACTTTTGGCGCCAAAAACTCGACTTATTATTCAGAAAGCATATTTCTAAAAACAAGTTAATTTCAGAATTTATAAATTCGATTCAACCGGGACACTAAGCTATAATACAAAAGTCAAGCCAAGTTGAATTAGATCAAACTTTTCAAAGATATAGAAATTTTCTTGTATTTAGAAATTATTTTTCAAAACAAGGTCAACTTTCTAGTTTTAGGGGCGAATTTCTAAATAGTGGATATTTTTTTCTGAGTGTATGGTAGCTTACATTTTGCAGAGTACGGGTCACAATCGAATTGGATTTTGCGGCGCTTGTGTAAGTGGTAGAAGAGTTCCCAGCAACGATTCGTTTTGATAGCACGGGATTCTGCTGAGATTCATTGCTGCCGTTGCATTTTTGTTGAACTGGTAAAAAATTTTGAAGAATACCTGAAGATACAGAAAGATTAAAATTAAATTCAAGTAACGAACATAAATTAACAGAATACCCGACTCTAAGGCCATTCTTACCCGATGCACTTCGAACCCCGGTGAGAGGGCCGAGTGAGTTGCCGTTATTAATGATATTGCCGCTGATCTCTGAGAGATGAAGACAAGGATCCTTGGCTGACATGGACATCGCTGAAGTCACCTGGGCCGACGATATGCAATCGTTCTCGTTGCGGCCGGCACTAACAACGCTCGAAACGCTCGCAGACGATGCAAATGTACTTCCGACAGCTGTCTGGATTTGAGCTGTGGTCACTACACGATGCACTGTATACATCACAGGGGGAACAGGCACATTGACTGGCACCAGAGAGACTGGTGTTTGTTGTGACACCAACTGGTCACAAGCTGCCACATTGGCATTGCTTAAATGCGTTTGAGTGGCAGCCCCAACGCGTCCACCACTTCCAACTCCGGCATTAGAATACATTGTGCAATCAACATCAATGGTATCCAAAACCGAGTTGGGGCTGCATGCGGTCTTTTGTTGGTTTTGATTTTGCATCCGTTGGTTATGAGCATTTTGATTAATGTGTTGCATCTGGTGTTGCACGTGATGGTGATTTTGTGATGTTTGATGTTGTTGTATTTGATGATGTTGTTGTATTTGTGCAGTAGTTTCGTTGCTGCGCTTTACATTGTTTCCTAAATAGTAATCGTCGCGACACTTGACATCCGTGGTATTGTAATATAAACGTGATCTGTCCATGGAAAGACTTATATTTAACTTTTTTTAAAGAGAACAGTTAATGGATGACTCTACTTACTGGTAATCATGCGGTGTTGATTTCTTGCGATTATATTGTAGCGTGCTCAATGGAACTGACATTATATTAATGTAATTGCCGGTATTATTTGAGTTATTTGTGCAGTGACTGCTGTTATTGCAACTGGAAAATGCGTAGGGGTTTGCCGTGTTCCGATTCCCAATGACAGATTTGTTGTTCCCATTTCGTTGAGACATATCGCTCGAGTTGTAGCCCGATTCTGAATGACTTGTACTACATGCCAAATAGTCCTGACCACCATTGTTTACATAATTCATTTTGCTGAGCGGCGGTTGAGAAATTGATGGAGATGAATTGTGCTGCATTTCACTTCGACAATAATATTGATTCGCCTCCATATTATCAAATCGTCTGAAATTTAAGGTGCATTTTGATAATATAGTTAGAAGATTTTTTAATAATTTTATTATTTGTATCTGTCTGTGCACTGCGACCACTTAGGACTACGATGCCATCTCACTAGTAAATATATGACTTCTGAACACATTCCAGAAGAATTCCAGATTTGGTGAATTTTTAATTTATTATATGTTGTATTATTTTATTTATTGTGCACTAATCCCAAGTTTTTAAAAAAATATGTTATATAGTACAAAAAATGTATAACAAGTCTTCCGAACACCGTGAAAAAAACCCAATCAGACCTAGTCAAACCAGAATTAAAGTCTTAATGCTAATATGGAATCGAAATTTTTAGATGTATTACATTAAATATCCAAAGATCCTTACCTATAATTTATTATTAGTAAATGAATTCACATTATTGATTGGCATAAGTTTGTGCGGATACGTTCTGAAAATTATAAATTTAAATTGCAATTATATTTAGTTTTCAGTTGTGTAAAAATAATCGATATAATATAGACTCTGAATTCTTTCTGTTTCCACAGGAGTCCTGTGAGAACTAACGTTTAACTACAAAGAGACAATTTCATAAAATTTATATACGATAAGGAAAAAAGAAAGCATATTCCTGTAAAAAATTATGTATTTGCTAAACGTGCCGGAAATATCAAACAGATATTTTTTGTGTATTTTTTTTTATAGTTTTTGTGTGTTGTTAATTTGCAAAAAGATAACAAGAAAGAATGGGTATATTAGACACGCCCTTGTAGTCCGGAGCTAATCTGAAGACAACATTTTTTTTATTGTCACCAGAGTATAAATCGAATCTAAATTAGATGTTAATCCTGATATTATTAGGTAAAGTATAAAAATTACGGTAAATAATGTTGGCAAGCATCTGTCTCTCCGTATATATGATCACAAGTCTTTGAGAGTTAACCAGCTTTAACACAGATACATTAACACATTTCTAACACAAATTAACGGGATCAGGTTTTTTGATGTTCGGCTATGATGATGTTTTGGATAACTATTATTAGTAATAGTAGGGATATTCATTTTAAATTGAGGTTTAGTATTTCTATTCCGATTCTAAATTTCGTTAGCACGCAATTGCGATATCTTTTAACTTTTTGGTTTTTTTATAATTCTTTAATTCTTCTTTAATTTTCAAATATCAAGATGTAAGCAGATTAACTCTTGGGCGTACGCAAAATAACCGTTCTTCCTTTTTAGTGGATTTAGTGGTGCGATCCGAAAGAGTCGTCTTCAATGCGTTGCAACATATGAAAATATTTGTTTGTTCGGGTCGGGTATGTTTTCCTTTAGCCACCTTATTTATACTGTTTGTATACATGTTAAGTGTCTTTATGCACTAACTGACTTACCTGACTGTAATCAGATGTAATTGAGCTTTTGTTTACCAGCCTGGTGCTCTTCCACTCATCTGATTTTACTCCTAAGTTTAAAGTTTAAAGTTTAATTAATTAATTCTTGAAGATTTGTGCTTAAATGTTTATTTTATTTTGATACGCGATACTGCCGACACTGTTCTGAGCATGTGCTTCGACGACACTGAGGTTGTTATTAAAGTTCACGACCAAAAAGCATGTCGTCATTGAGCTCCCGATATCCATTTTAAGGTATGTAAGCGTGCATTATGCAGTTTTTGGGGTTGTGGGAAAACATGAAAATGTATTAATTTTAACCCACAAGCGATTTAACTCGAATGTACACATTATTCTTATTTTGAATCGATACCATTAACGCAGCTCGAAACTATGACAAAATCATATACACATTTAGAAGGACTTTCAAGTGTACATATGTATGTATTTGCATGTACATAAATGTGTATGTGCCTGACAACATTTCATATTGTGGCAAATAAGAAATCCGTAAGTGCGGCTTGAAGGACGTTGCCAAAAACAATTTACGCAAAGCGTTTTTTTTTCCTTTGGGCCACTTTTCTTAACACATGTTCCACAAATATCATGAAAATATATGAAAAAAATATCTTTGTTCATATGTGTGGTATTATTGTATACCCAAAACAATTGCGATGTTGAATACTATTTACTTTGTTTCTTTTAACATATAAACGCGATTTATTTCGAACAATTTGATTTGCGATAACCGAGTGTTTCTTAAAAATACACAGATTTAAAAACGGGATTCTTAGCACCAAAACATACATAAATATAACACATTTCGTATACTAGAACTCCAGTAAACAAATACATGCATATTTGGGTTCCACATGTTCCACATAGCGCCTGCGCAGAATTCGATGCGCGTATTTTGGCTCTCTTCAATGTGGCCAATTATCGATACCTAAAATAAAAGATATGCTTGCATAGAAACAGAGATATTTGAGATATTTTCGTTTTATGGGTTAAAAAGATATTATATTAATATAAGAAATTAAAATTGTTTTGCTTTCTTATGCTAACTATTTTAGTTTTTATTTATTTATTCATTTAATGTCAACTAGAGCCAGTCTTTAAAAACAAAAATACTTTAAGAACAAAAATTTAAAGCGTTCATATCTCAATTTTAATGCAGAATTAATATGTATCAAAAGGACATAAAATTGCTGAAAGAAATTCGGATCTAAGAAAGTTATTGCCGACGATATGACAGTTTAAATTTATAACAATAACTTAAATTGAATTCTATATATATATATATATATATATATATATATATTTAATTTAATTATTAATATATATATATATAAATATATATATATATCAGTCTACACAGGGGATGATTAAAAATTATAGGTTGATAAATTGACCTATAGAGATATAGCTTATTCTAAATCGCACAATTAGAAAGGGATATAAGCTTCTGAGATGGGAAGTCCCTGAAGAGGACTTTCTTGTTAAAATGAAAGCTATAATAATAATATAATATAAATATATATATATATCAGTCTACACAGGGGATGATTAAAAATTATAGGTTGATAAATTGACCTATAGAGATATAGCTTATTCTAAATCGCACAAGAAAGGGATATAAGCTTCTGAGATGGGAAGTCCCTGAAGAGGACGTTCTTGTTAAAATGAAAGCTATAATACCGATTGTAAGTAATTATTTTAGTGCATAAAAAGCGGTATTTTAAAAATTATTTATTGTTGTTTGCAAAAATTTTTCTTTTAAATTGTGATGTTCCTAGTAAAAATTCTTAAGTTCAAAGCTGTAGGTTCCTTGAAGGATCGGATACATGAATCTGGTACCACTATCATCGCTGAAGCTATGATATAGCTGTAAAGCTTAAAGTTACGTTGAATTCACATTAAATGGAATTAGTTGAGCAAGTTATAACTTTAAGTAAATTTATAACGCAATAATATTTACGAAATAAGCTTAATGCAGTAAAACTAAATGTGTATTGACTTTTAAATATAGGCAGGGTAAGGCAAAAGAAAGCGAATTTAATCTACGGCGTGCATTGGACAGCCGTTCTTACTGGTTATTTTTTAGCATATAATTTGGCAGTTGTCTGTCTGCATGTTTCTTGAGTTTTTAAATTTGATTGATTAAGCTGATCTATATGTTTTATACTGTAGACCCGATGAAAATGGGGCATACTGGTTTTCTGCAAATGTATGTAGCAGGAAGACGGAAGCACCTGCGACTTCTTAAAGTATAATATTGATTAGAATCAACAGGAGAGTCGATATAGCAATGTTTGTCTGTCCATCTGCCCGTCTGTCTATATGAACTCGCGGAAAAATTAAATATCAATTATCCATACATTTCGATTTCCGATAGCAATCAATTTCACAATTTTACGGGCAGAATCCAATTCTAACTAATATGCATATGCATAATATTGTTCGATTGCCAAAATTTCATCAAGATCGGATAAGAAACACCCTAAACCTAAGTTATGCATACAAATGCGAACGCATGTGTAAGTAATAGATGACATGATAATCGATTCAAGCGTAAATATGTATTTTGAACCTCGTTACCTGCGCGTACGTATGTATTTATATAAATGTGTTTCTAGCCAGCTAATTAGTGATCAGTTCGGGCTTGTGAACAAATAAAATATCGCTGCATTTGTTTTTTTACTCTTCAGTGCCTGTCCTTGCTTAAAGAAATAACTTAGAATACTTAGAATATGTAAATCATACATTAAAATATAAAACTATTCGAAACACGATTCACTAAAAAAATGACAGAGCACACTGTGGCTGCCCAGCAAGCAACCGGGTAGGGTAATTCCTAAGAGGATCATATAATATAGAAAACATACAATACATCAGACATCTGCAGCAATGTCACCGCGCAGAGGCAAGAGGTCTCAGGGAAATGTCTTTTACACAATTATAAATGTTTTTGGCAAGCAATATCCATTTATTTCACTGAATTTTTGGTTTTACATCAGTTTGACAGCTAATGTCCTTAAAATCAATATTTGTAGTTTCTTAAAAAAGTTCAGTGAAAAACGAAAATTAAAAGCGAACACGTAATCAATAGAAACATAGATCGGTAATACGATCTTGGCTATTAAAGAGGTATAGTATGATTATTTTCTTGTAAGAGTATTGAATTTCATTCAAACTCTTCAAGTGTCAACAGCACGGCGTATTTTATTGTTTAAATTGGTTTTATATACTGTTATATACAAGTTCTATATTATTTTGAATACGGGGAACGAATTATGGTCGAGTTATTTTTACTTTCTTAATTTCTGTAGCTGAGGTGCTGAAACTTTAACTTTTCCAGGAATGTTTCTTGCAAGAGCTTCTTCTTTTATACTTTTTAGTAAATCCTTTTCTCGATTACTACATGCTTTATCCTTTGAAAAAATGCTTAGTGCCAATTTTGCAGCTTTTCCTCGTTTTCCTGTGCCGGGAGTCAGCTTCACTTTAAACCTGCAAATATTTGAATTTTAAAATAAAATAAAATTATTAAAAATAGAATCGATAATGCTTTAGTAAAGCGTGGAATAAACAATAATAAGAATGTACAATACCACAATTTCCATCCTACAAATTGGAGAAATTCTCAATTTCTAATAGCTTAACAGCTCGACCACTTTTTGACAGAAATTGATTTGAATTTCCCCTTAAAAATTGCAAAAATTAGTATGTACGTGTTTTAAATATGATCTTAAAATTTTAGTTTATAGCGATTATTACAGCATTCAAATTTATTTTAATACTCACTTGTACTGTTGTAAAGCTTGATAAGGAGCGACAACTGGAATGGCAAATAAAATCTCATCATCTTCAAAGGGCACTCCAGTGAGGGTATCTAGCAAATCGGCATCAACGATAACGGGAGTATCTTCATTTTCATCTATTTCAATTTGATTTTTGGCAACAGGTGCGTCCAATGTTTTGACATGATCTATTTTTAAAGTATTGTGTTTCTCATCTTCGATGTCATTGTTGGCCACCACTTTATCTTTTCCTGAAGAATTAAGAATCATCATTCGCATTTTGCGTTCCTCTTCGTCTTGATCCCTGTATTTTGACTTCATCTTCTTCAATTTTCCCTTCTGACCTCGTTTTACTTTGGAAGCATTTATTGGCTCCAACATTTCAGACACGCTAGCTTGAGGTCTGTCAGTATCTGCTTTATCTGAACGTGCTTTAGCTTCTCTACGTTTTTTGTTTGTTGTTTGAGTCTTTTTGCGAGATGGCCCTGCCTCTATTATGACTGTTTCCTCTTCGATTATTATATTGTTTTCATGTGGAATTTCAACAGAATTAGTGTTTGAATCTTCACGCAATAGCTCTGTTTTGACTGTTATTCGGCCAGTATCATGTTCAACCTTAACTTCGGTGTCTGGAAAGACATTTGCATTTGCACCAACACCTTCTGCCTCGTTACTTTCGCTTATTTCTTCGAGTTCCGTATACGTAATTTCTGCTTGCTTAACTTTATCATCTTCATCAGCCACATCGTCTGTATTTCTAATTTTCCTTTCTCCTGCATGGCGTTGAATGAAGCCCTCTTCAAGTTTGAAAAGTAAACTAAGGCCCATTATCAAATGACAAGATGGTAGAAAATTTTTTTTTCCACGAATCATAAAACTGCCTGTACCCAAATATTCTCCAGTGGGTGCCGTTTTGCTAACTTGATTACTAAAGACCCAATAGGAATTTGTAACGACTTTTGCGTCCCATGCTACGCTGTATGAAATCGCCATGGTGCCGGCTTCTAGCAATGTTTTAGGTGGAATATCATCTCCGGTAGCATTGCGAATTATAACACTTGCTGCACCTTGAATGTCGGCATGAACATATATGTCTTTTGGCCGCATGTACCTATTTTGGAATACAAACACAAATTAAAAGTTGGAATCAAAAACCATAAGAAAAATAGACGGAAAGATATGGATTTACCTTTTAACAATAAGTTCATTCTGCTGCGCATCACGCCCTCCAATGACAAGATAGTTCTCTGAACTAACAAACCAATAAAACTTTTCAAACCAAAAAACTTTACGTGCCTTGGCTATATTTGATATAGTACGCACTTCTTTAAGGGTTTGTTGTGTTTTACGTTCAGCTGATTTCAGTGCTTTCTGTGATGCATCGATGGTTTTCTTTTCCTTTAAAGCCGCTGAACGCTTTTGGTCATAATATCGGCGTGCATTAGCCCAAGCGGATAATGCCAAATCGACGTCTATTATGATCGAGTCATCGTCATTACTCTCGTATGGATCCGAAAGGAGTAACGATATGTGATTTATCTCTAACTTTAATTGCTTTATTGAGCTGGCAACAATATCGCCATTTGTTTGAGCCTCCTTTACCAGCTCTTGTATGTCTGGCCACGACAATTGACTGGCGATCGCTGACTGAATTGCCAAAATGGCCTTATCCACCAAACTTTGATTAGACGTTATTAATTCGGCTTTCCTTTTATCAATATCTTGTAATTTATTTAGTTCGTCCAATCGCTTTGTGTGATCCTTTTTGACATTAGAAAGCTTCTTCAGAGCTTCTCGCTCTTGCTGCAACGTTTTAATATCGATTTTTTGCGATTCTTGTGAAGAAAAAAATTCATCGACTGCTTCCATAAAGGTTTCATATTTTTTGAAAGGCTGCTCTTTGTTTTGGACGAACAAGTACGGATGGAACTCAACATTTCTATAAAAATGATCAGTATTTTCAGTATCCAACGGTTTTTCTTCTTTAACTTGATTTATATAGCCATTAGATTTACCATTCCGTCCAATTTCTATAATATCACGAGCTTCCTGCAATTAAAAGTCTGTATTAGTATTGGTCCTGCATTATGTACACAGCATGTTGATATGATAGAAATTTTGATTGGCAATTTATAAATGGGTGTAGATTTCATAGACTTTATATATTAGCACTCAATTATTTGACAATATTTTATTATGTTGTATTTAATGCTAAAGCTTACAATCGTCTGAATTCTTGGATATGTCAGTATGACACTTTTAAGGATATTGAATGCTGGAATATGGTTTAAGTTTACAATGCTGCAAAACGAAAGGTCTTTATACAAAGTGAGTCAAATAATAAACTAAAAATAAAGCCTTAAAAACAAAAAAGATTAGTTTCGGAAATTGGGAGTTTTTAGATTGCGCATTTTTTAACGAATAATAAAATTAAATTCACTAAACCAAGAGCACGTTGCAAGAAATGCCGATATTTTAAGAAGATTTTTGGTAAGCTATTAATTGTCATTAAAATTCCGGGCCAAAAACAAATTTTGGAGGATGATCTGAACAATCTACAACCCAAATTGTCCAACTGTACATCTATAATAATTTATCTCTTAGAGCAGTTGCCAATAACATAATTTCAAAATTTGGTGACACTAACTTACAAATCGTGGAAGAATGGCGCATTTTTAATTTACAGGGCCTAAATGTTTCTAAGGGCGGTGGGTGAAATCGATTGAGATGCTATGACTATAATTTAATTAATACAAACCTTTATTGCCATCATTAGTTTCTGCAGATCGGTCACTAAGTCAAACAACTTAGTTTTACATGTTTTTTGATTACGCTTATTTTTTTTCGTATTTAGCGCCTTAGTAATCTCTTCTTTCGTTGATTCTTCAGCTTCAGGAGAAGCATTTACAATACAATTTTCTATTCCCTGTTCGACAAGGACGTGTTCAATTACAGCTGGGCCACAGTCTAAGATTGGCATTAAAATACTTCTCAAACTTTCGCCACCTCTTGAATTCTTTAATATTTGACACAGTGCGTCTTCAGACATGGTTTCTTGGTTTCCTTCTTTTGCCCGGTCAATAGGGTATTTCTCACGCATGGCAAAGCGAACACTTTCTCCTTCAGTGTGCGGTCGCAGAATGTACAAAATGGTTAGCTCATAATCAGTTAAAATAACGTTTCCACGATCATACAGCTCCAACAGGACATGATAAGCAGCTTCTCCAGTGCCAAATTGAAAATCAACAATTCTATCCGCACCCAGTTGACGCACATGCTGAAGCCGCTTATTCTTCAAATGCTTCCTCAGCTTCATGCTGAAGCCCGACGGCGCTACATTTTTGGGCCACTCAAACGCAGTTGTGTGAAATCGAGTGCCGGACTCAATTAACAATGTGGCCTTCTCCGAAGCTCCACTTCCATGAAGGCGGAATAGATACGTTTTGTTATCAATATCATATATTTGGTTTACGCGAAAGCCAACTAGCCTATAATTAAAGTAATAAATAATTAATTTTAAATTGCAAAAAAATGGTTGGTTGTTATTTTATTAAAGTGTAATTAAAAAAATTTTCAGAATGGATACATTTTTGATGTACAAAAGTAAAATAAACCTATAACTTGCCTTTGAAGCTCTGCCACACCGCATATAATATCGTAAGAATTAAACCGTGTTTTCATGATTTATTGTAGATAATTTACAGTTGTCTCTTTACCTAAAATAAAAATGAATAATTTGTAAAAGAAGAATTAATAAAAATAAACAAATATTTATGTTTCTTATATCTGCGGTATCCTGGTATAAAACAACATCATAATAATAATGTATTAATTTTATATTTCTATGCATGTTGCGCGAAGCTGTCTCGTTAGTGAGATCTTTATAGTTCACACAACTCACGAACTTGATATATTATAATACAAAATAAAAGAATTTAAAAAACTCTCTAGCTTTGACTTTTTTAGTAAAAAAAATGTTTTTGTTTGTGTTTGATATATATAATTGTCTGTTTTACGCAATTTTGAATATCCCTTTTCGTTATTTTTTTGTTATACAAATAATTTCTTTTAATACTCTTAATCCAAAGCTTTATTGAAGTTTATTGGTGTTAATGACAGTTATGCTGTCTGTCAGTCTGTATAAACTTAACTTTAAATATAGAGGCTTGAAACTTGGAAAACATATTGGTCTGTGCCCGCGTGAAAGTGTAAGAATAAATTTTAAGGCTAGTCACAAAATTTGGTCACCACACTCACTCGTAAGGGGATTGTCGTGGGAAGCGCAATTAGGAACATGAACCTTAAACGACTCCGTGCAAATGAGCACCACTATCAGTTTGCATGTTCAGACACTAACAAAAAGGGTGCACCATTGCACACTGGCTTATAGGTATTCATTCAACAAGTCACTGTCACTGTCCGGCTCTAAGTGGAAGTGGTTGTCAAAACGCTTGTCAACTTATATAATCAAAGCTTTTGGTTTTCGTTATTTTTTATAATTCATGAAATCCTTAAACGTTGTTTTAAAAACGCAGAATTGATGAAATATTAAAAAATTAGAGGTCATAAAATACGCAAGACACTTTCTAGACATTATACATACATACATAGTGTACATAATAAATATACGGCCAACGCTAAGAACAAAACATTCGATTCGCTCGAAAGAAACAGACTTCCTAAAATCTAACAGTGGGTGCCACTGCTTTTGCAACAAAAGTGGAGTGGAAATACGAAGACAACAAGTGACAGTTTTAGTGGCTAACCAGAAAATACATACATGTCTCAGCATTTACATACATATATACATAACATGGCGAAATTGACTTACACTCAAAAAAACGTAGGTGTGCAAAATTATATATTCTACTTACTGTATATTGCTTCCACGACTATGTTTATTTCGTTTAGAAATATTCTAGCCACATTACGGCAGGGCTGCAAATTTATTAACGATATATGTACATACATAAATATATCGATATATCGCGAAATGAAATAAGATTACATGACAACTATTTTATTATTATCGAATTGAATATTATCACTTTTTCTTTCTAACATTTGTTACTCGAAACCTATCGGACTGTTCGCCGGCCATTACAAATCATTGAATATCTAAACTTCACAATTTTTAGAGCAGATTTGGGATCAGAAACAGAAAACACGAAACATACATTCCAGAGAAAAAAGTAAAGAGTAAAAAGTTGAGTCCGGAATAAACTATTTTATTTTTTTATATTTTTGCATCGAAAAGTAAGTAAATATAAAGACTCAGTTATTTTTACACATACTACTTTTAAATGCCAAAACGCATAATGATTTATATTATATTTATCCTCTTCACATAATCGTTTATATCAATTTCCAAGCATACAAATAAATTCACTCAAACTTGAGGCAATCTGAACAGCGCACATGGTCACAGAAAAAACACGCAAAAAAATTAAACAGCTGCGTTGACCAATTTTGTTATAAGAAAAATGTAAAAAGGCCCTCAAGGCTATCGAGAAGCGCGTAGACACGACAGATTGAGCGAGAGCAAAAACGGTACTTGTGCCGTTATACAATGTACATAGAAAAAACGAAATTCGTTCGCTACCTGCACGACTTGAGTGCTTCTCAGAATTTAGTTTAAAAACGTGTAACCCGATAACGCGCAATAATTGAGCACACCATTGCAGACAGTCTTATTCATATTTTTGTTGCTCTCTTGATTCTGTCCTTCGTAGACACACACAAACTAACATTGATGATTAATTTTACACAATATCGAATATTTTGTTTGCTTTTCCAAACACACATCTCTTTTAACTTTCGCGGGTATTCCTGTTTAATTTGCAGAAGAAAAGAAATACCATCATTTTGTATGGAAAACATCAATGAATTGAGCTTATCAAATCAAGGGATCTTAATGCATCATTAACTTCTAGGTTCGATACAGCAGTGTTAATTAACATAAATAACTGTCTTCTGTCTTTGAAAGTTGTTCTTAATCACAATAATTAAAAATTGGTTGAAAAAAACGAAAATGGCTACTTAAAAGAATATTTTAAGAAAACTAGACGCTTTTGAAGTGTAATTGGAGATTTCGAATTCAGTTAGGCTTTGTTAGTTCAGCTTGTTTCAAATAATTATAAATAAATATAAAATTGTAAATTATCATATATCAGTTTTAATATGTGCACAAAGTATCTAATTAACTGTCGAGATAACTGAATACTAATTTTGTAATGTTCTTAATTCCTTATCACTTTATATCACAGGTAATATGGATGATGTAGAAACGGTCAAACTAACATATCTCAGTAAATATATTTTATTTATTGAATATATAATAGAAAATGGAGAGAATAACATTAAATTCAAGCAAATTATTAGATGGATTGAATCAAATGCAAGGTATGTTAACATAGAAATAATTACATATACACTAATCTAACATTTACAAAATCCTATTACTGTCCATTTACCGATTTTTTTCATAATCATTAATTGGTTTTGTCATATCTCAGCCATACTAAGATCATTATTGCTATTACTGTAATACAGGTATTTCAAAGTCTTTTTATAAAGTATTTCAACTTTCCGTGGAGTTATGCTCTTTTTCGAACATTTGGAAAGAATCTTTATTCTCCATGAAATTTAATGATCGGAAATATATATAATTAAATGTCTGATTACGGTATTTGATTTTTTAAAAAATATAATTCTTTTTTTATCAAAACACGTCCGTTCAGTTTGGTGTACAAAATGTAACTCTCCTTATGCTACTGGTGTAATCGATAATGAAGGCTCGCATTTGCGTCTTATTTCATTATTGATGAAATCATCTTGTTTACGGTAAAATTGTTTATGCTGCATTTGCGTCTTATCTTGTTTAGGGTAAAATTGTTTATGCTGCATTTGCGTCTTATCTTGCTTACGGTAAAATTGTTTATGCTGCATTTGCGTCTTATCTTGTTATTGGCTGATGAAATTATCTGATGAGGGATCTGCGCGTGGCGTTGTCGTTATCGCAGTGAGTGTGGACATGAGAGATCTGCATGATCTGGATATGTCACTATATGTATTTATACTATTTTTGTTTATACTATATTAAAAGCACGGCGACGAATAGAATATGTAAATAAATATGTCCTAAATAATGACACTTAAATGTAAAATTCTGTGGATATGCTGAAATATGTTTTGGTATGCAATCGGTTGTACCACTAGCAAAGTGTCGGTACTTGAAACAAATTGGTCTGAATGATGTGAAGACGTAATCTGGGTAAAAATTCATGGTTTATATATAGGATTCTTGGACGACATTGTTTTTATTCTATACGTTCCCTATGTGCAGTTTACGATTTTCTGGTCTTGATAAAGTCGAACATAATAATTTCATTTAATGGTGATAGGTTGATTTCCGACAGGGAGTTCACATTTGGGTGTCGTTGATGGTTGCTTGCTGAGGTGTTCCATTTGTTATGCGCCGTTTTTAAGGATAGTAAATTACCAGCATTAATTAATCATGATAATTCGATGTACATTGCATTATGCTGATGCTCGATTTTTTAAATTTCGTGTGGTAGTTGGAAACGTTTGGTTGGTATAAGTTCCCATTGTAGTTCGTGAGGTTAGCTAAAGTACTGATCCAGAATTGAGTGTTTCAACTTTGGTACTGCTTACCAACAAGCTTAACGCATGTTCAAGTATGAACATGAGACGCTGCAAGACTCAGATATTTTTGATATCTAAGAGGATCACAAAAATAACAAAATAACGCATGGAACTTTCAATTGACTGAAGTAAAATAAGAAAACATTACATGGAGTCGCCTTACAAGAGGCTCCATTAAGATAATTAAACATAATATGAAGTCGCCTTACAAGTGGCTGCATATGCATCTAGGTTTAAAATTTTTCTATAAAATTAAGAAATGCTCGTCAGAGCAGACCTGTCTGATTCTAAACGGCGTCTCATCGTGTTGACACAGTGCCACATTTTGCACGTTCCACGGCGTCTAATGAAACGGCGCAGTGCTGGCAGAAACGCCTCTGTGGTAAAATCGTTTACTAGTTCAAGATGAACTGTTTTTGTAGCGAAGCAACATCAAATTGCAATGTATGCTGCATTAAAGAGTTAAAGAATGGTCTAGCTTGTGTGACTCGATGTGGTAGCAGATTTCCCATAATCTGCCCCATTAATATCGGCTTTGCTTTGATGCATTTATTAGAGTTTTGTAAAATATATTGTGTCATGATCTTTCCCTTTCCCCTATCATCCAGAATGTCTGCCTTACTTGCAGGCAATGCATATTAAAAGATTCTCTTGTCGAAAAAATATTGCTGTTTCCAGTCGGCCTCCAACTCACATGATTCCATCCTGATCCAAAAAGAAAGGGTGCTAGCGATTTAGTGGCACAGTCTCTTTATAGGCCGTTCTTTTAATTTGTTTAATGTCGTCCATAAAATTATTCCGTTGTATGTTGCGTATAAGGATCATTTTTGCTATTTGAAGTTCATGGAATTTGATTGGTGTGCTTCTTTCCCTTTCGGAAGCGCATCCCACAAGCTATGATTTTGAGTAGCTTATGGAATGATCCATAGTTCCTAATTTTGTAGATGATATCCTCCTCTCTGGTGATAGTCATTATTAATCTCTGACTCTTCCTGCATCTGCATCTGGCTATAATCCATTGTAATTTGGTTTTTTGTAATCTTGGCATTCCTTCTCCAATTTTTAAATGATTATTTTGTATAATTTGAAATAATGTTCTCCTCCTAGAAAATAACTTCAAAAGTAGTCCATGAAGAACGATCCAAGCTTGACCAACTCGGCTTACGCTAAGATGTGTCCCGGAACACAGAGAAATAGCAGGAAACAATGTGGCGGATAAGCAGACTAGAATGGGTGCAGGGAGGCCTAACAGAGCCAGAACCGATTTGTGGCATAGGAAGGCAACTCAGGAACGAAGAAAGACAAAGGAGACTACGGAGCTGGGAAGAGAAACCAGGACTCCGACAGGCAAACTGTCTTTTGGGCATCTATAATCATAAACAATTTAAGCAAGTAATATTCATGGATAGGAATTGGCTTAGAATACGTGTCAGTCAACTGACATTGTAGAATTGAAAGCCACCACGATTGATCATATTACGAGTAGGAAATCTGTATACGTTTGAAAGTCATCGTAACAGAAGTTATGCAGCTGTTAAGTCGGACGGCGAGTTGTGGGAACTTCTAGAACTGGTGCACACTGATGTGTGTGGCCCACTGTGGGGAGAGGCAGTAAACACAGCGATGTATTTACGCAATCGTGCAGCCACAAAGGCACTGATCGGGATGACTCCAATGAAAGCGTGGACAGGCAAGAAACCATCGATTAGTCACCTAAAAGTTTTTGGTTCCATTGCAGTAGCACTGGACAAGAGTCGTCATAAGAGCAAATTTAAGCCCAAAGGGAAAGAATACCGCATGGTTGGTTACTCAGTGCAGGCAAAAGGCTATCGGCTCTACGATGCAGAATCCAAGACAGTTGTCGACAAAAGGGATGTTCTTTTTGATGACGCCAGCTATTTGGAAAAGTCAAAGGGCGAAGCAATAACATTTGATATGGCAAATGTAGGGCATCGAGTAGAGCAAGCTGACGAAGAGGATGATGATGATGAGATTGACTCCAGCGGCGAAGACATCACATCTCGGTCAGATGCTACTGATCAAAGTAATACGGATGAAACCTTTGAAAGTGCTAAAGATGACGCAAAGCTGGAGGAAGAGCAGATCCCACAAGTCGGACCTGGTAGACCGAAGTTGCTTAGGACGGGCACACCTGGACGCCCAAGGAAGCAATATAATATACTCAGCGCTACGGTTACAAGTTAGGTACCCATTCCAGCAACCTACGAGGAGGCTATAAGCGGTTCGCATGCTTCGTTTTGGCAAGAAGCGATGCAAAAGGAGTATGAGGCTTTGATTACGAATCAAACCTGGCAGCTGGCAGATTTACCGAAAGGTCATCGTGCAATTGGTTGCAAATGGGTCTACAGCTTGAAGCGGGATGCTCACGGCCAAATAGAGCGTTTTAAGGCACGACTGGATGTTCCAAAGGATACTGTTTACATGAAGCAACCGCAAGGATATTCTGAAGGAAATCAGCCGGAAGTGTTGCTGCTAAAAAAGGCGAAATATAAATTGAATTGTAAGCATGATTGCATTGTGGAACGGTGTAGAAAATAATGTTATTTTACATTCAATGCAACCGTGCATATGTTAAGTCTCTTATTATCGATAGTTACTCAGATTTATTATCTTATCTAGGCCATCCCTGACGCGGGGAAAGGATTATCGCTCCAACAGGTTTCTTCATTAGAAAATGTCTCCCAACGATTATTTAATTTTTTCATGCGCTCTTTACAATAACCTTGCTTAAGTTTTCGCTCCTGGTCCATTTTGTCATTTCAAATTACATTCTAATTCCTTTTACCAGTAATAAATTGTCCGTCAAGCAATCACGATGACTTGTACAATGTTTGGAAGTCTGTCTGGTCCAAAAGTTTAAATAATATTGGTTTCGGAAACGATTAACTTTTGTATATATCCTTATCCGTAAACTGATGTAGGTAGTGATCGCCTACTTGATCAGGTACCTTTTTTTTGTATCCGGTAACGTTAATTTTATTGTCGCTAATTTATATTACCTAGTTGTCAAGTTAACTAGTCTACGATTCGCCAAATAAATCTAAATAGACTTTTTTACCACTCTATAAATGATTGATTATAGTACTCAAAATGAACAAATCTCCAAAATCCGGGGTCACCAAATGTAAGAATAATGACTCTGAAATGTCAGATTTTTGGATATGCTGAAATCTGTTTTGCTATGCTACTGGTTCATATACCAATAGACTTAAAAGAAATTATGCTGAATGATTGAATACATAAAGAGATCTTTTCGTACTGATTTATTGTGTAAAAATGCATACAGGACTAGTTATTCTATTTAAAAGTTCACCTATACAATAAATGGTTATCTATACGTTTACATATACCATGTCTTAATATTATCTTTTTTAGGGTGCGAAGAAAGACACAGCCGCGCCTTGTTCCCTGGCATACGCTGCATTAAACCGTCACGAAAGTTCATAGCAAAAATTTGGCACGATTATCTACTTATACATATACTCCTTTAAAGTTTTAATTTTCGGTCGAATATGTATTCAGGGGAAAGCTAACTCACAGAAAGGTTACCTAAAAGGATTTGTCTTTTGTTGTTCCCAAAGTCATAATTATTATTAATATTTTTCATAACTGTCCTTTCTCTTAAGATAAGTTATTCTCTAGTGGTGATGTATACCGATGATATATAACTAGTCTAGACAGTTTTCAATTTGGTGCCTAGTTATTTTCAACTGGAATTATTTCAGATTCCAAGAATATTGGAGCATCATCATAAACAATCTCTGATATTTGAACAACGGGATCTAAACTGCAATTTTAATATCAGCTTACCAATCTACCGTAGCAGACTTTATTACTAAATATTCCTTTTCTTTCTGTATGTAGAACCACGCTTTACCACCCCTTCACACACAAACTAAAATTTTTTTTCTAAAATAATCAGTCAATATATTTTTTTAGTACTCCGATTAGGATAATTACATAATTAAATTAATAATAAGTATATTTATATTCCGAAAAAGCGAGATTGGAGTACGCAAAAAGTGTGTAATAGGCTTTCACTGTTTCACAAGCTGAACACAGATACATAAATAGGGTAGGGCTCTGGGAAAAATTAATTCTGGTGACTAATCATGTGCATTTCTATTTATTAAAAAAATCTGAAACGTTCAATATCTGATGTCAACCTGGCCACATGGGCACTATTTTTTTTTTTTTTTTAAATTGTAATTTTGGCTCTTATTTGCCAACCCAATTAAAAAGAATTTCACATTTTCCAAATAGTAAAAAGTGGCAATTAAAGTTTTTGTGTCATTTTTTAAAATATTTTTTTCTTTTTAGGTTAAAAAAAAGAATGGCTGAGCAAATTGACAGAATCCTCAACATGCAATATAAAAAACTGCTAAGAAAAAATAAGGTGCGCTTTAAATTATTCGGCCTACAATTTATAAAAATGTCTCTTTTACAGCCTTTGCCAAGATGGCTTCATGAGCTCTTCAAGGATCAAGTTATTGAAATAGAACTGCTCAGTTCCGAAAATGAGGATGATGATAATAAAAAAGAAAACGCTGCATGTAGAATGGAAAACGCAATAGAAATATCCCAACCAATCGATATTTTGATGATTGATAAAGAATTACCAAATAGCAGAGGTCTTGGACATCAAATAGATATGAACGCTATATTATTAGAAACACTGCCTCCGTCTTACGTCGAGCAAACAATAAATAATTCCGAAGGACTTCAGGAGAAAAGTGCCGAACTCCTTGATGTTGTTTTGGTTAAATCAAACAATCAGCCTTTGGCTGAAAGTGTGAATCATCGGCCACAAATCAAGCCTAAAAGAAAAAAAATAGATATTGTGTGTGTGTGCAATAACGACTCAAAAATGATCGAACAAAATACAAAGATTTGTGTTATATGCAATTGTAAGCCGCACAATCTCACAAAGCATTTTATACAAATGCATCGGACAGAATCATATGTTTCTCGCTTGAGCGAAGAGACTCTAACACGTCTGCGTAATACAACTTCATACATGAAACCTCTTGACGAGTTTAATGATGGAGATTTTGATAGTTTTAAGTCTGTAAAATTTATGTTCGTATGTCCATTTTGCTGCGATACTAATGTAACTGATATTTTTATGAATTTTTACAACCACATTGCATCACATACCGGTGAATACGCCTATTGCTGTAAATATTGCAAACTGAAAAGACCTTACTGCCAGGATATAATGGTTCACCAAATGCGGTCCAAAAAATGCTGTGGTACAGGTGCCTTAACAATTTATTCATACAGCTCGAATCCAGCTCTTATTCATATCTTTCGATGCACCTTATGTAATTTTGTACAACTAAATTCAGCAAACGTAGCAAAGCACATTGTTGATCACCATGGTACAAATTATGGAGAAAGCTCTATTGAAAAACTAGTTATTGCAACAACTGATGCTGAATATACGAAAACCTAATTTCAACATTGCTGACAACAAAAACAAAGATACAAACGAAAATAAATCATAAGTTAAACATGTAAAATGTTTTTGAAACTGAGATATTATAAAACATAATTAAATAATACTAAGAAGAAGAAATTCTAAATAATTTAAAAAGTTTGTGAAAAAAAATATATTATTTCTGTGTCCACAGAATGCAAATAATTAAAGTATTTAATTTAATAGCTTTATTTTCAATTAATAACCGAAGCCTAATTCAGGAACGTTATAATTTGAAATATTATATATTGCGACTAGAAAGCAACGTTTAACTTAGTTTTGTTTATATGAAGGTTTGAAGCCACCGCTAAGCCCCACAAGAGCATAAAATAAAAACGATCGATAATCCAATTAAAATATTTAAGCTTTTCACTTGCTGCTGCTGTCAGCAAGGATTCCACAGAATCATTAACAGGCAGCATGCACATCTTATTGACGGCTTCTTTCCAGCCCTCCTTACAAACTGTTGTAGATTGGTTTTTCTGAAATGTTAACTATAGGCTACAGTTGGGCAACATGCTCTCAAGAATTCAAAAAGTATTTTACGCAATTGATGCATTTAAATCGTCGGATCAGCTAACGCCTCCTCTGTGGGCTCTGGGTAGTGTGTGTAAAAAAAAGCCACTTAAGGCGATGTCTGGGACTTAGGACATTGATTAATTGCCGTGGAGAGTATGAGAGAGAATGGATTATATAGTTGAAGAGCCTACGAGCGCGGAGTTAGCTGATGAATTGACCGGCTGACCAAACTTCGTAGACTATCAACAGCTTTTTGTCGCAAAGGGATAGACACGATTCCAAAAGTGCGTGGTCAATGAATGATTTTTTTCACCCGAGATTTAGCAGAATGATATTAAATTACATGCCCCACAATGACATCCCATTACATGCTCAAGGTTTATTAATACATTTGCTTAGAATGTCTTCAGCTGCACGATATTTTGCACTCGAAATTTATAAAGATCGAACCGGAACTAAGCCCAAGGCACACTTTTGTTGGACGCGACTGTGGTTGCGTTCATACTCAGGCTGAAAGCTCGTAAAATTACAGATGATAAATGCACAAAATAATTGAAATAGCAAATGCACTGAGAAAGAAAAACGCATGGAAGAAGTTCTCAAAGGTTCAATAGAAGCAGCGACACACTAAACAGCGACTAATAAGCCGATATTTCGTCTGTAATCGACACTAATAATAAGCTTTTCAGATATTATAATTCAAAGTTCTTTGCTGCCAACATACATTGATTTCAGTAATTAACTCACAATTTTAATTTACAAAATTCATCTTCTGAGTTTATAAATAAAATCTAATTAACTCAATAAATTTGAATGTTTACTTTAAGGGACTTGACTTTAAGAGTCAAGACATTTTCAATTTAATTTCTGATCATGGTTTTGTGTATTTTACAGCCATAACACCCTTGAGAGGAATTTAAATCACGTTTCAACCCATGCAAGTATTTGCGTATACTTCTTTCATATTACGGATAAATTTTGGTATCGAAGAATTCTCTAATTTTGTCTGTCTGTTATTAAAACCCACTTGGTTACTTATATTATTTATAGTGTTTTTATATTATGATCATCTGTTTTCATGGCTGAGAACTTATGAACCCTATTATGTTTTAAGGTTTTAAGAGATGGGGCTGTATAATATTATCAATATTATCATTCTTATCATTATTATCATTATTATCAATATTATCAATATTATCAATAATATCATTAATATCAATATTACCATTATTTTTAATATTATCAATATTATCTTTCTTATCATTATTATCATTATTATCAATATTATCATTCTAATCATATATATTGTTCACAAAAATAAGTGCCACAATTATCCTATGATCATCTTTTAAGAAACACTAACGAACTCACCACATTTAGTTCCGTTTATGGAACACGGAATAGTGCTAGAATCCGTTATGGTCAATTCATACCTGAAACGTATAAGATTTTTCAAAGACCTGCAACACAGGAAACAATTTTAATTTTATTATCACAGTTATATTGCGCAACGTAAAAAGTGTCAAACTGATTTTAATATGGATGCTTTTATCTCCTGCAATGCAAAAGAATACAGAAATTAATATTGAATATATTGAAAAAATACTATACAACTATTCTATTATTTTCAAATAAAGCTTATTATTGGAATATAAATTTGTAGCAACAGATTAGCAGCGGGACTTTTTGATGTGTAGCTATCGCTTCCGATTAATAATCGTCAATAGAACTTAACTTCGATATTTGTCGACCAATAAAAACATGTTGCTAACTTGACGCACATGCTCGTGCTGAAGTCCGCTCAATAAACCCAGTTCGAGAACTGGTTGCTGGGCACATTCGAGTGTAGTGTGCTAGGAAAATTTAATCTTTCAGTAAGATTGTCATCTTTAAGGCAACGTTTCTCACTTTATTTTTTTGGCAAAATGGAAAATTCGGCCAATAATCGCTATGAACTATTATTTATGGACGATGACGGATCTGCTGCTGCCCCAATTCTTCCCGACAAAAAAAAAACGGATCAGATCGTAAAAAAGAGCGAAAAGGAAAACAAGTCAAACGCAGTCAGCAATAATAAGAATAAGAACAATGCTCAGACCAAAACAGTAAATGCAAATGCCGCCCAAAAGCGAAATGGCGCATCAAACGCTATTAAGGAAATACGCCCACGAAATAATCGCCTTAATGTGACGCAAAATAATTCTTCCTTTGCACCCGAGTACAACACTGAACTTCCACAACGCCAATTTAAAGATCGCGAAAACAACAAGTTTCCAACACGTTTTCGAGCCATTGAGAAATTCGGAAAACGGGAGTTTGACCGGCAATCTGGTTCCGATAAAACAGGTATATAACTAAATATTTATTATATATAGCTTATATTTCGTGCATTATTAAAATATACCAGTTTCTGGTTTTACTAGGTAGGTTAATTTTCTTTTATATTAAAAAAAAGTTAAAGAGCTTTGATTTTATGCATCAATTTGGGTTCTTAAGAAAGTGTTGTTAAAGCACTTAGGCTCACACACACAGCAGTCGGCATAAGCTTTGTTTCTTATGAGCGCAACACACGTTTTCGTACCCTTTTTTGTGCACATCTTCGGCTGATTGTAAAAACGTTCGGGTACGAATAACACTCGAAAAGGGAACCGAGTTAACTTGCATGATGATCATCGCGCTTAAAAGCCACAAAATTACGTAAAAAATACCAAATGTTCGCTGAATTAAAATTGTGCATAAAAAATTACAATACATAATTATTATTAATTTTTATTTAATAAGTGCGCCGCACAATATTTCTTGTTTTTTTTTTTTGCTTAATATGGGCTTATCGACATAATTTTGTATTTGTAATTACAATTTTCAGTATAGAAAACAATGTTTTGGTCTTAAAGGTCTTTACAACGCAAATTTAAAGTAAAGTTAAATATTTAAGTTAGCTTCTGTTTTTTCTAATTCGTATTTTGCTTGAAATTGTATTTTTTGTCAGTAAACATATTGAATTGGTTTCTTTCTATTTTAATTGGTGCAAATTTCATTTAATAAATAAATTTTAGTATTTGAATAATACAGGAAACGCGAAGTCCCAGATTCACTCCGCTTTTCTGCAATTTAATAATAAAATTGCTTGATTTACCGGAAATGTGAACATTATTAAATATATTAATAATTCATTTGAAATTAATCTTTATTCAAGACAGAGGTTGCATAAAAATTCAGATCTATAAATTATTTTGATATATTTACTTCATGTCAACTAAAGACAGTACACAGTACATATTTATTAAACTAAATTAAAAGTCTAACATTTAATAATCATTTTAAACATAGTTTAGCTTAGACTTGAATCATTGATAAACTTTTTTTTGCTTTTGTAGGAATTAAACCAATCGATAAACGTGATGGCGCTGGCGCACACAACTGGGGCTCTGCCAAGCAAGACATCGAGGATCATAAGACAGCGGGCGCTCCTGTTCCTGGAACCGACAAAGAAGAGTCTCCGAATAATGAACAATCTGGTGAAGCTACAACTAATTTGGTGGAAGACGAGGAGGCAAAGCAGATGACTCTGGATGAATGGAAGGCGCTTAAGGAACAACGCGCCAAGCCAAATTACAATCTGCGAAAAGCTGGCGAAGGTGTCGATAACTCCGAATGGAAAAAGATGATCGTATTGAGCAAAAAGAAGGAAATTGGTGCTGAAGATGAGGACGAGGAACTTGAGTTCGACGCCTCAATGTATCCGCAGCGTGTTGGTCGTCTGCAGCGCATTGTCGATATCCAATTCAATTTTAATGATGGTCGCAAATCTGGCTTCCGCAAGGGGATGCGTGGCCCTCCGGCACGTGGAGATCATCAACTACGCCAGGAAACGGCATCTAACAACAATAATGGATTTGAAAAGATGACTTCCTATAATAAATTCGGAGAGAAAAATCGTTCGGGATTGAAATCACTTAAAGTCGATGATGAAATTCAATTTCCCACTTTGGCATAAGGCACTTTTATAGCCAGATCAGATATTTTCACCTAAATATTTTAACATATAATCTTAAGAAATTCATGTTAAGGAGGGTTAATCACGCTGCTTAGCATTTATATATGTAAAATGTTGTGCTTAGCCAACCAAAGTCCTTAGGATTATATGGATGACTTTTGAATTTTGTACTGAATTTACGCATTTAAATACGGAATTGGAAATAGTATAAAATGTTGAAATAAATATACTATATTTAAATACTGAACTATATTTTCTTCTCCCTTCAGCCGTCTATGTGTATCTGAGTAGAAAGAGTTGCAAATCTATCTTGAGTATACTTGCATTATATCGTTATCGGATCACTAATCATTTATGTACAGTTGCAGTCAAAATAATAGTGGTACTGTTTCAAACAACAAACACATTTCTTAATCGCCTTGACGGTTTTTGCCATTTTACTCTTCGACATATCTCCTTACACTTTGTTGGTGAAGTGTCGCAATATATACGCGACAAAGTAATAGTTGTGCTATTGAAAATAATCTAAATATTTAAAGCTGAACGAGTTTATTGATTAAAATAATAAAATAGTACGAACCAAAAAAAAAAACATTGCAAAAAAATATGTGAATCGACCATTGAAGAAATGTGGTAACTTTAGTGATCCAGGCGAATCCAAAAAATCCGAATATTATTTATCGTTATTTATTTATAATGAAACCGAATACTACACGTTGCACTCTAATTTGTACATATATTTCATAGCCCCAAATAGAGCTTCATTACTATTATTTTGTTAGTCTCCTTTGTGATAGATCTAAATATTTTTTGTTGGTTTTGATGTTTACTTATCTTTAAAATTGACTAGACAGCCAGTGCTCAAAATGTAATAATTTTGAAACCGTATTTTTAGTTTTTATATTTGACTACTGATGGTAGATACTATCGTCTGTCTTTATGAACGCATCTTTTTTCTACACCGATAGAGATAGAGACTTGTAACTTGAAACATATACTGGTATGTGTGCACGACAATTGTAAAATTAGACTGCTACGCCCACTTGGACAAGATAATCGCAAATAGATAAGGCCACATATCTCCCACACTTGAAAAGCTAGTCAACAAATTTGATTGGTAAGATCGACGTATGCCACACCCGCCTCCGCCACCCAACGTCACCACCATTAATAATTTAAAAGGGCTGTTTTTTAGTATAGGTATATTAATAATATGTTTGGACCATGTCCACTTTCATCTCCAAAATCGGTAAAAGTCTAATTAATAATACGACTTCCTCAAGTTTTTCCAGATTCCACATAAAAACAATTAAACAAGTGTTAAAGTTTTGCACGTTGTGTGGCAACTGTTATCACTTGTTATTATACCTAAAATACTTGTTGTCTAATCTTAAATTCTCTCTTCTCTCTTTACAACATTTCTTACTTCATCCATTGCTAAAGCTTTTTAATCTATTGCTCTGCAGTCTTTCAATCTGTTCAGTAGGAATCATTTATTATTTATTTTCAGAAAAGGGTGAGAAGTTTCAAATTACAACACAATATCAATTCATTAAGAATCGATCTACCGCTACGGACTTGAGTGAAGCATTCGATTCCGTTAACATCCACCTTTTGTTTCGGATTTACCCAAAATGTTCTGTCCTAATATCGTCTTACTCCAAGGGAGTCACTTCTTTCACATTCACTTATTGCTATCTACGCCAATGGCGGTAAACTATTTTTCTAGCACACTGATCATCTTTATCATCAGCAAGGTGAGTATCTTAATTGTTAAAAATTAATGCTTATGCATTTTTGTCGTAGCCACAATTTGTCAATTTTTACAAATATGCCCTTGCAACGTATATTTACAATTAAATATCTTGGAATATTAATCTCGATATTTCCACAAATATTAATGACATCTAGGGTTTAATTTATTGACCAATAAAACTTCTCTACGCCGGCTTAATCCATCCTATTCTTAAATGGTGCTCTTAATTTAGGTCTTTCCATTATAAAAACTACAAGGATCGAATTGAATCTTTTCAGTAGTAAGTGCTTCTTTTTGCTTGGCGTGGCTTTAAGTATTTTAAAAACATTAAATAAATAATCCATTTCTGAATCAAAATGAATTTTCAATTATATAATTTTTTATTTATTTAACATTTTATAATTTTTATTAAACTAAATAACTTTTGCAAATGAATATGAATTACTGTTCAATTTCCCTTTTAATCTTAATTAAAAATTCATTTATTCTATCTGTTAAGTAAACTTCTTTTTTTGGCTTTTTAAGACAAGTTTTCATTGAATCGGCGCCGAATTGTACCTGTATAAAATTCAACAGATTATTAGAACAAATTATAATGTAAAAACTTTAGATATACTTACAAAATGTTTATATTCTGGAGAGGTGGATTCTAGCAATAAAATTCTATCTTCTATGTTCTTAATGCGATTTAAAACATTATCATCATCGGTGCTAACAGACATGTAAGCTTCTATATTTTGTAGACGTGAATTTCCTAGTTTATCTTCAACTAGGTCGTCAAAATCGGAATGCGGTGTCATTAACTTATTTAATTGGAGGGAATAGTTCGGCCGCACTTGTGGCCCACTGCAGTTATTAGCACGTCGCACTATTAAGTTTAGAATAAAACATATTTATTAATTACAATCATAATTTTTGTTGTATATTTTGTTTATAGGTATACCTTTTAAGTGTCCACTTGATAGCTGTTGTTTTACAAGAAAACTTTGAGTACGGGCACATGAAATTGTTGGTAATTCTTGGCAAGTCATATGGCTTGACTGCTGCTTGAAATCATTTATATTGTGCAGATTTATTTCATCTCGTTTTCGTTTCAAGAAACATTTTACACGCTTATTTAAATCGGTGTCATTAACTTGGATTTGTACTAATTTATCAGGTATATTTTTTATTGTTTGATCAATTTTGCAAGAAGAGAAATCAAATGTCTTCAAAGATGCTTTTGAAAATTCTGTAGTATATTGAAAGAAAGAAATTAAAACGCTTTCGATCTTTTGTTATTGTAATGTTTTAACTATTTGTGAATATGGTACAATTTTATATTGTCTTACGGGGCCAGGGGCACTCCACATTTTCCTTCCACTCTCCAATTGCATCGTTTTCATATATTTCCTTTTTCCAGATGGGAACGCGTGTTTTCAGTTGATCTACGGCAAATGTAACGGATTCCAAGGCAGCTGCGCGATGCGGTGCAGATGTGGCAATAACAACGCTTGCTTCCTTGACAGGAACTGATCCGAGTCGATGGTAAATAACAATATGTTTAAGATCGGGCCAACGGTCTCGTAGCTCAGCGCAGATTTTACTCATCTCTTTGAGGGCCATTTTCTCATACGATTCATATTCCAATGATATAACCTATTGGATCGATAAATACATATATGTTTATAAATGTTCATGTTTACAATTAAATAAATCAAATAAATTAATAAGAATCTTTCTTTTTAAATTAAAACAAATATTTTGATAAATGTTTATCTAATCTTAACATTTACAATTTAAAAGTAAACCAATTTCACAAATCGAAACTGGGTCACCTAACTAAAAATAATAATCTTACTTTTTTCCCATCAAAGTTGTCACGTGTTGTTCCCACGAAAACCGAAGAAGCGCCGCAACTCTCGTCGGTCAACAGATTATGAATGAGGTTGATGTCAATTTGGCTGTTAACTAACTGGATGTGATCCATTTTTGGTCGTTAGCCGCCGCTTATTGGTGGAATTAAGGCAATTTCGTCTCCTTGGTGCAAGCGAACCTCAGCGTTTAGATCTTCAATGTAGGTTTCGTTGTGAGCTAGAATCAAGTTTTGACTAATTGAACTCAAGTTGAATTTATCTATCAATTGATTAAGCAAATATTCTGCTTTAACGACAGCTTCAACAGCAAATTCAGCGCGGGAAGTTTTTGCCAGTTCGCGACTTTTTGCAAAAAATAATACGTTGATTTTGACAAACAACGATTTTTGTTCTACGCTCATGTTTTTACAATGCACCGTAGTTATTAGTTCCGGATCGCTTAGGATAAGTGATTTGAACCTATTTTCAAGCTGACCGGCTGAAAATAATGCGTCCCTGGTTTTCGTTCATTTAAAGAACGACAAGGTAGCATCAGTGAATTATAGTCTAGATATTCAGTTTAGATTTTTAAAATATGAATTCAATATTATATTCAATTAGTATAGAATTTTATTATAAACAATATATTTAAAAATTATTTATTATATTTAATATAAAATATTTTGTACCTCTTCAATCACGATCACGCGAATTGGAATATGAAACATTAAATTCCAAACTATAAAAATAAAAAATTTCACTTTAAATTAAATTATTATTCTATTATTTGTGTTAAGAAGTTAGTTACATAGTAAGAATTGTTTTCTACCTTGTGCAATAGTTGCAGATTTACTCTGAATGACAAAGCTTAATAACAAATAATTCCACTTAAAATTATTTTTTTTTCAGAAATTCATTAAAAAAATCTATAGGTTTCGCTTGTTGATTGTACGCATTTCAGGGCTGAAGTGTATCGATATATTTAAGGAAAAACATCGATAAATAATGAAAAGCGAAGAACTATTGATACTATTGTTAGTGTTGCTGCTAACATCTCAGCTCTATGCTGTCGTTGTCATCGTAATTTTCAGTCTTCGTCCTAGTGCACATAGCAAATTTTAGTTATTGTAAATTTCTTTGGAATTTGAATTATAAACTGAGCTATCTTGCATAAATTCTTAGCAGTTACAAAGCAAATAGAGAATAAACCATTTTCTACGTATATAATATATGTAAGGTATGTTTATAATGCACACATGTGTAAACAGACATTTATATGTATTTATATTAATGTATATTGAATGTATGCATGTAATTTTCATTGTTAGGAACTTCACCTTAGGAACATCAACTGCCTTCGTTTAGCGTGTAAAGTGGTTGGAGTCTGCTAGTAGTAGAAGGTTAAAATACAACAAATCATTGGTAAGTTGCTACATAAATGTATGTTTAAGCTCATGTTAATCGAATTTAAAACATAACTGTCAACTCCATCATGTGCACTTTTACATATATGTATCCTATTCCCACATGTCACATATAAACAGAAAAAATCAATGCGTTTTGTATGACATCATGCTAAGTGCGTTCTCAAGCGGTCCTCTAAAAATGTATTTTTTTTACGATACGTACCAACATTGTTAAATAGTTTATCGTAATCAATATTAAAAATATATTTGTGTTTTTTTTTGTAACTATGCAATTTCGTATAATATATACATGAATATATTTTGAGAAATGTGTGCATATAAAATATATTTATTTGTAAGTGCTAAATGAGTGGCAAGGATTGTAACAGACATAGTACATCATCGACCAAATCAAATATTTATCTGACACATATCTGCATCAATATCTTTTGTAAATATGTCAGTCCGGGATTCACAAATGTTCTGTGCTGGATAATTCTCAGTAGGGCTGAATCCGACTGGGTTTTTCAATCGATACTTTCGATCTTCTTAATCTGCATAAATCATAGAATCGAATTTTACCCAACTAAAATTTTTTTATACAATCAAATATGAGATCATAGATGCACAAGCAATCAATACTGAAAATAGGTAAATAATGAAAGCAGTAGCTATAAACTATTTAACAAAAATAATGTATCCGAATAAATATTTCTAAAACTAATAATGCTATCATTGTATTTAATGTAATTAAATGATAACGGAATAAATTTAATCAAGATTAAATTTTTTCTCATCAGAAAATACAAAATTTTCATTTCTTAAGTCCAGGACATTTTGTTAAATTTCATATGGCTATTTGGTGTGCTTCGTTTATACTAGCTTTGTATTCATTAACACGATGTTTCGATTTCAATCAACTATAAATAAATATGCCGTAGCATTTTTATGCAATCAAGCTCGTAATATGGGAGAAATTTTTGCACTGATGTGCTGTTGGTTTTTTTTTAGCATTGTTGTAGTTTATTTTTTAGCAACGTAATTTTATTACATGACGCTTAATCGGGTTCCCTTTTTAGCAAAGATCTTAGCTTTCTTCTCAGACTAGAGTTTTTTCCTATCACATTCGATATTTTTGTATGCAAATATTCTACTTCTACTTAAACAATATTAAATAAATATATATACTGCCTTTAATCGAATTTCGTCCCCTAACTTCCTCAAAATACAAATATGCCAAAAATCTTGCATACAAATAACGGAACATAACAGTGTGAGACGAAGAAACACCGTTATAAAATTCGTAAACAATGTTCCCTTAGGTTTGGTATACACGTGTCTTTAATCGAATATTCCAGAATAATATAATATATATACTTTTTATATCTGAATCCTGAATCCTGAATAAAAATACCCATTTAACCAGGTACAATGGTATAATGTATGTCAAAGGCAGAAGAAAGCATCTCCGACGCCATAAAGTATATATATTATTGATCAGGATCAACAGCCGAGTCGATATAGCCATGTCAGTCAGTAGAATGTTTGTCGGTTTGAGCTCGCGGATCGCGGAGACTTAAAAAGTTAGAGTTTAAATTTAGAATATAGGTTTCCGTATATCCGGGCAACATCAAGTTGGCTTTATTTGATGCATAAATGCCTCCGATTCTTGATTATCGATAAACGTCGATTTCCGATAACAATAAAAATAACAATATTAAAGTTAGAATCGTTTAATTAACACATAATATAATACAAATAATAGGGATCAGTTAATAATATATGCGCTGCATTCTCCGTTTTTGTGTTTACCAAAGCCTGTGATTGCTTAGCCTTCTTAAATTAGGATGCAAAACATTTTAAATGAAAATTGGGCGATAAAAATATAATATTTGTAACAACTGGGGTCAGGTTATATCTTAGTCGAGTGATTTTGACTACAGCATTCTTAATTGTTTTCTCATGTAGCATATAGTGATAAAATATATTCCATATTGCCATCGTGTATCGCGGTACACAGCGATTGGAGACACATATATCGACTCAAATATTTATGGTGATCAGGAATTTATACCCTATAAGAGTCGGAGATGACTTACATTTGTACAACCTCTGGTAGAGTGTGGGTTTATGTTAATAGTACGTCTATGGTCGCCTTTGCTTAAATTTTAATCTAGCTCGAATTTAGTTCATTTAATGTGCTTCTGAAATTTCGAGGCAGAGAAGATGTGTATGCTTTCTTTATTAATTGCTTTATTTATTTTATAAAAATATTTTTTCCTTAAATTTTATAGCAATACAAAAGGAACAATCAAAATCGAATAATGCAATATATTTGAATAGATGTAATTGATATATATATATATATATATATATATATATATATATCAGCCAACCATGCAGAAGTAAGAATAGTTAATTTTATGCTACGTACCACTTAAAGCTAAAAATGGCCGCAAAAAATAAAGAAATGCTTAATAGAACTGAATTTTCAGCGTTACTACCAACATTGTCATTAAAAGACGTCCTGAGAGTCAAATTTAGAGTTCAAAATTCAAGCAAATGGGAATTGATGGCTACTTGTGTTCACGAAATTAAAAAAAAGTATTTATGTAAAGTTTGCGAGGTGATTCAATATACAGATAAAAATCTGATTCAGCATCTTTCTGGAAAGAAACATTTTTGTAAGATGCAATCGGTGACGCAAATCTATTTGCCACAAGAAACTGGGAATAAAAATGTATCAAATAATACTAAACCTTTTCAAAAGCAAACAAATAATCCAAATGTGAATATAAAAGACAAGGAAAAACCAACAAAAATCGTCGGTGAGTTAAAGAAAAAACAATTGCCAACTATTCAGCCAAATAAACTACAAGCTGAAGAAGGATCTTCTAAGCCATTACCATTAACAAAACCAATATCTAACAAAATTATTACTACTAAATCTACTGTTCTTAATGCGGTCAAAATAGATTCTAATCAGAGCGCCATCGCTACAAATAATTTTTCTTCTAAGGAACTAATCTCGGTAACAAAAATAAAATTTCCAGTTAATCAGAAAAAACCGTTAGCTAAATGCGATGATGATAAAGAAAAAACCGATAATGAATATGATCAGATTACTCAAAATATTTTAGAGAAGTCTAAAGATAGCTCACATCTGTCTGTAAACAATAATTCAAACCCAACTAAAGAATGTCAAAATGAATTGGAGCAAAACGAGATTTTGGAATCCATTGATTTAGATATAATATCGAATCAGAGTGATCTTTGTATAGTTGAAGAAGAAATGGTGGTTAGCCCTGCGAAAAAACAAACTTTAAAATCTTCAGTTCAAATAAATGTATTAAATCCACTTTCGTTGATAAAGCCAAAGCCAACAACAATTTCTTGTATTCCAATATCGAAATTGATAACTGTAGAAAATTCACAGAAAACAAGTCAGAGCAATGATGTACACAAAAACCAAGACCTTGATGCAGATGTCGCAATAGTATCTGTATCTGAGCCTTTGGAAAAAGACGATATTTGCAGCCAAAATGAAGACAAACGTCAAAATTACACAATTTCACCGAGCGGCAGCTCTGAAACGGGAAAGGTGGATAATAGAAATCGACCCAACTATCTTCCAACATTGTCGGCTGCCGTTGCTCGTGGTTCAACATTTGAATCGCCATCAAATGTTTGTGAAATAATGGGACTTTTGGGAGTCGAGTACGTTATCAAAATTGCCAAATTTGTGAAAGACAAAGCAGCAAGATTTCAATGCAGCTTATGTGACATTACTACCGATGAGATCTCAATGCAAAACCATCTGATTGGCTACAATCATCGTTTAAAGTATTGTGAAAAACATTTCCCAACGGCTATGCGGCAATATAAACAATATATTGCACATATTCCGGAGGACATGGTCTTTAAAGTGTTATCACCAATATTAGAAAAGCTTGCAATGGCAATTGAAAAACATCACGGAAGAGAAAAGTCATATTTTTGCTATGAAAGCGCTTTTGGTACAAATCGACAAAGCATTGTTGCAACACTTTTTCATCGCAGACACGCTTCCGAGGTGCTTGGGCCCTCATTTACTCATGTTGTTAATTCAAAGGATGTGGATATCCTGATTGAAAACGCTAGCAAGAGCAACAGTACAAGCGACAAAACGACAAATATCCTAAGTAACGAGTCGTCTGCATTCAATAAATTTAACAACAGCCATATTAATTTAATTGCTAATCAAAATCTCGAATCGTATTATTCGAATCCCAATCACCAGCCTACAGTCATCGCGGATACCGTAGATGATGAGACGCATAAGCGAATGGTTGATATGTTTTTAAGGGACACTAGGCAGAATACTCAACCTATGCATCAACATCGTCAAGCGACAAGAAATTTGAAACGTAGCCGATCAAGATCGAATTCTTCTGAAAGAAAGCGATTGCGGTCGACGAACCAATTAATCTTACCCGAATGGGACATGGAGCGTAGATCGTTGTCCCCATTACAAGATGGTGACATTTGGCAAGCCTATCGCCATATGGTCGATCAGAGTGTGCGGGAATTGAATGATTTATATAAATCCGATCCCGAAAAACACCCTCTCTATAATGAAGAATGGCAAAAATTTTGGAAGCGGCGTAGGGATGAGCTCATTGCCGCAGGCATAAATCATCGAACTTACAATTTTCAAAATGAATGGATTCTGTTTTTCAATGCTCGCCTAGAGGAGCTCTATAATCAAGATGTTGAGAACATCAAAATGAAGTGCCGTGAACGGTTATGTTTGCCAATGACCAACGCTGAATTATCCAACTCGAAATATCATGTTCACATTTCTGATAACGCATTGGACCACGTTAGTCTGAATGAGAAAAATGAAAATGACGGCGAAAATATTGTTAAGCCCAACGAATTCACAGAAGAAGTAAATGTAATACATGTACTTCGCCTTTTAACTGCATTGGAGGATTATTTGGGAAGTTTGGGACCGAGTATCACGGAACTATTGGCTAAGGCACTGCAAATTATTAAATTGCGTCCAAATAAGGCGGACATTTTACTGCTCACAAATGAGAATTGCTCTATATTGGAAACGGCAAAAGAAAAGTTTACAGGTCTAGTAATTTCGAAAATCTTGGATCCTCCTCAAGAACGCGCTTTGAAAAGGGCAATTATCGACACTGAACAATTACTTAAGTATGCAACTAAAATACAGGCAGAACAAGCAAAAGCCAGCAACACAGCAGAGCACAACAATAATATGGTTGAGTCCCAGCACAAGTCTTTGAACAATAAACTAAACACAAAATTCTCGTTCAAAAACTCAGATAGCCTCAATAAAGCCGAACTTGCTGCTAAGCTAGCTTCCTCGCTGATTTCTCAGGGAAAAACTAAAATTAACCAAGCACAGCTCCAGCAGATAGTTCAACTTTATTCGCAACTTCAGCAACAGAAACTCCAGGACACTACAACAACGAATAAAAATAGAATTGCTTTACAAAATCAGTGGCCTCCTACCCAAGATTATACCGCCAATAATAACTTTAATTCACGCACAACGCACCCATCTCGGCAAATGCAGAACATTAATTATAATAAAAATCGTGCTGCTTTGGTGACAAACTACAACGAGTTCCCAAATTCTAATTTAATAAGTCGTACGCATAACGATGAAACTGGTACTAATTACTTCCCTGCAAATATGGTTGGCACCAACAACGGAGGAAACAGACACATCAATCATATGGAATACTTCCGAAATGGAAAGCAGCAGGACTCCCAACACAATCAGTATGACTCTGTGCATTTTGACAGTGGAGGATCAACTGGGCAGACTCACGATGTGTTTCGAAACAAGAGGAACTTTTAGTGCCATTATCATGAAGAGCAAATATCAATTTGGTCCGACTGATAATAGTACTGGAGGAAAAAGAAACAAACTGCGGCTTAGCTGTAATTATTTTTTAAGCTTCGTATGATATGAAATCAAACTTGTATTAACTGTAATATGTACAAAATAATATATCATTGCTCTCATGTACATAAAGATATAAATACTCTTATTAATTGAAATATCTATAAATAAAAAATATATCTAAAATGGTAATTTACTCCTCTTCAGTTTAATTTTCATGCCAGCATCACGGTATTTTTTTATTACATTCGAATTAATCTATAACTCCCAATACAAAATATACTTTCCAAAGTCGTACATTTAAAATTATAATTAATTAATCAAATATCAAATATGCATATATTATATATATATATATATATATATATATATATATATATTTTTTTTTTTTTTTATTTAAAACTATATATATAGTTAAAAATACAATCAATGCAAGAAGTAGTCAGCTTTGTCTAGCTGCTTTAAGAAAAACAATATTCATTGATTTTCAAACAACTACTTTCAAGACAAAAATATGATGAGCTTTGTAAGGGTATCAGAAAAAAGCTATTGCCTTGACATACCTCTTCTTAATATATATTTTAAGTATCTTTCGGCTAATTTTAGTTTTAAATCTAACTTTAATAAATTAATTTTTACAAAGATAGAATGTGGGAATGATTACGGTCATAAAATAGTCTTAGTAATATTATGTTCAGCTAGCTCAATATGGGGTTTCAAGCTGTTAATGAACGAATACTCGACTCTAATACTAGAAAAAAAATCGAAGCATAGTCGCGGGAAAATACTTCCGAAACGTTGCTACTACATGGCTGTCAAATTGTCTTTTCAGCATAATCATTCGCTGTTTTTTTTATATATTAACTTTGAAATCGATATTTTAAATTAAACTTAAACTGACAATGTAAGCCTTTTCGCGTATGCCGACCTATCTAAATTTTGGATGGGCTCCCATTTTGTGTATGCTCTTAAGTAAAATGGAACTTTGCTGCTGGACGCAGCTGTTGTAATTTGTGTGAGTAAAATATTATAAGAAAACGCAAATGATTCATTCTCCCAACCATCCAAAGATAATGATCGAAAGAAGTTTTGTTTTCCAGGCAATCGTGTGAAAAATTTTCGCGCAACTGTCACTGTGTATTTGTTTCCGAAATATTATTGAAGACGATGTTCTCGCTTATCTTCTGAATGCTAGATGCACGAATGTGCTTGAGACCTTGACAAACCTGTTTAATTTAAAAATAATATTTCATTTAAAAAAATAATTTTTAATTCTGAATTTTTTACGCTATGACTAAAGTAAGAAGATAAATTACCAAAATGTACAGAATAGTTAAAGGTCACCTACACACCTGGCTCACAATCGATATATCTGAAAGAGCAAACCACAAAAACTCCAAACCATGAACTCTTATAGTGACGTTCTTCAAAGATCGGCAAATTAATTATAGGGCCGCGCTGCCTTCGCCTTCGCCAACGTCTCCGCTAAGTACTGTGTCCCCAAAAATATTGAGATGATGATGCTTACAAAATTTGTGAACAGAATTGTATATTTATACGGAATAACAACGTCGCAGCAAAGGAAAAACCAATATTGAATAATTTTGGCGAGTTGCGTTCGGGTCTACTAATTGAAGACTGAAGCCAAATTGAGAGAGCATTGGACCCTCGTTACCTCAAGACAGACCGAAAATTTAATTCGAGGCACTGCTATGTTATCAGTTATGTTATAAAATATTATTTATTAAATTATATATTTTACTTAACACACTTACAACGATTTGTTCTATTAAGTATTAAGTAAAACAAGAAAATTCAACAATAATAATTTATTCATGATTTTTACTTTTGGTCCGTAACATAATTAATACAAGTGTTGTTAAATATTTAGAAAACCTTATGACTGTTTTTGTAGTTATTTAGTATTAAAGCTTGTGAAATTCATGAATTTCTAATTATTTACATAAGTTGAGAAAAGCAATGCTATTGTAACCCGTATTAAATTGGTTCTAATATTTCTGCACAGCTTTTGGCTTAGAATTTTAATTATGCTGAATACTTAAGAAGAAAGCTATCTTAACTATAGATAACTCGCTAAGCTGAGTGGCGACTTAAATTGTAACAATATCTCAATTAATTAAATTTTAATATATTTGACGTCCATTTGAGACATAAGCACAAAACACCTGAACTGTCTCGATTTATTTGAGAAAAGTGCAAGCATGCACATTTTCTACATAAGATAATACTTTTAGATCGGTAACTAGCTCGATAAGATTGGTCTATCAGGCATAGTTGAATCGTCACTAAAGAGATGTGCTCTCAATAGTGGCTAGTATAACCAAACTTAGTTCAGAATTTCTCAGTTTTAAGTTAACCTTATTTCTATAAATACTTTATATTTTATTTCACTGCAATAAAGTCTTCTTAGACTTTTAATAAAATAAGAAATAAATAAATAATTTTATTTTTCAATATTCCAGAAATTGCCATGCCTGCTTCTTCATTGTGTGATGCGCACATAAATTCATCGTAAGTTATTGTTCTTACTTGCTCTACTTTTTTCATACTTGTCTAAAAGAAAGGTTTTGTCAATTTAGAATTTTGAATCTTGTTAAGTGCATTTTTAAAATACTAGGTAGTCTGCATGATATGAACTCTCAAATTACTATGGAGGTTCTATCAAATATTTATTTTTACGCTTTAATTTACTTTTATTCCTAATTTCAAATACTTAGAATGCAAAAACTACAACTGAAAATAAATTTTTAGACAAAATTGTTTGGGCATTGCCAATGTATTTAATAATTTTTTCATTAATTCAAAAAACTTGTAAACCTTTTAAAACTTATATAGGAGATGGAAAAGTAAATTGTCCATATATCAAATTAAAAATAGTTATTTACCAAAATTAAAAGGTATTTTTTTTTTTAATTATTTGTAAATTTAAAGTGAACCACAAGCAGAAAGAGTAAAAGTAAAAATTAAAATTATATCTGATAAATTCAATTAAAATTTAAAATGGAAAAAACAAAATGAATAGCATATATTAAAATGGGAGTTATACATTTTTTAAATTATTAAACATTTATGGAATGAATTGGGAAAACTATATTTTTAATGCTAAGTTAGACCGATAATTATTACATCGTTCTGTAAATTTGGTAGGCAACACTTATTGACAATTAAAAACATTTAATTGAATGAGTTTATTTTCATTAACTCATTTGTCGTGTAGGACATTGTCAAATGCTCAGGCGATGTCAAAGTTTACTCGTAGTTTAATAATAATAGGTCTCCTAAAAAGTAGACCCAGCTGCGGATGCTGATGCAGAATAAACGGTCATAAATGGAATACGACATATCCTTCATAAATACCAATATTTCATTTTGGATACTCATAAATAACCATAACCATAAACTATAAGTTAATATTATTTAAAATTTAATTATAGCGACAAGTACATACATCATGATGACTGGGTTACAAGTGGAAAAATTGGTTCTCGTGAAGCAGTATTAGTTTTCCGCACTAACATACTTAATCCAAAGACTAGAAAAACGCTATTAGAAACAACGCCTGCACAATTGGATAAAAAAAAAGGCGATGGTCAAGTATGCTCCACTCCGAACAAGGTGCTTCTTAAAGGAGCTCAGTCACCAACAAATGGCAAAACGCAACAAAATAATCCATCTCAAGGAAAACTATACGTGTCTGTTAATAAGCTGACAAAGTTCAATAATGTTGATAATTTTACAACGAAATCGCATGATTCATTTTCTTCATGTGAAGAAGTGTCGAGTGATGGAGATGAATCGCAATATAATGAATCTAAGTCAAAAACAAAGCATCAAAAGGATAAAAACATTTTGATGGCAGAAATTGAAGATAATATAGCAAAGGATAGTGGTCATGATTCCATAACTGCTTCTCAATCCAATTTAGAAACAAGAACTAGTGAAGAAGATCAAGAGGAGGCGTTTAGCGAGGAAGACAACGATTGCGGAATAAATATGCCAGCACATCAATTGAAAATAACATATAAATTTATCCAAACTGAAACAAAATTGTTAAGGAACATTTTTAATATACATGGACTAACTGAAGTTCAGGGTGAATCAAACTTTAATTTGCTATGGACCGGTGTTCATATGAAACTCGACACATTACGAAACTTATCGCTGTATCAACGAGTTAACCATTTTCCGCGGTAAGTAAATACAAACAAGTAATGCAATTAATTAAGTAAAATTGGTTTTGAAACCATCTCTTTTTTTGTGTTAATGAACTAACCAAGATAACAAAATAACCTGGATAAATTGCATTTCCTGTTCAATTACATTATTTCTTTGCCTCTATTTGATATGTTTCTTCTAAACATAATGTCTCCCATAACAAAATTAAAATTAATCAACAATCAATAATTAACTACATGTTTAGAACACCCACCTATGATTGGTTAATTTTATTAAAAAAATATATTTTGATTAATCATTACAATTCAATGTTTTTCTTGCTTAGGTCTTATGAACTAACACGAAAGGATCGACTTTACAAGAATATTGAACGAATGCAACACTTGCGGGGAATGAAACATTTTGACATTGTGCCGCAGTCTTTTATTCTTCCGCTAGAATCGCGCGATTTAATATTTGCCCATAATAAACATCGAGGACCTTGGATTGTTAAACCAGCAGCATCCAGCAGAGGACGTGGTATATTTATTGTGAGCTCGGTAAAATTGATTTTGATATGTTTAAATAAATGTAGTAATTTAATAAAAACAACTTTGTTTGCAGCCAGACCAGATACCACAGGATGAGCAAGTTTTAGTATCCAAATATATCGTTGATCCACTTTGTATTGATGGTCATAAGTGCGATTTGAGAGTGTATGTATTGGTCACATCTTTTGATCCACTTATTATTTATCTGTACGAAGAGGGTATCGTCAGACTGGCAACTGTTAGGTATGACAGAAACACCGATAATTTGTGGAATCCTTGTATGCATCTTTGCAACTATAGCATCAACAAATATCATTCTGATTATATAAGATCATCAGATGCCCAGGATGAGGATGTAGGTCATAAGTGGACGTTGTCAGCCCTCTTAAGACATCTGAAACTTCAGGGATGCGACACTCATTTACTAATGCTAAACATCGAAGATGTTATAATTAAGGCGGTTCTTGCTTGTGCGCAAACTATTATCTCCGCATGCAGAATGTTTGTACCTAACGTTAACAACTGCTTTGAACTTTATGGTTTCGATATATTAATTGATAATACGCTAAAGCCATGGTTACTCGAAGTTAACCTGTCGCCATCAATGGGTGTAGACAGTCCACTGGACACTAAAGTAAAGGCATGTCTTGTCACAGACATGCTTACCTGTGTCGGTATACCCGCGTTTAGTCCAGAAATGAGATCTCATTACGATAGTAAAAATACACGACTTCGTAGCTCTAGCTGCCAAAGACAAACAGATACAACAGAATCAAACAATACACTTCGATCGACAAAAATAAAAAGGAAGAGTTTGGGCTTAGCACCATTGACTCAAGAAGATCAGCGTATATTGCGCAGTGCACGATTGCAATATACCAGACGTGGAGGCTTTGTTCGCATCTTTCCCACAGACGACTCAATGCAGCGATACGGACACTTTTTAGACTCAGCTAATGGAATTCCAATATCAACACCAACTGTCCAAGGGCAAACATTTCAAACGTTAGTCACGCAGCACAATTACAACCAAATGTTGCACACAAATTTATACTGCCCGGGCTCAAGATGCATTAAAGACGATAATTGTCAAGAAAGCCGTATAAGACAGTACGAGCGAGCCTTGGAAACGGACTCAGAGATTCCATTCCTAAAGAAGCAAGTTGTTGAGAAGTGCGAAGAGGAAGGGCGAAGGCTTCGCAAGCAGATGCTAAAGAAAATTGGAAGTGGGTCGACATTAACTCACTTTCAAGCACGGCAGACATTTTGTTTATATTTAGAGTCAGTTCTACGACGATTGACGCAAGAACCCAAAGACAGCCATGAAAAGATTATACTCAAGTTTTTAAATAAGTATGGTGGGGGGGTAAAACCCCCAATATTGTTTCGCAACACGCAAAACGTCAGCAAAGCTCGTTCGGCAATGGTGGCTAAATTGTTGGGAGATTTCTTGGAAATTTACAAGAGAGATACGGAGTCGTATGTAGATTCGTTTGACCATTTTGGAATGATTCCAACTAGTGCCTATAGTTTATTTTTAATGCACGCTCAAGAGTCTGATTTGGAGGCGGTGCTAACTCACCACACGAATATTACCGGTATAATGCCGTTTTTGTATAATCGAATTGGATTTTCAGTGCCACCAACGCCTCCTATTCCGTCCGGCTTACATGGCTTTTTAAGAGCTTTACCGGCGATGGTGTCATCTTCTGGAGTTGTCAGAGATGTTAGCAAATATGATGGATATTTTAAGAACTGCGATAAGAATTATGAAAATGTTCCAGATATTTCGTTAAGGTCAAGAAGCACAAGAGGTTCTAAATAATTAGTCAAATGTTCTACAATTTAGATGCATAAAATATTTTTACTACTATCTCTTTATTAAAATCTATTTCGATTTCCAAATTACTTACATTCAGGCTGGACGCTTAAATAAAGTTAAAAAAACATGACGTATTAATATAAAATCCAAATACATATGTACAATTAGATAGCTTTTGTATTAAGGAAATGTCCAAAACTTTGATAAACCTCGTGTCTACCAAAGGGTTACTCATAGATATTGCATCAGCACAATATAATTTTCATAAATATGGTTACAATGCAAGCTAAGTCAATTTATCCTAATATAAAATTGTCGCAAATTAATTTTGTTTTCAATAATGTGACCAAATATATTTTTTTTATTTATTTATTTTTGTTAACATTTTTTTAGAATGTAGAATAACAGAAGTATTAAAATAATTCTACAAAAATCAGGATTATTCATTGCGCATGTCCGTTTTCCCTTAACAGAATCAGCTGATTTTTTTTTAATATCAACATATTCAATTTAGGCTTACACAGCAATAACTTATCAAATAATATTTTGAAAATTGTTTTAAGTAGTAGCTTTTATACATAGGTCTTTTGTATTTATTTCAGATTACCTCAAGTTATTTGTAATTCTAATCATGCTTTTGTAGCATAATAGGTTGCGTAATTAATTTTATGATCCAATTTGCTGGCTGTCTTAATGCGGTAGCAAATCTTTGTAATTTCTTCCCTGTATTAATAGATTTCTTGTTCTCCATATTTTGTAATAACAGAGTCGGCTAATTGCGTACTTATTATTGCTGCCAACTGTATCTTATTAAATTTACTCAAGTAGGCGATTTAATATGTTTGAAGTTTTGACTCTGTGAAATGTAATCACTTTACCTACGATGTTAAACACATAACGGAAAAATTAATAATAATACCCTGGGATTGTTCATTTGCACACAATGAAATCAAGGAGGTTTGAATTAAAATGCAATATGATATTTTTTGATGCCAAAGCTTATAAACCAAAGAGAAGTTATTAATTATAATTGAAAGATACTCAGATTTATTGGACGTAAATTCTAAATATTTTATTTGTTGATTTGGTTGTATTATGAAACTTTTGTATTAATTTTAGTTTTTTAGTTGAACTAAATAATCTTTTATTTAAGTGATGCGCATTTTTAGAGATTTTGTAACCTTTAATAGGAAAGTAATACCTGAAGAGATACATTTTTTTTTACAAAACGCTCTTTTTTCGATAAGGAATTTCTTTGGCTATTCCCAACCTCATATTGTCCAAGGATTCGGAAAAATCATTTGACTACAATTTGTGATTATTTTTGTCTTTTCTGAACAGAGGTAAATTATGTGGACCACTTAAGGATTATAAAAAGAACTAATTGGAATAGTATTGTGATAAAAAAACTTAATCTATGTTTTTTTTTTTTAATTTTACACAAGTTTTGCTTTGCTTTAAAGCAATTTTCAAATTTAGGTTTGATTTGTTCCTTTGATGGGTTTATCGGGTTTCACCAGATAATTTTCTAAAGGCACACTGCGGATGGATACGGTTTCAAGGTCGTCGGCGATATTTAAATGACACCAATATGGAAAATTATCGACCTTTAGTTTTGGTCGTAGACAATTTAAATAATACTTCTTAACTCCTTCACGCTTAAGCGCGGACGTCCTCAGACGGGAGATAAAACTCCGCTTGGATTGTTTGATTTTGCTCCGGGAGATTCGCCTCCCATCCAGTATGTTTATTTCTTTTAGCATTCGTAGAGATTATTTGGAGCAGGAGTGGTGTTGCTCAGGTAAAGATATTTTCCTACCCTGGGTTTAGATTTGGAATTGGATTTTAAAGGCCGCTCGCATCTGGATTCTCGCTGGCCAAATTAGTGGTTTTGTTTTTAAGTTTTTATATCAAATTGAGGGTTGTGCACTGCGACCTTTTAGATCTTCTGAGCTTATAGCTCCTCCATCACCCCAGTTCCTGCACAAATGCGAATCTTTAATGGGTTGAGAGCTTCTATGTCATTGACACTCATAACGTACGTCCATAGGATTGTGCTTCTTTTCCTGGATAAGGCGATACATTCTGTTAGGATGTGAGTTGTGGACTCCTCCTCACCTTCAAAACCTACACTGATTTTTACTATAAATACCCAGTTTGGATAGTTGGCTTCTTAGTCTACTATATCCTGTCAGTAGACCGACAAGTATCCTAAGCCTATCCCTACCGATGGATATTATTATTTATCGGGGGTCTTGTGCACTGCGACCTAATAGATCTATTGTGCTCCCTTCTGAGCTTAAAGCTCTTCCAACAACCCCAGTTCCTGAACGAATGTCAGGATCTTTGATGGATCGAGGGCTGCCATGTCTTTGATATTCATAACAAGCATCCCTAGATGCTGCATCTTTTCCTGGCAAGGGCGATGCATTCTGTTAGGATGTGAGTTGAAGACTCCTCCTTGACTTCACAAAACCTACATTGGCTGTTGTTACAGATACCCATTTTGGACAGGTGGCTTCTTAGTCTACAATGTCCTGTCAATAGACCGACAAGTATCCTTAGCCTATTCCTGCCCATGGATATTACATGCTTAAATCGATTATGATTATAGCCGCCCAAAAGACATTTGGCTTGTCCCGGTGCTTCCTTCCAGCTCCGCAGTCTCCTTTGTCTTCCCTCGTTTCTGAGCTGCAGCCGTATTGTGTGTTTACCTATGCCACAAAACGGTTCGGGTCCTACAAGGGGCCTCTCTGCACCCATTCTCGCTTGCTCAATCGCTGCTTCGTTCCCTGCTGTTTCCCTGTGCCCGGGGACCCATCTTAGAGTGAGTCTGTTGTGAGCCCCGAGTTGGTCAAGCTTGGAACGTACCTCTTGGACTAATTTTGAGGTTACCTTCGTCCCATTTATAGCATTTATTGCTGCTATACTATCGGATAGGATAGATATATCCGCGTTCCGATATTTGCGATTTAGATTAAATTCTGCACATCTCCCTATGGCACACACCTCAGCTTGGATATGCTGGTGTACATCCCCAGAGATTCATCCGAGGACCCATCACTCCCAGGCCTGTTCCCTGATTGGTGAGTGATCCATCGGTATACCATTTAATAGTGTGCGGTTTCATAGGATGGATTTCATCTAATGATGTCCATTCCTTTTTGGAACTCGTTTGAACTTTGAAATTCCGCTTGAATATATATTCTGGCTTCATGTCATCCCTAGGTTGTAATAGAAGGGAAAGTTCATCTGAAAGAATTTGGGCATCTTTGTGACTCAGTATGTGTCTGTTCCCAACTCCTTCTGCTGACATCCTTAAGAATGTAGCTTTTTGTTGGAGCCTTATGGTGTGGTGGAGTGGCGTGAGCTCCATTAGGGCTTCCAAGGCCATTGTAGGGCAGGTGCGCATTGCCCCTGTCATGCATACGCAGGCCATTCTTTGCAATTTTTGCAATTGCTTTCTTACGGTGGCTAACCGTGCTCTGTTGCCCCATGCTATTACTCCGTACGTCAGCATGGGCCTTACCACCATTAGGTATAGCCATCTGATTATCTTGGGTGACGTACCCCATGATTTACCAGCTATACTACGGCATGTGTAAAGCGCTCTAGAGCACTTCATCACCGTGTTTCGCACATGGGTGCCAAAATTTAACCTGCTGTCAAATATGACGCCGAGGTACTTTACTTCCTTGCTTGACTCTATTAGATTTCCCAGAAGCCATATCTGTTTCATCCTCTGTAACTTATACCGTCTAGTAAAGGGGACAATGACTGTTTTAGTAGGGTTCAGGCTGAGTCCAACCTCCCTACACCAGTCACTCGTTATCTTCAACCCTAACTGGACTATGCCACAGAGTGCTTCTTCATATTTGCCTCTTGCAATTATTACAATGTCGTCGGCGTAGCCTTGACATTGAATGCCTCTGGCAGAAAGTCTGTTCAGTAGTTCGTCTACTAATAGACTCCAGAATAGCGGAGACAGTACTCCCCCCTGGGGGCAGCCTTTAGTTTTTAAGACTGTTACCGTGTTGTTATGCGTCGATGCGGTGGCCTGTCTGGACCGCAACAATGCAAGTATCCACCTGCTTGTAGTTGGGTCCAGGCCCCTCCTCATGAGAGTGGCCCTAATCGCATCGTGCGATGTATTATCGAACGCGCCTTCTATGTCTAGAAAGGCGCATATTGCTACTTCTTTATTGTCAACTGCCACGCATAAGGCACGTCGCAGTTGATAAAGTGCTGTGTCAGTTGACCTGCCTACTCTGTATGCATGCTGCGTTATGTGCAGCGGGCTTTGCTTCAGCAGAGTGCTTCTGATGTTATAGTCCACCAGCTTTTCCAAGGTTTTCAGTAAAAACGATGTTAAGCTGAAGGGTCGGAAGGACTTTGGGTTGGTGATATCTTTCTTCCCTGCCTTGGGGATGTAGACCACCCTAGCTCTACTCCAAGCGATTGGTATATGGCCAAGCGCAAGGCTACTTAGTAGCGTTTTTCTAATACGAGAGAGGAGCAAGTCCTGACCCGTTTGAAGGAAAATGGGCAGTATGCTATCTATTCCGGGAGATTTTTGGGGTGAAATGTGCCTATTGCCCATTTCAGTCTCTCCACGGTGATTATCGACTTGGCACGTGCCCAGTCGTCAATCGATGGTCTATACCAGCTTCCATTGTCGACCACGTCATTTTGAAGGGGTATACTGCCTGGAAAATGCGTTTCGAAAAGGAGCTCTAGCCTTTGCATATCATTGCTCGTAAATGAGTCATCTTTACGTTTCAATGATGTGTTAGCTTCTGGCGCCCGCTTGACAAGCGCTCTGTGAAGAGCTGGTACTTGTGATGCTTTCACAGAAATTCCTGTAATTACTCCGTTTAGCCTTCCTGATCTCCTTGTTGTAGGTGGTCAGACTTTCACGGTATCGTGCCCAATCTCCGTCTCTCTTAGCTGTGTTAAAAATATGGCGTGTAGTTCGACGTAGCCTTTCAAGACTGACGTTCCACAAGGGGGCATCTTTTTCCATTTTCTTTCTCCCCACCGGGCAATTTTCTTCAAAAGCATCAATTATGCTTTTGTTCAAATTCCTTATAGCTCTATCTAGATCCAGTGAATTTTTTGGAATGCCATATGTTCCTCTGGATAAGTTAAGCTCTAAGGACATCTTGAATCGTTCCCAGTTTGTTTTTCTGGGGTTACGACTTGGCACACTACTATTCGTATTTAGTTGTAGCCTAAATAGGATGGTTTTATGGTCCGACATAGATTCCTCTGATGAGACGTGCCAGTCTCTTAAGTGAGGTTTTAGGGACCGACTAACAAGGGTGATGTCTAAGACTTCTTCCCTGATTCTGTTTATAAATGTCGGTGTAGATCCGACATTTCCCAGTTCTAGGTTATATCTAAATATAAATTCTGTGAGGCTCTCACCTCGTAGATTGATGTCGCTGCTGCCCCATATCGTGTGGTGCGCATTGGCATCGCAACGGATTAACACCGGCATCTTCTCTTTGGTGCAGTAATCCACCAGTCTCTCCACCTCCGGCGGCGGGCAGGCCACGTCTCCTGCAAAGTATGCCGACACCACTACCGTAGAGCCCGCATTACCACTTGTTTGTAGCAGTATCGGGACACAGTCTCTGGTGAAGAACTCTGAGAGGATAGTGTAATTAATACTCTTTCTCACAATAATACATGCTCGGGGTGCTGGGTCTCTTTGATCCCAGATTACCTTTGAGTCGGCCGTGTACTGGCCTTTTACTCCGTTGTACACCCATGGCTCCTGTACCAGGGCCAGCCCAAGGTGCTGCTTGGTGAACGTCCTGGCTAAGATTGCCGAGGCCGCCTTAGCGTGATGGATGTTCACCTAAGCTAGCCTGGTGTTGATGACTTCAGTCATCTATTGGGTGGTATGTTCCAGCGTGTCCGGCGATAGGGGCCGGGGTTGCCGCCGTCACCATCACTCGTTATAGTAACTTCTCAGCCTCAGCCGTGTCTATTTGCAGTTCCTCTGCCAGCTCATGCGAGGACATTATGGTGTCCTCCTCCCCTACCTCTGGTCCCTCACAGAGTGTGCTATCTGCCAACTCCTCGTCTTCTGCGAGGTCTTCGATCAAGTCGCTGACTTGCATCGAGTGTTGGCTGTGCTCTGTGAGTGTGGTAGCTGTGGTGAGGGCTTCTGCTGCGTCACCTTTTTCTTTCGATGGAGCGGGTGTTAACCTTGCTCCACCTTTCTTTTTCAGCCCGCTAACCGGGATGTTGCCAAATCGGAAGCTGACCAGGTGACCTACTATCGCGTCCCTGGACAGCTCATCTATCCCGATGACTAGGAGGGCTCCTCCACCCTCATTCCTCCTGGATATTACCTTCCATGCGTCTACCTCTATCCCATTCTGACTTCTTATCAAAGCCAGTAGGGATTCGGAGGTTCTGTTCTCACTTCTTGGACAGTATATCGTGATGCAGTGGGGTGATGGTATTTCATCGCCCACTTTGCATACGAGGGGTACGCCTGTCCAAGTGTGAAATGTTGACGCATAGGCTGTCAGCCAGTTCGCTGAGCTCTCATCCACGATCAGAAATCCGGCCCGAAAGTGGATGCCCGCAAATGAGATCGCTTTGTCCCCACGGTATGCAATGAGCTCATCAATGATTGTCTCTTCCAGCTTGGAGAGCTCTTCATGATTGAGCGATACCTTTGGGTATTCTGCCGGTAGCACGGCCACCTTCACCTTCTTTGTCATATCTGCATATGACACTCTTGGTGCGGTGGATGTACTCGGGGTGGGCTCCGTGGCGGTTGCACGTGATGTGCTCGGATGTGGGCCCGGCTTTGCCGTTTTATTACCCACTCTTGCCGCTGACGGTCCGCAGGCCGCACTCCCTGCCCCCGGGCACACTCTCTTGGGAGCGGCCACCGGAGGCGTTAGGGTGCTGTTGTGTCTTTTGACAGCTGGTGCTGCTGCTGCTTGGTCCCTCGGCTCCTTCGCCTTCTTTATGGCTTCCTCAGGAGTAAGACCTTGCTGGAGGTATCTTAGATACCACTTGACCCTAGAGCCGCAGAGGTTGCGACGGTTCGGGTCGTCCAGCCCACCGGGTTGTCCTCTTGGTGGTAGGAGATTCACTCTTCTTGTTGCCCTCTGATTCGTTGCTGATTGTGGCACGCTGTGCCTGCGGCACTCTCCTATATGGTGCTGGAGTAGCACGTTGTGGAGGATGGTCTACCACATTAGATGACCTTCCACTCTCAAGTGTTCGGTCGTTTAAATGTCTTGCGACTTGCTCCGCGGGGAGATCCTGCGGTATATTGATATTTTTTGGACTTTTCATGTTTGGTCCCACGTGCTGCAGAGAAGGTATGTCCGCCCGGGCAGAGATCTGCATTACCCGGGTAAGGCTAATTAGAACAGGCGGTCGCCATTTGCCTGAGCTCACTGTAAGAGACTGGGCTAGTTGTTAACCTGGGCCCCCAGCCAGGCTGACTCTCGGCACGGTCCGAGTGACACCTTAGTCCGGCCCGGAGTGAGATGAGAGGTTAGGGATGGGGTAGGTAAGGGAAGTTTGGGGGGTTGTGTGAGGCTATACTTTTGAGGAGGCGGCGACACGAACGCCTCGTCAGTACGATTCACATTATCGTGGAAATCCGTTGCTCACTTAAGCTAACATTTTTACATTACATTACAAATTTTTACAAAAAAAAAAATTTTAATCTTTTATTTAAACCTTAAATTTAACTTTACCACACTTGACCTTTCCTTAACATTCTCTCTGTTGCAAATCACTTATTCATAAAAAAAAAAAGCTTTGATTATAGCTGCGACATCTCGGGACTGTACTGCACGCAAGCTGTTGTTGAAGAGGGGAGGGGAATGTTGGTGCTCCAGTGGACACGTGATCCGCACGTCTCTCAAAATTGCTGTCTTGGTTTGGTGTTGGTTGTGGTGGTTATATTAACATTTTGGTTTATTTTAACTTATAAATGTTTTTTTTTCAGTTTGTTTTTTTGTGTTTGAACTGGGATATCTGTAGGTTGAATTTTCTTGCATTTGTTTTTTTGAGGTTAGAAAAACCACGTGTAATTTTTTCTTTCAATTGTTCAATGTTATTAATGTTTTTTTTTTTCAATTGTTAACTCGGGTGATTTGTTTAATGATGTATTTATGTCTTTGTTTATTTTTTTCTTTTGTATGTTATGTGATGTTTAAAGTTGTTATTTGTCGATCACGTGTTTTGCGATAATTTGTCATCGGCGATCTACACTGATGCGTTGACGTGCATCACGACCCGAGCGACTCGAACAAAAGAGAGCGGATCAGAGCGGATCTGGCCTTAAATACGTCTGTGGGGACAAGCTCTTGCGTTCAGGAATTATCCAGCGCAATTATCCGCAGTCAAGCTTTCACCTTGCACAGGGCCTGCTTCCCACAGCGTTTATCTAGCTGCCAAAAGTATGCACCGACTTATCCCTTCGTGCACGACGAGAAGAAAAAAAATCATTGCCTACCCAGATCTGTTTTTACATCGTTCCCAAAAGTCTGCGATCATTACAACTTCTGTGAATCTTGCGCATCTGGCCCAGTCGAATGCCCCGCCGGAAAGTCACTGCATCATAGTTTTTGAAGTTATCGTCAGAATTGAAATGGAATATTTGCCATACAATTGGAACGGACAAGTTGTTTTATTTTGAGTTTGGTTTGAATATTTTAAAATATTCTTGTATACTTCTGTGAATCTTGCACATTTGGCCCAGTCATATGTCCTGCCGGAAAGTCACTACATCATATTTTTTGGAATTTTTTTATCGGAATCGAAGTGAAATACTTGTCATTCCAATTGAACAGACAGAGGAGATAAATTCGACGCCAAGTTCTTGTAGATTGATGTCGCTGCTGTCCCATATCGTGTGGTGTGCATTGGCATCGCAACCGATTAACACCGGCATCTTCTCCTTTGTGCAATATTCCACCTCTGGCGGCGGGCAGGCTCCGTCTCCTGCGAAGTATGCAAACACCGCTACCATAGAGACCACACTACCACTAGTTTGTAGTAGTATTGGGATACAGTCTCTGGTGAGAAACTCTGAAAGGATAGTATAGTTAATACTCCTCCTCACCATAATGCATGCTCTGGGTGCTGGGGCTCTTCGATCCCAGATTACCTTTGAATCGGCCGTGTACAGGCCTTTCACTCCATCGTGCACCCATGGCTCCTGTACCAGGGCTAGCTCAAGGTGCTGTTTGGTGAACGTCCTAGCTTAGATTGCTGAAGCCTCAGCGTGATGGATGTTCACCTGGGCTAGCCCAGTGTTGATGACTTCAGTCATCTATTGGGTGGTATGTTCCAGCGTGTCCGGCGATAGGGGCCGGGGTTGCCACCGTCACCATCACTCGTTATAGTAACTTCTCAGCCTCAGCCGTGTCTATTTGCAGTTCCTCTGCCAGCTCATGCGAGGACATTATGGTGTCCTCCTCCTCTACCTCTGATTCCTCACAAAGTGTACTGACTGCCAACTCCTCGTCTTCCGCAAGGTCTTTGATCAAGTCGTCCGCTTGAACCGAGTGTTGGCTCTGCTCTGCGAGAGTGGTTACTGTGGTGAGAGCTTCTGCTACATCCCTCCTTTTTCGATGGAGCAGGAGTTACCTTGCTCCACCTTCCCGATAACTAGAAGGGCTCCTCCACCCTCGTTCCTCCTGAATATCACCTTCCACGTGTCGACCTCTATCCCATTCTGGCTTGTCAGCAAAGCCAGTAGGGATTCGGTGGGTTCAGTGGGGTGATGGTATTTCATCGCCAACTGTGCATTTCCCACCCGTGTCGCTGATGGTCCGCAGGCCGCACTCCTGGCCCCCGGGCACACTCTTTTAGGAGTGGTCACCGGAGGCGTTAGGGTGCTGCTGTGTCTTTTGGTAGCTGGTGCTGCTGCTGCTTGGTCCCTCGCCTTCTTCGCCTTTATGGCTTCATCTGGAGTAAATCCTTGCTGGAGGTATCTTAGATACCACTTGATCCGCAGAGGTTGCGACGGTTCGGGTCATCTAGCCCACCGGGTTGTTCTCTTGGTGGTAGGAGATTTACCGTCTTTTTTGTCCTCTGCTTCGTTGCCGGTTGTGGTGGTCCGACCACCACATTCCTGCGCAATGAAGTTGTGGCATGTTGTGGAAGGGGATGTTAGGGAAGGGGAAGGTACACTCGTGCAGGGAAGTTTGGGGTTGTGTGAGGCTACGCATTTGAAGCGACGGCGACACAAACGCCTCGTCAGTACGATTGACATTATCGTACACGCGGTTTGTCCGGGACTGCTTATTTACGACGAATTTCGTATTATTCGCAACTAACGTCCCCGAGGAGAGGCCTTTCGCTATCCGCAACCTCCGCTCAGCCCCATCCTAACTATCCCACAAGTTCTTTTGACCAGGTGTTTAATTTTTAGTTGTAATTGATTTTTTGCACCTTCTTCTGACCTTGGGTGAAATAAATGCCTTTTAATTTATTTTTTTATGTTAATTCAGCAAATTTGAAGAAATCGACTCGACAAAATTTTTTTTAATATTTATATTGAGTATTCCAAGATTTTTTGGGACTAAAGTGTCTCGCTTTAAAGAGTGCTGTATGTTTATAAAAGTTTCTGAGTGTACATACATACACAATTTAAACTTTCATGCCACAGCGTAAAATTGTAATCCTTTTCATTGACGTCACAAAAATATATGGTCATAATTAACAAAATCTTATGCTATTGAGAGTTCACCAGCCTATTCTGACATGCTGCTGCTGCCAAGAATTTACTTAAACTGATTAGCAATAAGCTTAGTTAAAAAGTTTTAAAATAAGCTAAACCATAAGCATAGTAAGCATAGTTAAATCGTGAGTTAAAGAGTAAAGGGAGAATGGTCGTGTTTTGCTCTCTTTTACTAAGAGTATATTTTCCATAATGTCAATGTATAAATTAAAATAGATTATTCATTAAGAATTTTTATCAAGTACTTATCAAGCTTTGCATAATGCATATTTGTACTAATAATATAATTTGAATTAAATTTATTTTATGAACCAAATTCGAATTAAGAATATATATATTTTATTACAAAAGCTACACCCAAATCCACGTTTAATTTCGACTCCAAAGAAAAAAGTTACCATATCAATAAAGGCAAATGTACTTATTCTAAGCTCCATTATTTATAAAGCTTTTAAAATTAATAAACATCCGTCTCCAAATCCACTGGTTGGTGTTATCATTTTTTTTCCCCAACAGCGAGCTAATTAAATCACATATCTGCGAATATGGTACTAGAATAATTTACACTATTTGGTTAACAGACTCTGTTAAAGTTGTCATGGATGAAAGAGCGTGTATCCTTTCTAGACCTAAGCCTTAAAAAAATCCAAAAACCGCAATTAGTTTTTGACGATTCACCTTAAACTAGTATCAAAGTGTATAGTTTTAAAAATATAAAACAATTTAAAAGGACCAGCTGGAAATCACAAGATTGCTAAGGAAAAGGAACTAATGTCGCTCAACATCAACTTCATCCGTTTAACGTTCTTGCATATTCTTTTAAAAATGCTGAAAGAAATTAAGCGGTAAGGTAAGGTATACATGGTATAGATCATTCAGGTCAATAGGAATTCAAATAAACATTACTTCAAAATCATACCCTTTTCAAGCGTATAAAATTATATGAGAAAGTTGATATATTAATTTTTTTAAATACGGGCCATACGAATTTTCCAGTTAAACTGCGCGGGGTTTCTCAGCTTAATGTTTTAATGTACCAACTCTATGCAGTTTATTTGCAGCACTGTTATTGATATTTTATTGATAAGCAATCGATAACATTGCAGCTGTTTCAGAACAGCTGACAATAGCCGCGAGTATTTGAACATGTTGACGGAAAACTCTTATTAAAATTGCTCCAGGCGAGATTGCGCAAGGAGATACTCTGCCACTGCCTATATATAGTCGTAGTATATAAAAAGTAAGGAATACTAAATCGGAACAAAGTGTCCAATTCTGGAAATACATTTGTATATCTGCACATTCAGTCACACATATGTAAGTACATATATATATATATATATATATATATATATATAAGATATGCAAATATGTGAGTGCACATTATTGAAGTGTGAAAGGTGTGGTGAAGAGAGAGCAGAGATAAAGGAATACCAAACCAAACGAACCACATAAGTTAGGCTCTTAAGAAAATATGCTGAGAGGGAGAGAGCTGTATAGGAAACCGTACACAAATCAAGAGTCTCATTGCTTAAGATGTGTGCCTGTCAATTCTGTTCCCATTAACTTCTGTTCAGCACAGAGTTTGCGCGAAGCGAATTCAAGTTGACAAGAGTAACAAGTTGTTGTGGTGGTGAACTTACTGCTCTTGAATTGTTCTTATTTTTCGCATACCCTCTCAGAGAGCACGTCTCATGGAGAGAGTTGAGTTGAGAGAGCAATTTGATTGCCACCAATGTTCATGTCTCGCTCTTCGCCGCAGTTGCTTTGAACTCGCTTTGGAACAGGCATTTGCTGCCGCCATAGGACGACGTTTGTCAAATTCGAATCACATCCTTCTGTTAATCCGAGGAGTGAACAACACAGTTGCCGCATTACTCGCTTAATTCGCGAAAAATCGACTGACGCGCTTTTAATTCTCGCTGATCGTTGACAATTTGAATTTGAACGCTAAAATGGATATCTCAGCGTATCAGCACATGAATATTCGAATGAGCACGCGTGGCAAGCGACCACTGAGAAATTTAACGCCCAATGATAAAGTGCGGGCCATTCAACGCATTCACAATGGCGAAACTAAGGCCAGTGTCTCACGGGACATTGGAGTGCCGGAATCTACGCTACGCGGTTGGTGTAAAAATGAGCAAAAATTACGTTTCATGTGCAGGCAGCTGGGCACCGACAATATGGCTGGCCTGGCCAGTCCGCCCGAGAAGCGCGCCAAATTCGAATTGCAGTTGCTACCCCCAAAATTTGGAACAATGCCCATTGGCAATTATGAGGAATTGGCCGCCTTTGGCAGTTCACAATTTTATGCATCCCACAATGAGGCTCTTCTGGAGAAGTTGGCCCTGGCTGAGTTCAATAAGATCAAGCATAATAATAATGGGCTGCACCCGTCAGAAGTTGTCACCGGCAGCGCCACAGGCGCCGGAGACGACATCGACTCCACTTCACCCGTGATGGGCTGCTATTCGACAAACAATATGGTGCAGCAACTCAATCTGTTAGCCCTCTTCAACTCGAAGTTGTCTCCGGGCATACATAATCATTCCAATTACAGTGAGACGCAATCTCCACCGGACGCATTCGAGGAATCCAAGCAATTTAATAGTCCGCTTCTAAGTGTGAAAAACTGGGCTAGGGATCCAGCCAAACAACAACAAATTCCAGCAAACTCAACTCAAACCCAATTCGTTAATGACAGCAACAACAATGATTGTCCTATTACGCTCACGCCCACAGCCACACCCACTCCAGATATCACGGCTCAATCTCTGCAGCTGACTGAAGATGACTCGGCAGGCAGTATGTTGCAACACGCGACATTTGCAACTGCACCAGCGACAGATCTCGATGGTCAGGGAGGCGCGCTCCTTGATTGGTGCAAAATGTTTAGTGCCAGCCTAAATTTCTTTGCGTTTGCTGCGGCGGCTGCTTCAATGCATCCAACGGCTGAGCTGCTGCTGCCTCCCCAGCGGACCCTCGACGAGGGGACGCACGACTTGAAGAGGTCCTTCAGTCATGCATCGGTGCACAGCGAGTCCTCGAAGGAGAGCTTTGACGACAGCGAACCGGAGGATTTATCCGTGCGATGGTGTGCCTCTAAGGTTTCCAGCCCGGCGAACAGCAGGTCACAGAGTCCCGACAAGAACAGCACATCATCGAGCACATCAATTCCCAGCGATGCCGAGCAATAGTCAAATTAAATTGTGTTTAATATCCACATAATGATAACAATTATATATATTTAATTTATTAGACCGACTTCCTACTAACGTAGTTTTTATTAAACGATAAAAGTTGCAACAATTTCTAGTTTTCCAATTGTATCTAAGCAATAATTATTATCAAACAAATTTATACTTCTAATTAATATAAATGTCATTAAACGAGCAACGTTGATTGTGTAAAAAAAAAACCAAATGCAATAAATCTTTTTAAGTCAAATGTTCTAGAATCTAGTTGGTATTAAATAGTCAAAATTCTTTGGAAACATTGTAAACTAATTTTATACATTTCTTTTATTTTTGTTGTGAAAATGAAAAAGCATATGTGTTTGTAATTTATATACAAATAAATAACTAACTACTATTGAGAATTGAGTGTACTTTACATTATTCGAACTAAACTTTTTAAAATGATGCATTTTCCGTTGCATTGAACATTGTAGGATTTGGGGGCTACCAGAGAGGCTATTAAATCACCGTTAATAGTCGATTCAAAGTTATAATACCTCAACCAAAGTTGGTGCTTTTGACTCGTATTTCTCTGTCGTTTAGAATTTCCACTTTCAAGTAGATTCTATGAATTAGACAGACAAGACTAATTTGAAACGAAACTCTAATCGAGTATGTTTTTTTTTATTACAAATTTTATAATTTTTGAATTGTATTAAATTATTATTCAATAGTTTTCAACTTAGTTTTTTTATTTATGAGCCGCTGAAAATATATTTAGTACTTCCCGGACACAAAAGTCTGGCAACTCTAAGTGATCTCTGCTAACGTTCAGTAGCTGCCTGCTATGAACTTCCACGTGGCGCTGACATCCTTTTAATATAACTCCGTATCATATAGAAAACGAATACCTAAATCTTCCAATTTCTCGAATATTTATTTAAAGAAATGGTCTCAGCCACCTACAATTATTTCAACCTTAGTTGTTGGCTTTTGCTTCAGTTGCTTCTCTCTAAGCCAAATAATAGATTGATCCTTTTTTAAATGTAATATTTCGAAAACAATTAAAATTGTAAAATCGATACAAATACATTGTTCGTTTAATGACTTTTTTCTCCACTTGAGATGTTATCTACTGTTTGTGGTCAAAGTTTTTATAATGGAGCAAGGATAGAACTCTCAAGATATCCTTTTACTAAAGTAAACATTTTTTTCTTAAGTTTAATAACTTATTGATTACTTATTTATATTTTTTAATAGTCAAAAATTTCACTGTAAACACCAAAAACTAAACATAGTTTTTACAGTTTCACATATTATATGAAACGAGGAGCTCCCTAGAATTTTATTATATATTCTTTTTATTTAAATTTTTTAATATTTTAAAGATCTTTACAGACTAAATACATTTGGTTATTAAATTAAATATTATTACTTTTAACATAGCCTAAAATATTTTCAGCACGTTGACATAATCTGTATATTTTAAATTAAATTTGTAATTTGCTGTATTTCTGGTCGTTTCAAGTTGTACTGACAAAAATACATTCTTAAATGGGTCGTTTTTCTTTCAGACAACCGACAAAGTAAGACACATGTTTACATTTTTTTTTATTTATTTTTTTTTATATTCAAATAATATATTTTATAAATAAGCATTTGATTTCTAGCATTACTTTTCCTGTGCTGCCTGATAATTTGGTTATCAGGTTCGCGATCGGTGATAAATTTCATAGTTTTTTAAGCTTTTCAAGATTCAATATGCTTTTATTTGAGAAAATGTGAGCACATCTCAGGTTAGATTCAATTTGGTTCGGACGGATCTACGATTTGGATCGCATATAGCAATGTGATCCGTGGTTAAAGAGCGAGTCAGCAATTTATTGGTGTACTCCTTAAAAAAATAATTCGTTCAGTCAGTTTCTAACCTTTTACATATAAGCATATTCTGCAATTCTTGCAATTAATCTTGCATCACTATATATTTCCATAGATTCAATATATAAATTAAATTAAAAAGAAATGTGAATTTTCACTTTCCCAACATCCATAATAAACCTATTGTATATATTGCAAGTCAAAAAAGATTACATAATTTCAGATTACAAATCATTTGTGTTGGCTGATATCCAAATTATATTTTTGAGTTCAAGTTAAGATAGGTTGACTTTGGATTTTACTAGGAAATAAATATATATTGTGACCAGATGGACTCTGTTTTACAAGTGCATGTGAATTTTGTCTTGCCTAATTTAGTACTTCGGTCTTGTTATACCCTTACATATGGTATATATATATGTATAAAAGTCTCCAAAATATATATAACAAACCTGGTCGATACAGCCAATTCGCGCTTATTCAACCTAATGCTAAAATCTTTTGAAACTTGTTAAATATCTTCATTTTTTTTAAGTCAGAGATGTCTGGTTGGTCCAATATATCATATATCTCCCATTGGAAACAATCGGTGTAAGAATGAAATAGAATTATTACTGCAAGTCTACGTCTATCTCCATCAATCAATTTTAGTTATTCTATTAAACCGAAGTGTTTTGGTATGCATATATGGTAAATTTTAAAATAAAGTTTACAATCATAATACAAATATTGATGGGAAGTTACATTTTATGTTTTGTTTGTGTTTGTGAAATTAAACAATTTTTTTTTTAACAAGTATATATAATATAATAATATTGACTTTGCAGCAAGACATGAAACTGAAAACCTATAAGTGAATATGAATTAAAGCGTTAAAAAATAAAATGATATTTTAAACTCCTGCGTCACCAGCAGATTAACTCCGGTCGATAAGGGTATGTGTTGTTCGGCTTGTGTACGACAGAAACTCTTTCTGGTTTTTGTTAATATTTAAATTCAGATGTGACCGGGTCTACAAGGGTTTGCACTGCGAAATGTGCCCAGAAGCTTCCACTGAGGAATTGTATGCATTGAGCCACGTCCAACGTCCAACGTCCAACGCCCAGTGTCCAATGTCCGATGTCCAATGTCCAATCGCAACAGCAGCCACAGCAGACGAATGATTGGTTCACCTTTTGTTAAAATTAAATATCGCGTGTTGGTAATTTCCGCTTGGCTTCTCGGCTCCAGTTGAAGTTGATGTTGAAGTTGAGGCGAATTATTACGATGATTGCGCGACTGACAATGCTTCCATGCATTCATGTCGTCCATCCGGCCTTCCAACCGAGCTTTCTATGCATGCGTCCCGTCCGCATTGCATGTGTGTCTCGTTTTGCTCGTGGACATCTTCGTGGCATTCTGGGTGAGGATAAAATTACTTAAAAGCAAACCCCTGGGCATATCCACAGCATTGGCATACCGCCGCTGTCAATATTGACGCCTCGTAACCCGCATGATCGTAACGGACCGCCAAAATGTATAATATATGTATATATACTCCTATGTATAAATATACATATATTTATTTTTTTTTCTACCTTGAAATCTGTTGGTATATATGTTGCAAATGTAACCCTATTATATGCAATGTAACAATCTTCCAACAGTAATTTTATCAATCTTAAGTTTTGCATTGTTTCTTTATTCGTATTTATTCAAATATTAATTTTGTCAATATGCATATGCATGTTAAGTCACAAATTTATCTGACCAAAAACTTTAATATTATTCATTCGATAACAATTAAAACAGGTTTTGCAGTTATTAATTACAGGCTTAATTGTTCGTTATTAGAATACTTATTTTAAAGTATATTAATAAGAGTTTTGATGCATTATTAACTAAATTTGCTATATAAACTTTTTGTTTAGTTTAAGTCAAGGAATTAAGACCAATTTTTTAAATCTGATATAAATGCCAATTGCTAAATGATTCTAATTTTCAATATATTTTATTTGTAATTTTATTTTATTTTTCAAGAAAGGTGTTGAGAAAATAAAAATTGTAAATTAAATTTAAAATTTCAAGCTACAATTTAAATAAAAAAATAAGTAAACAATAATTTAATATTAAAAAATTTGTATTACAGAATATAACAAATTTAGTAGTATTATAATATAAAGTGGGCCAACATTTATTTCAATACAGACAGCTTGAATTAAACATCTTTAATTAGTTAGATATACTAAGTAATAGGGAGTAAGGAGCTGTGTTCTTAAAGGACTCTGTGTAAAATCATTTATTAATATATCATAAAGATTAAAAAAACTTTTGAATCAATGTTCTCCTTAGTTTCGAATTAGGAAAATATAGGCAAACTGAGGGCTTAACAAATAAGCATAAAATGTGTGATTAACCAATTTTTTTTTTATATATTTTTGCAAATGACTGAGTAAAATCATGGTTTCCAATTAAAATATATTTTTTTAAGCCAAAAAAAAAAGTTTTCTGAGTGTTGAAATATATACATTTTTAAAAAGGCAAACCACAAAATACCACCTAGCGTAGCTAAATTAAGCTTAAAATGTATGTTTTTAGATTAAAAAAAACATTAAAATAATTGCGAAAAGCCGTTATTTTCTTCTTATAAGATTAAAAATAAATAATTAAATTATACATTGTCTCGACTGTATTAAATCTGAGATGGATACAAAGAATCAAGTATTTCACAGTATCAGAAAATTGTTTATTATAATTTGTAACCTTAAAGATTAACTTATTTAGACATACCAAATATAACATATCCTTGTAGACTGGGGTCAACCTGACATAAATTCTGATGTGGATACCCTTAGACTGACTCTCAATCTTCAGTCTATTATTCCTTTGGTGTGATAAAGATGATTTTTTGGGAGTTGGTCCGACTGCTAAACATATTGGAAGTTGATGCTGTTTTAAACTTTTAGATAAAAATTATACAAAAAAAAGATTTAAGTTAAAATAAAGAATGCGAAAAGTAATGAACTTTCTTTGTTCGTTGTTTTTAGCAACGTCCTTACTTACATCGTTAATATGTACAGAATGCTTCATCATTTAAATAATTATTAGTATTATATTATATTATTATAAGTTCTGTACCTTTCATGTTTTGTTTGACAAAGCTATAAGCTTACCGATACATATCTGAACAGCTGTCAAGGGCAATAATTATTTTAGCATCAGTGGAAATAAAATATTTCATTTGATTTTATTTCTTGTCGAACTGTGTATTTTAATAATTTGTATAATGGTGTTTTACATTTGCTTGAATATTTAATATAAAAACATTGTATATGAATTTTTAATTTGTAACTTACAATTGGAATGTATGTAAGTGGATCATAGAAGGGCAGTTTTATAATTAGAACACAATACAATACAAAATTAAACGTACAGTGAATATTCAACGGAAGGTCAACAATTCTGGGATGGTGATGTCAATATGATTTACCAATATTTCTTCTCACTTTTGATTGTATTGTGAAAATTTGAATTCTGATTGAGAACCATAACGTGAATAAAAATTTGAATTATTGTGTTGTGTTTATTTTCTCTTAATAGAGAAGTGCTTATTTCATGTATTAAGTTTAAGAATCTGCTTTTGGATATATGTATATACGAATAATTTTTGATATACATTTCTTTTACAAACTTGTGTAGCATTTATCATTCTGAGAAATGAATGATCAAAATCATATCGCTTTAGCGATATTTTTAACGCATATTTGTTCATTCAAATTAGGATTTTTCCTAATTTCAAGTGAATAATTTTATAAATTTCGTACAAAGTATAAATTATTAATTTGGAACTTAAGAAAAATGGATGTCAACAAAAAGGTTAACTAAAACGTGTATACGAAAGGAATTATGCAGTGTTATGGCTACATAGATTAAACTTACATAACTCCTGTAAGTTTTACTACCACTGAAAGTACCGTACTGTTTATTGTGGAACCCGTTCTCGGATCTCCGTCTGCGGGCGAAGATGCCAAGTTCAGTCAAGATTTTTAACGATCTTATAATGTGTCTTATGACTGACTTTAGCATCCTTTTGCGGCGTATCTGAACGAATACCTATCTGCACAGGAATGAATAGAGATCAAATTAATAATTTATGCTTTTAAAGAAATTTAAAATTATTGGATATTTACGTGAATATTTATATAAGTTGAGTGTCATTTATAATCAAAAAAAAAAAAAAAATCATAGTAAATATTGAATTAAAAACACAGCTTAAACCAAAAAAATTATCAAGATAATATGAAAAAACTTATACTCAAAAAAAAAAGAATTTAAATGTAAATAAAGTTTTGCTCTTTATGAAACGCAAATAAGCGCAGTTTTGTTGTGATTTAATGTTAGCCTGAATGTAGCCCAGGACACGTGCAACTAATCTGATTGTAATTGCTGCATGCTAGAAAACAAAAACAACTCAAAAAAAAGAGAGGGGAGCTTTGCTCAAACTGGAATATGTATCCTTGGAGCCAATTATTGAAACGCGATCGAGATGCAATCCAGAATAATTTGCCCTCAAAATGATCTGTATGTATGCATGTATCTTTTTATACATGCCATGGGCGTGCTTTGCCTAAAGAGCAGGAAGTGCTGAATTCTATTTCATCCACATTTTACAGTCAAATAATTAAAAGTTTTCTAAGTGTATTTCATATTTAGAATCGGCTTTTGATGCTGATCAGGAATATGTATGGATAATGGGTCTAATATGCTACCATCTACCTGTTACACTCTTTGGCACAGCTTCATACTAATTCTACCAATTTCGGATGAGTGTAATTAGCATCGGGGAGCTGAAACGATTCTCATATGTATGTATGTATTTCCACCTAGTAATCTCTTTATGCCTGTGCACAGCTGTGATGGGCAGACTTATAGCTCATAGAATGACAGTGAGGACACGCATGGAAAATTAATACTTGTGTCTTCAGTTTCATCTCTTTCGTTGACACTCTGATGAATTGGAAGATCGGAAAAGAGACGCATTTAGTAGTGTTAAGCAAAACGATCATTTATCGTGTGGGCAGAGTTGAAATACATTCTAAGATTACATTCCTAGTCCTTAATAAGTCTAGTTAATAAATCAAAATAATTACTAAGTTAATGTATCTTAATCAGTCTGATTTTTTAAAAGTGCAAAAACTTTGTACTAGAGACCATGGCCTGGTTTCTTTCTCAGCCAAAAAAATTTTTATTCATGAAATCATTTTCTTTGTTGGTTATCTTTAAACTTTGCTACAGAACATAAACAAGGCAGAACGTTTTTCTTTTTTGTTTAAAAAAAACATATCTATTACATTATCTCACTATTGCTGTTTTTATTCATGATCGTTTCTTTCTAATAGCCAAACGTAATTTTATTAAGCTGAAAAATTAACGACTTTAAAAAGAATGATTATTTTAAAAATAAAATTAAATTAGAAGAAAAACAGACTGAAAATACCAATTTTGACGAACATATCCCAGTTTTATTAACAAAAATCTACTTTTGAAGATACCAATTAGATACAAATAAAATTAAATTTGAGTTAATTTAGAAAAATGTACAATTTTTTCTGTTTTATACAATACAAAAAATTAATATTGAACCTATAGTTATAATTGTTAATAGCATTTCGAATAAACTTTTGTTGTAGGTCTGCACTGAAGTTCTTTTTTCACCTAAAACTGAACTTTTAACAAACAGAGTAAATCAAATAAACATATTTCACTTCATCCTAATGTACATCGATTAATTATACAGAAGCATGAAACGACAAAAAAATAATATGTATATTTGGCTCTATCCTAATGTACATCTGTTTGTATGCGTGTATATGCATATATACATATATACACTTAATAAAATGTAGGCTAGTCTAATATCCTCTGGTTGCAGCAGAGATTTTTACAATTTAAGAATAGACAAAGACTTTTTAGTCTGATTTTTGCACACAAAAGTTTTACAAACATGTACACAAACACAGATACAAACTCATCTATCGACATGGAAATGGAAACAAGCATCTTGTGAAAAAAATCACTTTTTTGTCTTTCGGCGAAATTGTGGTTTTGTTTTTGTATTTCTTTTTATAGTAATACTGTGCACTGCACTGTAACTTCTTTGTATTTGCTAACATCAAAGGCTGTTTGTGGACCTTTTTCATTATGGCATTTTTACACCATAGACCATAATCTGTAAAAAGGGTATACATACTAAATTTGTATGAATTTACTATTGCAATATTCATATCGAGCGATATACATTATTTTTTTTTATAAATTACTAAGAATATTCATCATACACATAAGCAAAAACGGACATAGCTATTTCGACTAGAATAGTGATATTATATCCCTTATCGGATAGGAGAAGTCGCCTCTAATGCGCTAAAGACATAATTATAGTACCCACTGCAAGGATGTTATACATTTTAAATCAAGTTTTGATTTTTCATAGAATCTTAGTTTTTTTCAGAAATCAACTATCAACAAGAGGTATTAAAAAAGAAATCCAATCATTTACAAGGACATGATTGTTTTCTCAAAATTTATACACTTTCTCGAGGAAATCATTATATATAAGCCTTTGAATAAATTAACGTTTGTCCCATCAATTTAACGTCAAAATGTAAAATTTGTAATTTCTTTCGGTGGTGTGTGTTATTTGTTGTGTTATTTTGTCAAACAAAGCGTCAAACCATCGCGCCAATGTTCAGATATAGAAAAAACACACACATTCTTATGATTTCGCGCGCGTCGCATTGACGTCGTTGTTGAGATGTGACAGTAACCCTTATTCATGGGGTAAATTCTACCTATACAATAGAATCTAGGGGATAGTAAACATTAAACTTGGGATAGTAAACAGAAGAAAGAGCAGAGGTCATTCTTATATACAAACGAGTAGTGACCACTGCAACGGATTTCATCAACGTTCGGCAAGGCGTCAATGAATTCTTTGTAGTTGGATAGCGATTCCGTTATGGGCCGTGCTCTACCCATAATAGATGGTTCATGAGAAAAGGGCTTATTATCTTATAATCCTTGTGCTTTTTCAGTGGTGGCAAACTGCAAGATAAATTACGGTAAAATTCCGGTTATGCATTTCTTTTATTTTATTTTTTTTTTTCTATTTTGTTTTAGAATACCATAACGAAACTCGAGTAAATTTAATAAGCCCAACAATTTCAAATACGTGCACAGAAAATTCATATTCAAGTATAACTATATTAGTTCTACAAATATATTCTATTGCCATTATCTCTTAATTTATCATTATCCATTTATCTATTAATTAATCTACAGATCATTTTCTTTAGCTTTGAAACATCTGTGTAAAAGTATTGCAATATAAAATTTGTATTAGGTTTTCGAAAAATATGATTTAAATGAATTCGGGTTGAACTACAATATTTGTGCGTTTAATATGTGCTAATATGGTCGATATATACAATTATTTTTAAATTGATAATAGCTGAGATTTTTTTATATTTTAATGAGTATAAGAGATTTTACATTCTAAAATCCGTTTTAAAGGACAGTGTTGGAATTTATGATTTGCCGTCATTTATAATAGATAGCTACACATATAGACAACACTTATATACGTAAGTACACACACATATATATATATTCATATATATAGTTATATACAGATGTATATATATATATACATAGGCATAACTATGTCCGAAACAGTCCCACATTGCGGTTCGTGTGCGGAGGTGGCATTAAAAACAAACCCTTTTACTTGCTGTTGGTATACAAACTTGCGATGTCTATTTCAGCACTAGTGCACAGATGGTTCTCGGCCGAATGCCCCCCGCCCAACTCCAAAGTGGACAGAATTTAACGTGCCACCGACTCGTTTAATAATTGCTTAGAGGCGGTGCGATTTGTGTATGCGCGTTACTGTGTCGCTGGACCATCAACCGTGTCGTTAGGCCTGTCAGGCCGACCCAAAACCGGACCGGGACCGGGACCGAACTTAACCGGACCGGCCCGGACCGGACCGGACTGGATCGGACAGGATGGGATGGGATAGTATGGGGACAGGACTGGACCGGCTCAAAACGGACTACACCATTTGCCAACATCTACAATTTGTGATAGATGCGGTTTTTGGAGGATGGACGAAAACGCGAGAGGTGAAAGTATACAGAAAAGGGATGAAATGTCTGAAAAATGCTTACGACTGGGTTTGGAAAATGTTATTACAAATATATTATGCGCATACATATACAAACATTTAGGTATATGGTCAAACACACTGTGACATACATACGAACTAACACTACCCGAATTTTCATTAAATATATCTATACGTGCATATGTATATGTGTGCATGTATGTGTGAGCTACATGTATGTGCACAGCATTTATGTATGTGTGTGGGTATTGTTATTTTGTATAAATGTATAAATGTATAAAATAAAATATGTAACTATGTATATACAAATATATAGGTATGTATTTGGCTAGTATGTATGTACATCTAAATATTTATGCAGGTATGTGTGTGCGTGTTTGCGTATGAGCGTGTGTGTATGTACAAATTTGGTCAGCACATAAAACTGTAACTGTGGTAGTGGTCAACAGATTGGCAATGGTTCGTTAAGCCCACGAATGTCCTGAAAGGAGGATGCTGTGCACAAAGAGCTGTGAGACCACTTTTACCCTTGCTACAATATTATGTTTAGTTAAATTTAACTTTTCTGAAATAGGGTTAGTAGTGTAATCAAAATGCCACACTGTAGTAGTAAAATTTGACATAAATTTTACAGCTCACACGTGGCAGCGATTGATGCTGAGGCTAATCCCGCTGGACAACAGGTAACTGGCGTAGACTCGGTCCGGTAATTATACAAGTCAGTCCTGTCCTCAACACACACTCACACACACAGGACAGCAACAACTAATGTACGTAAGTATAATACTTTAAAATGGCCAGGAATCAGGCAGACCTAATTTTGGTTTTTTTTTTTACCATTTCAGCAATAAACAAATAACTCTGAAGTGGGTTATATTTTGAGAAATTACACATAAGGTTAACTTGACTCGGAGTGGCTGGACGCGATGTCGACAATTTTATATGTCGGTCCTCAAAGAACGTTAACAGCAATCTAGCTTAGCTTCCATTTTGCCTTTAAATTTATTCTGGTAGATTTGGTCTTATCTATTATCGATTTCCAATCCTTCCTGTTGACGTAGCATTATAAATTTAATATACATTATGACGTGGGCACATTAAATTATATATTACAAGTGACAAGTCTAAAATTCAACGCATACGGATCATACCATTGGAGGGCATAACGAACCTTTAACAAAGCTAATATATTTCCAGGGGTATTTGAAAATAGTTAACATATTTTTAAAGGTTTAATGCGACTTTCTGAGAGCTACTTTCGGTTACTCCCTTCGATTGATTGGTGTACAATATTTTTTTTATATAATTTTTTACTCGGTTGTGTGACACTTGTTTTCAAGTAATAAAAAGTGTAAGGTATAAATATTATTTTTTAAAAATCGAATCGATATAGGAATGTCTGAACACCCCAATCTTTAAGATTTAAAATAATTGATTTGGACTTATAAGAATATTCTCGTAAATATATTATATATAAATTCAGCTATCTGCATTGAACCCTATTCGGTGTCTATATATCCTCCATCAATTAACTTATGTATATATTAAAAATATTATAATTAGATACTTAAATTTGCAAACATAATATTTTTAGATACTTGCATTTCTACAAATAATATTCTTAATATATACATTCGATAATTGATGAAGAAGATTTGTAATATTGTTTTTTTTTTTTTCAATAATTTTTAAAATTTTAAAACAATTCGATTAATTTGAAAATGAAAATCAAAATGAATTGTTCAATTGGCAATAAAATCATATCCTACCTAAAGCTGAGTTTGTAAGGAAATAGGTAAAAAACCAAAACAGATTAAATCTAGTTGAGCTAAGTTAAGCTGTTTTGACCATATCACAGAACTCTCTATCATGGTACAACAAATATATATACATTTTGCAATTGAATTAAAAATAAATTGAAAGAGTTAGAATAATAAGATAAGCAGAAGTCTTATTGATGTATCCAGATACGGTTGAAAATAGGTTCAAAAAAAATTGTACAACCAATGCTAGAGGAAATATTTCTGCCTTTTGTAAGTTATTATTTTTTTAAACGTTTTTAACGAATTTTTGTACATCATATGTGATTCAAACTTTGGCCAGATTTTTATGAAATTAAAGGGAAAAAATGTGCCTTTTCCAGTTTTCCAGAAACCGCCATTTTTTAGAACCACAACAAGTTTTATTAAATTCATATTTTCTGCATTAAACGACTACATTTGGCATAATTTCGTTTTCTTAATGATTTCACTGGAACTCTCTTTATCCTATTAATACTTATTTTTCAAAAATTGCTTGTTTTTGTTATCTTTTCTTAAACTCTAATTTAAACTTGCATTTACTTTTTCCCAGATTTTCTAAAAATTACAATGACTACCTTTTATTTGATATTCTTTGGTGTTGTCAAATATTTGACTAACAATCTATAACATTAATTAAAATTAACAAATATATTAAGGACTAATACCGTGGTTCTGTAAATTTGTAAGACTTTTGGCTAGTCTCGATAAGATTTCAAATACGGGTTATCTTTACCTATAATTAATATATTTGAAATTTACTATTGTTTAACAATTTTGTGAGAATATCATTATTATTATTATTATTTATCGGGGGTCTTGTGCACCTGCGACCTAATAGATCTATTGTGCCCCCTTCTGAGCTTAAAGCTCTTCCAGCAACCCCAGTTCCTGAACGAATGTCAGGATCTTTGATGGATCGAGGGCTGCTATGTCTTTGACATTCATAACAAGCATCCCTAGGATGCTGCATCTTTTCCTGGCAAGGGCGATGCATTCTGTTAGGATGTGAGTTGAAGATTCCTCCTCGACTTCACAAAACCTACATTGGCTGTTGTTACAGATACCCATTTTGGACAGGGGGCTTCTTAGTCTACAATGTCCTGTCAATAGACCGACAAGTATCCTTAGCCTATTCCTGCCCATGGATATTACATGCTTAAATCGTTTATGATTATAGCCGCCCAAAAGACATTTGGCCTGTCGGAGTCCTGGTGCTTCCTCCCAGCTCCGCAGTCTCCTTTGTCTTTCCTCGTTTCTGAGTTGCAGCCGTATTGTGAGAATATCATATAATTGTAGAAAAATATATGTCGTGGCTGAACCTAAGCATTTAATTAGGCAGGTTCAAAAAGTAAAAAGCAACATTGTCCACGTTCAGTAACTAAGTGACTCCACGACAATTTTAATTTTTATTTAAAAACAACAAAATATTTGCGAATAAATGAAATTATTAAATGTGTTAACGTTTCTTCTAATCAAAAAATATAAGTATTTTAATAATATTTTACCTCAACTCAAGTGTTTTGTTTTTATATATTTTATACTATAATATATTATTAATCCCGCCGGATTAACTATTTACCAAAGCTTCAATTATCATTTGACATAATTTATAAATATATATTAAATATATATATTTATATATTTTTTTTAAAAATGTCTTTCGCAGGCTTCGTTGCTTATCACTGTCTGATCATATCTAAATTTTAATAATAAATTACGCATTTAACTTATTGTTTATATGAAATGGTAATACAGATACAAGATTTAAATATCCTTAACATAAGCAAATAAGTTAAGTTAGTTTATTGGTCAGAAGAACTCAATCGTCAACCCATTTTTAGTCTAATGTTGAGAATTTTTTTTTTTTTTAATATTTTGAGCATAACTCTTAGCTGGTCAGAATGATTAAGATCTTTTGGTATCTAAAGAACAGGCAGCTAACATTTGCAATTGATATTTAAATACGTAGTCCAAGTTTATTCTTTCATGTTTTTTTAATTTTCGGTTATTAAGGAAACAAATAGCAAAACCTCTATTGTTTTGTAAAATTATAACACTAAGCTAAAAAAATGTGTGGTTGCAAAGTGTAATTGTTGGCTTGTGCAAACTGGTTATGCACTTGTTGCCGTTTCAAGCTCTTATGAAACAATGTTGTCCCGTTAAACTGTTGGGCTGTGGGAAATAGAAACATGTGCAGAGCTAGACAAGGATGGGAGGTGCACTGCATTTAAATATTCAGTGCACAAAAAATGCCGTTTTTGCGGCTGGGCCGCGTCAAAAACCAACAAACATTCGATACACCCATCACAAGCACTTTGCACGTCCATACAAGCCTAATCGGCGACAGTATCACATGACGGTCGAAAGGCCACATCCACATACACAATGCGGTGCCACTTGGCTCCTCGCATTGCACGCGAGGAACTATTGAAGCACTGAGGCAATGGCAGACAGTACACTCGGGGAACTCAGAAACAAAAAACTCTACATGCCAAAAGTTTCTCACCTTGTTCTAACATCTATTTTTCAAAATTTAGAGATGAATTTTTGTACAGTTCAGATATATCTAACTTTGTCTGAAAAAAAAAAAAATAGAAAAGAAACTCCATATTTATAGGATTGTCGATTTAGAGCGTGCCTTTCTAATTTTTAAGAAAAGTGTTTTCTAATTTTCAGAAAATTGTTCTAAAAACAGGAGAAATGTTCAAATTTTTCTTAGTGTATCGAGGAACCGAGTCAGTGGCAGACAGTATGATGTTGCGGCAACACAAAAAACGGGCAACTGCATCAAGCTGCATGCCACTGGGCAAACAAGCGGTTTCCAACTGACTGCCTAATCCCCTTAAATATCGCGGCCCGAACGAGGCGACGTCCGGCGATTTTTTCGTGGCCGTGGCTCCAAGCGCTTAGTGAGCTGTGAGCTGTGAGCTGTGTGACGAGCGCAGTTTTTTTCTTCACCACAATTTCGGGGCATCGGCGAAAGGCAGAAAAAAGAGTCACTTGATTGACCTTCGCATACGGTTGCAGTTTTTTCGTTCATTGGCGTCAACAATATCACGGCAGTTGCCAGCTAAATTTCCATATGGTGCAATTTTGATGCGTGCTTACTCAAAAATGCCGTTACTCACGGCCACCTATCCTTTCTTGTTGTTTTTGTTTTTTTGGTTTTCTTTTTTCTTTGCCACTCTTGTTTCTGTGCAAAACTCTCGAAAAGTGAATTTTTTGCGGCAGCGATTTAAGTGCAACACCTTTGGCAACGGCAATGCAAACGAGTGCTGCATAAAAAATGTTGGCTATTCAACATCTGTCATCCGCAGTGTAAGTGAAACCGAACCGGACCAGCGGCCATCCATTGACGCTGAACAGATCAATGATACCATATATAAGATATATATCTAAAGGTTATGGTTAGTTAAAAGTTATCAGCTAGTCAGTTTCCAGCATATATGTATGAGATAATTGTGTGTTTACGAAAATTCCCGGACCAAACACTATAATCATGCTATTATTATTATGCTTTTAAATTCTTCATTCATATTACCACAAAAAAAAAAAACAATGTTCGGAATTTAGAAAATCTTCCTGATCTAAAAATCTTAAGGTTTTTTTTTACCGTTCTTAGAAATAATTTTTTAATATAATATTAATATTATTTTTATAACTAACCTGTCTAGCCCAAAACATATATATTTTTTAATTGTAAGAAATTGTCGTAATTCTGAAACCAATTTTTCGGGAAATTAAACAAAGTTTTTCTAAATGAAGATAAGAAATGCTAAACTTAGTTTTTAGTTTCACTTACATTTTTTAATAATTATTAAATAATTAAGTGGGAATCTGTGATTTTTCATTGCTTTCAAAGGCCAAGTTGATTCCGCCATATCCCTCCGTCAGTCTGTCTGTCTGCCCATCTAAGGTAAAGTTAAAGACTTTAAAAAATATGTTTGTTCCCATAATTTCTTTCCTCAATGTGTAGAACATCTGACATGGCAATTGGGCAATACATACATTTTATGTTCTATACATTGTCATAAAGATCGACTATTTCGATATAATAGGTATTTATAAATGAATCACAAACATTGACTAATTTACCAAGTTTGCAGACTGCGTGATTTTATTTGACTTACTGTGCTCATACTTGTATTGTATACTTCTATAACTGTATATAACTGAATACTCAACTCGAGTTAGTAACAATCTGCAGTTAAGGTAAAGTAAAGTACATCTTAAATATACTCCTGTTCCCCCTGCACAGAAAATATTATTTATTATTATAACTTTCTTATATTCGTTTTGTATAGATTGATTGTTAAAAGTAATGTATGTTATACAAAAAAAAAAAACACCAATATATACACATATCCATATATAGATTTATATTTTGTGTATAGCTGATGGTTTTGTGCAAATGTGTGTAACAGGTAGAAGAAAGCATCTCCGAGTACATAAAATGTATATATTCTTGATAAAGATCAGCAGTTAAGTCGATTAAGCCATGTCTGTCTATTCGTCCGTCCGCCTTTCATGATGTTCACGCAGATCTCCGAGACTGTAGGAGCAAAAGAAATTTGAAATTCTCGTATGTTTCTCCGGCGCAGATCAAGTTTACTTTATATTATAGATAACTACCTTCATGTGAAAATGAAAGTGTGTATTTATGTGTATGCCAGCCAATTGGGAAAATAAAAATATGCGGTGCATTCCTTCTTTTTTATTCTTCAGTGCCTGTATCTGCATACAAAACTTTTTAAAATTTGTCAACAAAATTGGAATATTTTCAATATCTGGGTTCAGGGTATATCGTAGCAGAGATCACTCGACTACAGCTTTCTTACTTCTTAAATAATGTCGTTCAGAAAGAAAGGCATATACTACTATTATTAATATTCACCAATAGTCAATAATTTCTCATATGTATGTAAGTGTGTTTCAACCATTGAATAACCATTAACGTGCCTAATTCAGGTTCAGCTATCTACCTTCTAAGTTTGATAAAATTTAGATAATAATCTTGATCACGAAATCAACTTTAGAAGGAGGCTTTGGTTAACTATCTTCCAAGTCTGATAACTCTTCTCCAACTCTAATAACTCTTGAAAATAATATTTGAAGGAGCTGCAGAACGCTCAAAAAAATGTTTGTTCCAAATTAATTAGGAAATTTCTTGTAATCGACCTACCAAGTTTAGTAACTTTAGTAGGATGTGAATATTTTCCAGCAGACGAATTAATACTTCCTATATTAGACTTTCTTACTTTTGACTACATTATATAATATTTAGTGTTCAGTATTAAAGGATTGTTGTGGGGCCAAGAATTTACTACCCTATCTGTGAGCAGAAATAAAAAGATGTTATTGATTTTGTCTGATAGTTATATCCACTAAAATTTAAAATTGTATTATTTATATTTTAAGCCACTTTGTATGATGCATAGATAAGTTTAATTTTGAGTTTCCACTGTCTAGGTTAAGGGGTGTTGAAAAAAGTTTCGCTCATACGGATAACATCCGCAAATAAAAATGACAAAAAACGTTCAATTCTCGATTTAGGTTACATTTTTATTTCACTTAAATTACGATTCTAGTATCGCGTTCTTGTTACTACTTCATTATTTGGGTGGAAGTATTACTTTTTTTGTAGAGCAAATTTAAGACAATATTTTAATCAGCATAGAGCTTTTGATATTATTAGTAATAACTTTAAATTATAGCTCCAACTTTGGAGAATAAATAACAGTTGAATAAATATAAGATGATTTGGTTTCATTATACGTAGAAGCCTACTCTAAACATCCAAATGGAGATATTGAAGTAGTCAAATATAAATTAAACGGTGTTTTGCATACGATTCAATATAGATTGATAATTGTTTGCGCATCGGTGTGGAAGAAGACTTGAATAGGTCGTATCTGCAAAAAAAGGACAATCGGAGCAAGGAACTAAGATGCCGGACGCAGCTCAAAAATGACGGCTTGCAATATCCGCGCCTATTTAAATGTGAGTTTGAATTCTGCCTGCTTGCTATGTCTTCCATATATTTACAAACACACACAGACACACACACACACACACACACACACATATACATATATATATATATATATGTTTGTGAGAGTAGTGTGGTTGTGAGGTATCCTAGGTGCTGTCAAAACTAAAGCGCGCCCTTGCCAGGGACAGACATGCCCAACTTTTGCACCATACAATATCAGCAATTTCCTTCGTTAGTCATTCGTTTCTTTCGTCTGCCTTGTTGTTATGGCTCCCAGCGTTCCATCTACGAAAGAGCTCCCGTTCCCGTTGGTCTTTTTACTTTGATGTAGATGTAGATGTAGTTGTAGTTGTAGTTGTAGATGTGGAGACCTCCGTTCAGAGTTCAGTGCCTAGACCGTTCAAAACGGGCGAACATGCGACGTTTGGACAACCGGACAACTGGACAGTTGGACGCGAGGACGCCTTGACGCCTGGACAAGAGAACAAGAGTACAACACATCGGCAGCAGACGTCGGTCTCACGTATATTTGACTGTACGCTGGTGTACATGGAAGCACACACATATGCACATATGCACACTTAGCCCGTAGTCGCAGTAGTTGCTAGCCCGGCCCGTACTAGGTAGCCACATATGGACACATAATGTAAATGTCCGTAATTTCTTTTTGGGCATCTCTTAGCTGGCGATGCTGCTGCTGTTGCCGTCAACGTTCTTGCCATTTAGCTTGAAAACGAACGAATCCCTTTGCCTCGCTCGCCTTGGACGACGACGACGACGATGGCGACGACGATGGATCCACACACATGGTACGGCAGCAGCAGAAGCAGCAACTTGCGGCCCAGCGCAGATTGCTTCTGCCATCGTCGTCGTTGTCGCCACCACCACGTTTCCATCATGGCACCCAACCACCTGGCGCTAGAGGCAAGTCGATCGATAATTTCCATAGCTTGACCACTGCTGTGTATGCGAATTTTGAAGCGGACATCTACAAACACACAAGCAAATGTACGGAATCACCCTACCAACAACTAACACACACACACACACACATACACACATAGAGAGACCCACTCATACACACACACACACACACACAGACATAGAACATACTAAGCATTTACTCTTAGAAGCACCGGCGACACACACGAAGCCGTTGCCGTTGCCATAGCTGAAACTGAAGCTGAAGCTGATGCTGAGGCTAAAGCTGAATCATGCTTCGAAAGCAGTAGCATCCACATCCACATCCACATCCACATCCACATCCACAGCCACAACTACTTGCACATCCCATATAACGGCACTGGGTGTGATGGCGATGGCAACAACAGTGGACTGACTGGTCAGTCCCCACAATAAGTAAGGGTCTGCCATGAAGATAAAACGAAGACCAAGGAACGAAGCTGTGTTTCTGCAAAATGTTGTTTGCATACTACTTGCGACATGTGAAAAGGATAAGAGTGAGTTAGTGTGTAAACGTGTGAACGGTGCGAGTGTGTGTGTATGTGTGTGTGTGTGTGCAAATATGCCTCGGTGTGTGTGTGCCACATAGCGGACGATGCCGCAAATAGTACGTGAGTGGGAGTTCGGCGCGATTGGGGACCGCCGGACTCGCTGTGGGTAGTTGCCACGGATTCAAGTGGTATGAGTGTGTGGCTGTATGTGTGTGTGTGTGTGTGTGTGTGTGGATGTGAGCTCTGGTCAAGCAACGCGCAACGTTGCCCGGGACTGAGACGGACAGACGACTTGATGGCTACGCTTTTTTAGGGGGATGAGGTGGGAGTAGATGAGTGGGTGGCTTTGTCCGGGCTATGGCAACATCTCTCGAGTTGATACGGCGTCGTGGGAGCGCCTGGCAGATGGAGGTAAAGATGTGCGCTAGGCGATTGTAAAATTTCACATTTTAGAGAATTAGACGCTTTCTCGAAAACAAACACATACACACACACACACACACACATACACATACATACATCTTTTTATATATATATCTATATATATGCACGCACACATGCCTTGCCATCTACTGATTTTACACACACATATATAGATTTTAATATGTGCATATATATATATGTATAGAGCCCAATATACAGTTGGATAGACCATAGATATGTGTATGTGTAGTTGCCGAATCTGTGTATACATACGCTTATACATATTGTACGTACGTACTTCTTCATCTTTTCAGTATGTATGTATCAAGTTTTAAATTTGGTAAATAGGCAAATTCTACTGTTGGGTTTTTATGTGTAAACGAAAGTCAATCAAGTCAATGTTAATGCAAAATTTTGATATATTTTTATGTACTAAAACTTCTTACAAGGCTATTCGTATATTCAGCATCTGCTAGGTGTCCAAATGTATTTAATAAAAGCTTTTCTAATTAATATTAATGTATATATATTTTCTCCTGAGATAAATTCTATTTTTATTTATTTTGTTTTTCACTTTATTCGTACTAACCCGCATATACAATCTCAAAACTAAGAGCCTCTTTATTTTAAACATTATTTATGTCATATCGAACTTAAAATAAGTACAATTTATTAACCAATTGCATATAACGTTTGCTAAAAATCGGCACAAATGTAATTTTAAAATATATTTATAAAACGAATAGACTCCTAGTATCCCTAATAAAATCATAATTTAATTTTTTTAACCCACCCAAAATGCATATTTCAAGAACTATGACCATTGCAATTGTATATTTATACACCAAATGAATAAAATCAAACGATGTATATTGATATCTGATAGCAATAATAGATCAATATTACAGCATAAATAATAAAATAATATGCCTTGATGAATTTTTGACCAACTTTTTAATTTTCTATACAGACGATGGAAACAAATAAAAAAAGTAGAAATCAATTATATTAAAATAAAAAAAATGTTATATTTAAATTTAAATTAAAAAAATCAGAGATATTACCAATATTTGTGGGTGTATTTTTACTAAATACATGTATACACATACATATACGCAAAATTGCTGTCAATAAAGAAAATAAAAGCATTTGCATACCAATATTTATTTTTTAATACGAAATTTAGGCATCGATGTGCGTATCTCTGTTTGTTAAGCACAAGCAGCTTAACAATAAAAAACTAATAAAAAACCGATATTTTTTTCTAAAAATGTGAATTGTTTCTTTGGTTTTGTTAACCTGTTTCCGAGACATCAATCATGTGAAGTACGAATAATTTATATAATCAAAATATATTATCAAAATTGTAAAATTAGTTCAGCATAGTTTTCAATGCTTATAGACATATTTTAAGAATATATATAAATATATACACATTCATATATATAATATTATATATTTTGGTAATACAGCCTACCTCATGTATCTTAATATCTTTAGCGTCTATAATTAAAAATTTGTATACTCTAATACAGCAGTATTTCGAATATATTCTTCTTCTTTTTTTTTGTCTGTCTTTCTCTAGAAATATCTCACTTTATTACTAAGAAAGTATATTTACAAAAGTTTATCATTATAAATACAATTTTTCAATGCCAGAGGAGATTTTTCTAATACTTAAAAATAATGTATAATTTTCTGAAATTCTAGAATTTTTAACCAAGGTAATTAATTGTTTCCGAAGTTTAAAGAGTATTTTTTCACTGGGTTCACTTTTCTTATTCTTCAAAAATATACCATTCCAATATTAAGTAAGTATTTACGTATATTTCAAAAATTTTCCCTAATTGCAACGCTCTTAATTGTTGTAAGGTTCTAAGCGTAAAAAATATAACTTTTATCGATTAGTCTTAGCTTACTTAACCCTAAGGTAAAATATTTTTTTGTATGAACGCAACTATTTTTTGACTCCCTTATTATTATTTATTGTTATATTAAAAATTGGGGGTTTCTGCAATGCGACATATTGGATCTATTGTGCCCCTTTATAGGGTATAGCCTCTCCATCAACACCACTCCCTGCACGAATGAGAGAATCTTTGTTAGGTTGAGGCCTTCTATGTCCTTGAAACTCATAGCATGCATTCCTAGGATACTCTATTCCTGGATAAGGCGACACATTCTTTAAGGATATGAGTTGAAGACTCCTCAACTTCACAAAACCGACTACTGTTATAAATACCCAGTTTAGAGGTGGCTTCTCAGTCTACAATGTCTTGTCAGTATCCTAAGCCTATTCCCATCCATGGATATTACTTACTTAAATCATTTATGATTATAGTCGCCGAATAGACATTTGGTCTGTCGGAGTCCTGATGTCCTCCAGGACACCAGCTCCTTTGTCTCCTTTGCCTTTCTTCGATTCTAAGTTGCAGCCGTATTGTGTGTCTTCCTATGCCACGGTTCTGGCCCGGTTAGGTGAGTCCCGAGTTGGTCAAGCTTGGATCGTACTTCATGGACTACTTTTAAAGTTGTTTTCGTCCAATTTATAGCATTTATTGCCGTCATACTATCGAAAAGGATGGGAATGTTCACATAGATAGATAAGTTTTAGATTAAACTCCGTACACCTCGATGGTGTGCGTCCCCAGATATTCATGGTTGGATATCGGAGTGCCCACCACTCCCAGGTGTACTATTTTTTTTTGCGGTTTCATAGGATGGCCTTCATCTAGTGTCGTCCATTTAGATATAGAGATAGACACTTCAAGCTTGGAATATATAATGGTCTGTGCGCAGTCAGATAAAGTAAACAAATTTGTACTTCAATAAATACGTCCACCTCCCCATACAAAACTGCCTTTAAATATCGAGAAAAAAAATTGTTTGTTAAAGCATCTGCCTCTATAATCGGCAAATCGATAGTTATAAAAATGTAAGTCGATAACACCTCATATCTCCCAAAATTATAAGATTAGAGTCACCATATTTGGAAGCTGGCTGGTAACCTCTTTCAAAGATCGGGGTATTCATTTTCAGACAACGCCCATACTCGCCACCCCCAGGAACTTTGGTCCCACGGTTACCACAGAACATTGCCAAGGTTTTTTCGTCCCTCCCGCCGCCATAATTCTCAAAAGTCCACAACTTTTGTAATTTGGAAGATAAGGCTACAAAACATGAACTGTAAATTACTATGGAACTCCTTCCACATTCTTTAGAGAAAACCCCGTTTCCCCCCACTGCCCACACATAAGACTACTAGGAACCTCGCTTAAAGATGGATTTCAGAGTATTTCACATCTGGCTACACACGATTGCAACTTTCTAACTTGCTTATGTAACGGGTAAAAACTGTATAATTGTTTTGTGCAAATATATGTTACAGGCAGAAGAAAGCATCTCCGACGCCAATAATTATATAATTATATATTATATTCTTGATCTGGATCAACAGCCGAGTCGATATAGTCATTTCCGTCTGTCTGTGTAAAATCGCGGATCTCAGGTACTCTAAGAGCTAGAGATTTGAAATTTGAAATGTTTTTCGTTTGTCCGTCGCAGATCAAGTTAGTTTTATAAATGTGTATGTGTATAAATGTATGTGTATATGCATGTATTTGCACGTGTTTCTATCCAGCCAATTAGGGATCAGTTCGGTCATGTCAATAAAAATATGCATTCGATTTTATTTTTATTTTATTTTTTATTTTTACTCTTTAATGCATGTGCTTAACTTAGCCTGCTCATATCTGGGTGAGTGAATTGTAAATGTAATTTAAAAATATTTTCAATTCCTAATTAAGTTAATACATAACAAGTAAATATTCTGTTCTGTAGCCCAACAACGATATATTGAGCTTTTAAATATATTCTTATTTATATTGTTATACAAATTTCACATTGCAATGTGCCTATTTCTAAATGGCTCTGGGTATAAAACCGTAAATAATTTCCTAATTTCCAGCACAAAAGCTGCATATTTTTAACACAGATTAATGCAATGCAAATTTATTGCTTGAAATAAACAACATACCCAAGAGCAGCATCTATTGACATAAATGTATTTGTACTGTTTTGAATATTTCTACATCCGAGCGACAAGTGCATAAAAAGCTATAAACAAAAGGAAAGTCAGCTCGATATCCTCCAGTTATATTGCCATACTTTCTCGTATACCTGTTATCGACTCTTCTGTTGATCTTGATAACGATCATATATTTACCTAATGGGGCTGAATATACTTTCTTCTGTCCATTACGTAAATTTGCACAAAACCCTCACAAAATTAATTTTTTGATAATATATTAATCTTTTTTCTAATTTTTTTTAATTCGATGTCTTATTGGTTTGTTCTTTTAGCGTATTACAGGGAGGCAGTTGGTGCCACAAATTGTTCACACAATTTTGAGTTCAATAATCGTTACTGGAAACAACGGAATACATATACATTTAAGTACAATGCACTTCAACTTGATACACATATATTATATACATGTTCGCCTAAGTAGAGAGGTAAATATATACACAAATAATCATATATCCGTTCAAGTTCAAGGCTACTAATGTGTATATACTTTCACAAACATATACATATACCTATATATATATACACATCTCACAATGACATACACGTACACTAATTTATGTATTCAAATGGGTGCTTATTGTCATTCCCAAGCTCAATCCTCCATACATAGCCGCTAACATGCTTAAATGCTATATATATTTATACATACACACGTACATACATACGCACATATGCACATGCAAAGCTGCAGCCGCAATCGGACGCAGCTCATTATAATTAAATAGGTAATAGGTTGATGTTGCCCTAATTTGGTGAAATGCATATGTATGAGTGTTTGACTGAGTGTACTTATAAGCCAGACAAACCAACCAACACACACACACGCACACACACACACACACACACATACAATAGTCAATATGTGTGTAAGTGCTATGTACAGACATAATTATTATTATAATGAAATAATACACATTATAATGTCTAGTCAAATGGCACATTTGGCTACTTACACACACATATTTATGGATGTTTAGGTGTGTACATATGTGCATCGCCTTCTATGTGGGTCTGAAGTTGTTTACTTTATTGAGTATATGCATAAATAGGATGCATAAATAAGTGGCACATGTACTTATGGACACATAAGTACGTGTGACACTCTGACGGCCTGAGTAACACTTATGCGGTGTTTGATTTCATGCCTTCCATCACAATAGAGGTCAATGTCAAAGCTGTTAAAATAATACTAGTAAATATTACTTAAGGCACTCACTTCTTATATTCGATACATAATTAACCGGACAAATGTCAGTGACCGGAAATTGACAATTGTATATATATCTATATTTGCCTTTAGCGAAATATGTGTTACAAACATTTAAAAAAATACTTAAATAAAATCGTTACGTATTAATATATATATACTCTTGCAGACGCCAGTCAAAACTGATTTGACCGATGAGAGCTACTTTAAATAGTATTCAGATTTCGACATATTTTTGCAGCAATAATAATCAGGTAAAATACATTCAAGAGAATTGTGACCTGAAAACTAGAAAGTTTTTTATTGTATTTGGAAATTTTTATACATATATGAAAATAACTTTTTTTTAATTTAAAAAAGCTTTTCAGGGAAAAAAATTTTGTAAAAAAAAACTATTTTTATAAAATATTATTGATAATTAAATAATGAAATTAATTAGCTCGGCTTTTATATTAGAACTTAGCTGTTTGTCGGACCTAAGGCTCATTGTGAAATCAATCAACTCGCGGATGTTGCAGTTCGCAGGTCAAATTACCGTTAAAATTCATAAAACTATCTAAAATGTTTGTATTTGTGAAGTCTTCAAATACTTATGTTTATTTAATAGTTTTTTTTATACGTTCACACTCTTCTATATTAGCACATATTAAATCGAAAATTGCTCTTAGTTTTATTTTAATACTAATAATAATTAATAATAAAATACACTTTTGCGATGTCAAAATTTAAAAAATGTTTGGGCTTTAAAATTTGTTTCGTGTAGAAGATATTGTACTTTTTTTTAAGGTTTTATTGAAAATTGGGCAGTGTGCTTGTATTCTCACTTATACTTTGTTTTTGCAAAACAAAACCGTTTGTAAGTAATTAAACCACTTCTTATTAAAAATTGTGTATTTTATTCGAGGTAGAGATGAAAATAATGAAAACATCTATTTAGAAGTTAAACAAAAAAATAAAAATTTTTATTAATATATATCCCCGAAATTTCAATAGTTTTTTTTTATCGTAATGTTATTTTCAAATGGATGTTCTTCTATTGTTTTGCTTTACGTTATTACTCAACGGTTCCAGAAAAACTAGTATTTAATATTTTAACTGCTGGCATTCAACCTTTGAATAAGAATACCGAAATATCCGTCGCTCTAAAAAAATCTAACATTCGAACAAAAAAGTATATAATTATAATGTATATCTGGATGAGTTGATCATTCGTAGCATAACTGCAGTATTGTTCATTAACTAAATTTTTATACTAATCTCTACAATACTAGGAAAGGTGTTTTTCTAAATGACAATCAGTTAAAATTGATTTTAACTTTTTAATTCAGTACTTCAGAAAAAGTTTAGCCCAACTGCATTTAAATGCATATTTTTAACGATATATGTGACATATCTGGATTAAAACCTGTAAAAAATATAGAAAATACCAAATTAAGGATTTATTTTCATTGAAATTTAAAATGATATATCAAATTGGCAACTGGTTTTCTTTTCTATAAAATTTGTCGAGAAAAGTACAACTCTTCTCGACACCATTAAAAAAATAATATTTTTTAAGAATGGATGTTGATACGCTCGCTAGGAGTTTGAAAGTCGATCATTATATATCGATAAATCAATTTTAGAAGGTATATTGACGGTATCCACCCATAAGTATCAATAAAATTTATGGCACCGCTTAAATCTGCTTCATTAATCGTAAAGTAATTTTTCGAAAAGTGCAAATCTAGAAAACCACCCAAATTGGAAATGATCTGGCTGGTAACCTTCTTCAAAGATCGGCATATACTCTTTAGACCACGCCCACACCTGCTCACACTCAAACTTCGTACCTAGAAACCTGTGATTTGCAAATTTTAAAAAAATTTTGCTTTTAGCTCCATTGAAATATCGATAGTAAAATTGAATGATCTCAATAGCTTATGTCTTCCGCAATTTATATATACTTGGTGACTTCATTACAGCTCCTTTCATGCCAGCCAAAACTAATAGATAAAAAACCGTTATTTTTAGGCTATTTAAATTTAAATATTATTTCTACGACTTAAAACTACTTTAGTAAAATTAAAACTTATGCACATTTTGGCTATTTAATATTGGCACTGGAATTAACAATAAAAATTAGCCCTTGCTTAAATTTATAATGATATTTCCGTAGTAGCATTTATCTTCATTTTTAATTCTTATGTATAATAATCAATATAAATATTTTTTAAATTAATATTAAAAATCAATATCAATGTAAGTAGGGTTATATTTCTTGTTTAAATTAGACTTGAATTTCTTTTCTTCTTCTTTCATATTATCCTTTGCTCTTATATATGCAATGGAAAATAAATTGAAATCCTTTCGTGAAACAAGCCGCAAAAATATCAACCAATGTAATTAGAAATTTGAATTTCTCGACATTAAAATGTAATGCGAAATGGACTTTTGCCACTCGTCCACTATTTTATAGGAGTCCGAGTAGTATACATAAATTTATATGAAAATGCCAAATACCTAAAATTTACGCAAGCTGTGTTGGCTTAAAAGGCAAAGAAAGGGGAATGAAGGGGTTAGTGAAATTCTAAGGCCTGTTCGCTCGTTGTACGTTCTTGGCGGCATTCGTAAAATAGCCAACTATTCAACTTATATACAGCCGTGTATATATATTTGTTAATGCTGCAAAACCTTCTACGTCTTTTATTCCTCGTGACCATTCCCTGTTCCCAATCCCAATCCCACTCCCGCTCCCGCTCCTGTTCCCATTCCTATTCCCATTCCCTTTACCCGTTCCCGTTCCCGTTCTCTTCGACTGCATATATGTTTGTGTATTAATTTAGCCACCCACTCTATTACGCATACGCTTAGAGCTGGCTGGCCACAGTGGCCGAGCCAAGCCAAGCCACGCCAAGCTGGCCGTTTCAACTTGAAAATTCGAATTTTCGCAGCCTCCAACTCGTCGACTTGCGTTTCTACCTCAGTCGTTGCTGCTGTTGCTGTTGCTGCCACATAACCTCTACTTCTGCCACTGCCACTGCCACAGCCACTGCCTCAACTTCAACTTTAGCCACGGTGATGGGCAATAGCAACGACGACGATGGCGACGCAACGAAACGTGACCAAGCCGGTTAGTACGTAGCCCACATAGCCTCCTCTTCTTCATATCCATTACATGCCGCACTGGACCACTGGACAGCTACCCTACCCTCATCCCCTTACACACTCCGACCACTCTTCTCACTCCTTCACATATCCAACCCCCATCCAGCATCAGTCGGCGATGTAGCAAGCAATCGCAAGCCGTATGCAAACAACATTTTGCACACAGCAACTGGAGGAGGTTCTTGTTGGTCGCCTTCGTCGTCGTTGGGCTTCCTTCTTGCTGCATGCTGTTCGTCCTTTTGCTGTTGCTGCTGCTGCTGCTGTTGCTCCTTCTTCTTCATCTTCTTCTTCTTCTACTTGCGTCCTGTGCGATGTCCGAGCGCACATATACATACACATATATATATATACATATATTGTACATATGATATGATGTGTGTGTGTGTGTGTGTGTGTGTGTGTTCGCATCTCTAAATTCGCATACACAGCAGTGGTCAACTATGGAAATTATCGATCGACTTGCTTTTGGTGTCAGGTGGTTGGGCGATGGATGCGATGCCAGTAAAGGCGGCAGCAGCAGCAGCAACAGCAGAATCAGCAGCAGCATGATGGACACGCAACCGAAGTGGAAGTGGAGCTCTTGTATGGCAACGAACTGCTGCAGCTGCCTCAAACGAGGGCGACGTCACCCAAGGCGGACATGGGCGTTGTTAGAGGGGATGGGATAGGGTTAGGGTTAGATTTTGATAGAGGGAATGTGAAGAGACAGTGCTGGGTTGGGGGGTTACAGGAGATTGGCGACAAGCGCTTGGTCCTTTTGCTTCGTTGCCAAGGCAAAGGCTCTGACTCTGACTCTGACTCTGACTGTGGCATCGCTGGATGTTGCCTATATTGGTGCTCAACTCTCTCGAGCTCGAGCTCGAGAATACGTTGGTTTTGGCATCAACGTTAAATGCCACTGCCTGACTGCCTGCCTGCCTGGCTGCCTGGCTGCTTGCCTGCCTGCCTGCCTGCACACATGAATCACCCCTATCCAATTCGCAGCACGACGAATCTAACGACCAGGAGATGACGAGGACAAGATGACGATGACGATGACGATGACCAAAAGGAATGGTGGCCACTGCTGCTATTCTGCATTTGCGAAGCAATCGGCGGAAATATTCAGCCCTGCACGCCTTTTCAGCCGTTCCCTACTCCCTACTCCTTACAATCCAGCAACTTCCTCTCACAAACACTCACACACACACACACATATGCATTTTGCCCGTGGAACACGTCAAAAGGCTACTGGTCTCATTCGACCGACCATTCAATTCGGCGAGTGGGCTGCCAAGTTGTTGCCCGGTGTTTGTGTGTGTGTGTGTGTGTGTAGGATTGTGTATGATTGTGGGTTAGGGAGGGAGAGTGGGAATGAGGTAGTCCAGAAATTGCTTATGCGACATCTACTGCTTTTGCCGTTGCTTTTGCCTCCAGTTTTAGTTAAGGCAGACAAAGTCAAAGACGGCCCTGGAAATGGTAAAGAGTGCTCTTCTCCTCGTCCATGTCCAGCGGAGTACAAGCCAACGCTGGCCTGGCCAGGGCAGCAACAAGGAAACATACGGGATACATACGTTCTCTCACATATGTAGTGACAATATATGACTGTATATGTATGCGTGTGTAAGTGTGTGTGTTAAAAATTGTTGGCCGTTAAGTTAAAGGCGGCTGATACGGACAACTTAAGCTGGGCATGTTCTCAAGTTTAAATCACAAAACATCGCCAGAAAATACAGAAACTGAGTTGTCGAAATTCCACCTCAGTTTCATTTGATAAGGTTGAATTGTCTGGGGACAATATAAAGGACGAAGGACGTGTTCTGCGTGCTCATTGGAGCATTATCTTGACCACTGTATGTTCTGGGGTCTTGGTCCAGCAACCGATTTTGATAACCCTATTCTCAGTTGATGCTTTGCAAATTTCTCTGCATCGACATAGGTGAGGAATTTGCCAGGTTGTACACCGATAACCATTTCATACTCCTCTATTAAATTGCAAACCCCACTTCAGTGGATAATCCCATCGTCACATTAGCTTAACAGGTTGTAGAATTCGATTGGAGAATCGCATCTGTAATTCAATAAAACTACTTTTTTTTTCCCATGTTTGCAGTTTAAGCTGTCAATTTGATTATGTACATAGAAAACTGCGAGTGTTGACTGTAATTTTTAATTATAAGGATCAGGTTAAGGCTAACAGCTAAAACTAGCAGCTAACAGCTGAAGTTGCTGCAATGAGTATTTAATTATAATAATAAAAATAATTAAAATAATAAAATAAAAAAATTGGGAACTAAATTAATTTCAATTAAATTAAAAATATAACTTCATATTAAAATATTAATAAATGTAATTTGATATATTTACAAGATTTCTACAAATATTTAAATGCAAAATTATCCAAAATTTGTAGCATTAATCAGAAAAATTCAAATATTGATTATGAAGTAGATAAAATTAAAATTATTAACATTTAATTCTATACTTCATATTTTACATCAAATGATTGGCATTTTTGAATTTCCTAAGAAAAAAAAAAAAATGGTTTAGATCTATTAATTTAAACCATTTTTATGTTGTGCGAACCAAAAAATGACCAACGTGTGTAGATTGGTGCCTTCGATACAGACAAATATTGATTCTTGCAATGAGCGTTAACTTTTATTTTTGTCGAGAGCAAAAAAAAAAAAAAAAAGAAGCCGAAACACAAAACTATGTAGACGTCTGGGCATCTTATTGGGCTTAACCTAGTCCAACAAGTGGCCCATAAAAATACAAACAAATATACGGAAGGGCATAATAATTTATGCGCGTTGATCCACTTCCACAGAATACACAGAGAACCGAGGTAGCTTTATTTTTATTTTATTCTTTTTCTTTTATGTTTTCCATTTGCCTGGTGCTTATACGACGTGTTTACGTTTTCTTTGTGCGACTCATCCAAGACTGGGCCACAGACTGGAGACGGCAGTTGGAGATGTGGAGATGGAGACGGACACTAGAACTGAGACTGCGACTGAGACTGAGACTGAGACTGAGACTATGGCAGGGCAAGTTCAAGCGTTGACAGAGCCACGGAAAACACTCTTTTCAGACAGAAGCGAAGAACACAGGAAAAAAAAAATCAATGCTTAAAGGCAGAGAATAAAATATTTATTCTAGATTTCATTCATGAACGTTTACTACACATGCACTAACACTCATATGTGAGCTTTCTATACACATATTTATATGTGTGTATATATGTATATATATGTGTGTGTGCCGCGACAAAGTTCTCTTTCACGTTTTTATTTGTATTTCTCTCTCTGCTGCTGCCTGCAATGGCGCCTGCTCTTGCAAGTGGTTGGGATGCGGGCTATTTTATGCTGTGCTCCACTCAAAGTTACAACTTAACTGTTATTTTATTACAACATTTAATAAAAATCAACAAGTGCATGAGTCCGACTACGACTACGAGTACGAGTACGAGTTGGAGTCTGAGTTGGAGTCTGAGCCGGAGTCGGAGTCGGAGTCGGAGTCTGAGTGTGGTCTCCTCCTAAATGGTGCTGTCGTTTTGTCTGATATGTGCTCCCAACACTGTCTTCACCCTTGTAGCATCTACTGCAGCAGCTACAGCTATAGCTATGGCTGGGGCTTGAGTAAATGGAGCGTGATTTTGTAGCTCCATCAAGTTTATATTAAGTGTTGGTATTAAAATAAAAATGCTTGTTATTTGTCTTGCCTTTTTATTTGGTTGCCGTTGCCCATCTTTTTTTTTGCTCTCTTTTTTTTTTTTTTTGCATCCTAAACAGAGCAACTTCGAGTTAAACTTGAACATGGATAAGAGAGCTATGACATGAAAAAATAGTTCGTCGAAGATTAAATACCCTTTCCGCTTTGACTATATGTTTACAAAATAAATGGATTTATATTTATGGTAAAATGGTGTACTTACTAATATATGCTTATAGCTGACGCACTAGTTAAAAGAGAAACAATAAAATCTGGCTATATGCAGTCAACAATTGGTTATTACCCATACTAGGGTATAGCAACAGGAGCACCAGTATCAAATCAAGCGTGTCCTAATTACCCTTCTGTGACCCGATAGCTTTAGGAAGCGAAAAAATATCAAATTTCGATAAAAAGAACCAACCTGTTTCTTAATTTGCTGCTGAAAAACATGAGCCGTAACGGCACTCGCTGGTCCAATGTTGTTTACACTGAGAAAAAATAGCCTTTAGATTTCGAAACTCATCATACTTTTGGCGCCAGGGGCTTCCAAGAAAAAAGTAAATCTAAAAATTGCGGCTTGTATTTCTTAATATTAGGTTCCAAAATGTATAAAAATATGTCTGATACGAAGAGAAGCATCCTTATATATATTATCAACTTTTCTTCTACTTGATTTAATAACTTCACTTATATTAACATCAATTTCATTTGTATTATCGTAATTTCAGATATGATTTTATTTTAATTAACACGTTTTGGCCAAAAGGACCATATTTTTGGAATTGTCGATTTAGAGCAAGATAGAAATGATTTTCATGGTGATTGTTTTTCTAAGTGTACGATCTTAATATTCTGCCAAAGTGTACCTATTTTTGCAAGATCTGTATTGAGTATTCAGTATTTAGTTACGGTCGTAGTTTGGCGGTATGCTGTTTCGCAAATACTAACTGTTACCTCTGACTTTTATCGTTTGACGTTCTCACGGCCTCAACTCATATTTATCCCTAGCATCCATTTTAAAACAATTAACTAAGAATGTGCAAAACACTCTGATACTACTGTAATATCCGATATTAACAGTTGACAAATAACCTTCTTGTAAGGGTTGGCAGGGGCTGCGACCTATGAATATTCATTAATGTGCCTCTTGTAGGAGGTTTGGAAACCTGATTTTGTGGCGCGGGGTGGGCGTGAATTTGTTTTTCTGTACTGCGAAAAGATACCTTATAAATTTAGTGTAGTAATTTGGTTTATTAATTTTGCAGGCGGGAGTGGGCATGGCTAAAAATGGTTTTTAAAGGGTGTTACACATTTTAAAATTAGATAAGTCTAGTTCAAAAACTGAAAGAGATATAGGAAAGATTTGACGACTCAATCTTTCAAATTTTGAGAGATAAATGGTCTTATCGACTTGCGATTATAAATTTAATAGATATCCTAGTCCCCATCATCATGACTCAAGCTTTCAAATTTTGAGAGATATATGGTCTTATCGACTTGCGATTATTAATTGTATAGATTTTCTAGTACCCACCATCGTTATAAGATTGTAAAAATGCTTTCTTCTCTCAGTTGCATGAATGCAAAATAACTTTGGCTATTTTATTATTTTTTAGAGCACAAGAAATACAGGTGAAGGAAAAGATGTTATATTTTAGTTCTCAGTTATTCTTCATATTCTCATTTTTTAATAAAAACCCCTCCATACAGATACAAAATCACGAGTAATGCTAATATGACAATCTTCCAATAAACATAATTCAAAGGAAATCCAATGCATTTAATAAATACGTAATATATTGATTTTGGAGATAGTTGGAATCGTTGTTGCTTCATTCATCATTTGGCTTATCTCATCATCATCGACGTTGAATGTTGAACGAAGTAAAAGCAAACTATTCAAGACATTAAAGTCTAATCCCTTAATTTCTCGACTGTATCGACTGTCCGCAAAGTTTGACCCCATGAAAATAAAGCAAAGAAAAATATCATTAAGTAGTCTCTGACACTGACCTAGCCCAATGCCTTTAATGTTATTTAGTTCACAAAAAGAAATGAAATAAAAATTCTGAATGTGCCATCGCATCCTTCCACACACACACACACACATACACACGCATTCACTTACAGCAGACAGATACACATGCATACAAATGTGTGTGTGTGTGTGTGTGTGTGTGTCTGTGTATGTGTATACTTACTACATAAAATAAAACGCGCACAAGTGTGATAGGAACACATAAAAAATTTAATAAGCATGTATGTATGTATGAAGATATGTATATGTGAGTGTAGGCTTTTGCGGATGTATGTGTGTGCATTTATGCTTAATGCTTAATGTGGGTGAAGGACACACACACACACACACACAATACCTAATAAAGGAAGTTCGTAAACATTCGTCAGACAGCCTCGAAAAGTTCATGGATTAGTGTCGATTATGTATTAAATTATCTGAATTTATTTTAAAATAATATAACGGTAAGCAACAGATAAATACTTTCCTCAATTGCATGTATGTGTGTACGTGTGTGTGTGCGTGTGTGTGTGTGTTTGGGTGAAAAAGTAAGGCAGTACTTGTGAATTGAATATAAAAACAAACATAAAAGTTTGACGCCTTCTCACCACCCAATAACAATATTGCTTAGTATGGATTTACTTATACCTACATACAGACATACACATGCATATCATACGTATGTTTGTTATGTATATATATATGTATGTGTGTATGTTCAAGTAAGTCAGCATGCAGGGCCACTTTCATTCCTTTAGCGTTGAGTAACCTAAAAAAAAAAAAACGACAATCGCAGCTCCAGCGCCAATGCTGCTGCTGCTGTTGCTGCTTCTGCTGCTTCCAGTGACCAGTCTGAGTCCCCAACTCCAACCCTCAATCCCTACCCCCACCGACCTCGACCTCGACACCAGTCTGGCTTTGAGTAGACCATCGGACTAAGGAGCACACACACAGAGCACGGTATGCAATATATATTTTTATGTAGACAAAGTCTGCTCGAAAAGTGCAAACAAAAAATAAAAAGAAATGTTTACAAATAGACAGAAAAGAAGTGGAAAAAATTGGTTTTATGATTCAAGGACAGGAATCACATTATTCTTACAACAGCATAAAAACCCACACATACACTAAGAAGTTATGGGTATGGGGATCCCCATGCCCTATGCCCCTTTTCGCCGTTCCCCGTATCCCGCTTATCCCTGGCATGGGGTCGACTCTGCTCACTTTTGGCTCAATTCGAAGCAATAATTTAAGTCCAACATTTTTATTGCTCCACATGCACTCTTAAGTATGTTTGAATGTATGTCTGTGTGTGTGTGTGTGCATGAACTCTCTCAAATATCCTTAATACGTAAGTCTGTAGTATGTTCACAAAGTGAAAGTACTTTCGATTTCGTTCAATTGGGCTTTGAACTTTTGTTAAAAGAATATAAAAATACTAAAAACATCGCAAAAGTGAAAAGTTGAAAAGAAGTAAAAGAAAGAAAAACTATTTCTGCACGCCCAAGTTAACATTCCCTTTTGGACCAACAAGGTGGCAACTGGCTCACATCTAAATTAAAGAAACGTTTATCATTGCAATTACAATTACAAAAAGTCATCCGAGTTTTTCTATATGGGTTATTTTATATATTAGGCGGATGTAATTCTAGTTTTCTAATGGATAAATAATTTTTTCTTACAGGAACACTTTCCAATAGATGAAGAGTTCTGTAGCCTTATTATGCAAATTCCGACAAATAATAAAAAATCAAATTATAACATTCAATCAAGAAAATGAATGAATATTTATATATCAATATTATCACTCATAAAAATACCACTGATTTAGTAATTCAGTTCTAACGGTTACATAAAATTTAAAAATCACCTAAATCGAAAAACTAAGGAGTTTTAAGGTAGTTTAATTGAAATTAACAATAATAAGAATTTTATATATAATGAACAAAAAGTATATAGCTGACAAGAAATACACATAATCAAATCATTATATATATTTGTTAACATTGTGTTTCCCATCGGGAATACATCTATTTGAATTTGGTCAAAATATGTTGTTATTATTTTATTGTCGACTGATTTTAATCGTTGTTAAATAAGAAAATAAATATACACATCATAATGTGAACAGTGCCACGTTTAGAAACCGTACAATGTAAAGCATAAATTAGTTAAAATTTTGTTTAATGTTCATGTAATTTACAAAATATTAATTGGCTTGCCTAAAAAGGTGTGTTAAAAAAGAATGTTTCTTTAAACAATCCATTTTTAGTAGACCAATAAATGTGTAATAACTCACTAATAACTAATTAATAAAGACGGTACACAACTTTCTTCGAATTTTAGCATTTAAAAAGCAACTCTCAAATGGAAACATTCTTGGCTTTAGACAATTCATATTGCTGCTAAAGTTATTATTAAAATTTTTTTTTTTTTATTAATTTTCATAAACATGAATTTAAAGTTATGAATACCCAAGCCCTTACGGCGGATTCAAACACTTGTCATATTTATTATAAATAACCATTATGTTGCTGTTTGCTTTTCCTATCTACATGCGCTTAATTATAGATTAATTAGAGCACCTTTTAAAAGTTAAAATTTGACAAAGTCGTGTTATTCTTATTTCTCTTCAGGAGTCCTTGTTATACATGACACCGTTCACAAATTCCACCACAACAGCCCCAAATCATTTTGAACCCTTCGTCAAACTTCTAATCGCCCATCTGATATTATTTTAGTGCCGACTCGTATCTAAACCTACTGGATAGTTTCAAAGAAAAGCGACGTAGGGTCAATTTTTCAATGTCCTGATAAGTAGTTGATGGGAAATAAGAAAATTTTTCATCGCACTACGCAGACAAAATAACCAAAATCTCAGAGATTTGACCTACCTAGCAGATTCTAGTTAATAAAATAATTCTTCTTTTTGTTAAAAGTATGCCTATTTGTGAATTACTTATACATTTTAAAACATAACTAAAATATTTTTTGGGAAAATTTTTAATTAACTGAATTTACTTCATTTTATCAAGAGGAAATACTGTTTTTATCGTGTCTGTAACAACTAAGACAGCAAATGTAGTTTTTTTTTGGCTATGCTACTATTTAATATGTAAAATTTGTTATTATTTTGATTAGTTTACCATTTTATAAGAAAACAGGCGATTCACCAAAATTAAATAAAAGAACCATAAATAAAATAAACTGACAAACTTTTTTATCCACACTATAACTATAAATGGCTTCATTGAGAATCGACCCGTAATAATTCAGTTAGTTGGTTAAATGGTCAAAAAAGAAAAGAACCTCAAATGACGAAATATAATCACATTAATAAGCTATAAATTTCGTACTGATATATTATTTTTTCTTGCAGAAACTAATATTATAACTATAAAAAATATAGAATAGAAACATGTCATTTTAAGCTGCTTATTAATTGAAATTTTATTTATTTTATTGTATATTTAATGATAAAACTAAAATAAGATACACTGGTGTTGAGCAATTAAATTATAAATAATAAACTATTTGTTTTTGAGTAAAGAATTAGATAAAGCTTTTAAATCATGCAATGAGTTAATTTTAGAGAATCTTTATGTAAATTTGCAGACTTTTGCCAAATATTTCTGGCAATGATCAAACAAATTTTTGTTTATATATGTTAACAGGAAAAAAGAGGAAGCTGAAGTCGCTGCAACAATAAGTAAGAGAACAATGCAATTTTGGCATTTTAATTACTGATATGCTGTTGTTTTTGGAAAACTTTCAGTTGTTGAACATGTTAACGCAGTGCAGACAAAGGGAAAAGAGACGCGGGAGACTAAGCGGGCGCAAGATATTCGTCAAAGCCAAACCAAATGTGCATTTTGTATGTGCATTTGCATCTTCACTTAAAGGAGTTTTAAGAAATTGTGCATTTGTATGTGCAGTTTTGCACATGCATATTTTTATATATTATATATTTTCAATCTATATAAATTTATGTATATGTGCAGACGTGTGCGCAGCATACATACACATATCGAACTATGTGTTTTGTATTAAAAAAAACCTCCCTTTCCCTTATCAGCCCCATACGTTCTTTTCGCTACTTGACCGTAGATACAAATATCGAAATGATTCTTTTTGTTTCTGCCACCGCCCGTAAGTATTTTTTCTTAAGAGTGGCCAAGAAAATAAAACCTTGCACATTGGACACGAGATTGCAAGATACTATTAACCCAAGTAAATGCGTAATTGCGTAAGAGTACATAAGTCTGAACGTGTGTCCATAATGTACATAAATACACATTTATGTATTTATATGATATTATATGTACACATATGAAAATATATGCACACTTTTAATATATGTGTACATGCATCTAGGTGCGATTGTTGTTATGTAAAACATTTCTTGTATACTTGTATGAGTTATTAGACTCTTAGTTAAAGCAACATTGTGATATATAAAATAAATATCATTTACTCTGACACTTAAAATAATATGAAAATGTCTAAGAAGCTTGTCTCCGGTACAGGAATATTTGTTGATTTTAATTTATGATTTTAACAAATTAGCGGATTGCGGAAATTTGCACAATCTCGTTCTATTTTCGCATTTTTACCAGAATCGCAATGAGAACCTTAATTGAACATTTTTTATAAGACTGAAAAAGTAGAGATGTATTTATTTAACTCGACAATACCGTATAGAATCAAAATTGTCGTACCGAAACATTAGACAAAAATGAGCATATTTAAATGCGTGATAAATAAAAATGAATACAGATTTTTAATATTAGAATACAATTTTTTAATAATAATTTTTTTAAGTAAGGTTTTATTGGGAAATTCAGTTAAAGGCCGTCGTATTATAGCCTTCGGGAAAGTTTATGGAATTCTTTGAATGGGATAACAAAAATGAAATATTTACGAGTTGGACAATATTGATTGATACAATATTACAAATATCGAATAAGCTGTTTTGAATAAAATGAGTTCAATGACGGAATTAATGAAATAATATAGCCAGATAAAATGTTGGAAAACAACACATGTTCTGGACGAAAAAGAGGGAAAATTCTGTATTTTAAAGTTTTTGAATCGATTTCTTGTCATTTCTACATATTATGTTTATTTTATTATCACTTTTATCGTATTATGCACCTTAACCTCATTTAAAAAAATAATAATAATTTCTAAATAATATGTTTATATAGGAAATTTAATTCCATACTTATTTAACGTGTATTTGAAACAGTTAACTTTTGTGGCAAGAAAATAAATATTGGTTTTTCAATTTTATAAGGAAATATTCAAGTGCAGTTACCTACAACAAGTTATAATCTTGCCCACCCTTTTTTTGTATACATTTTTATATATTATGGGCATAAAATTTTGTATTTCTGGTAATTTTGTTGATCAAATGGTACCACATTATTCCGTCAGTTATTTTTATTAAATTTATTTTTTTCAACCATTTTTATTATATAATTTTCTTCAGTAAAAATCAGTCCATTGCGGTAAAAGCGTTTAGAAATATACAAAAATATTTGTATAAAATTAGAATACTTTATATAAGAATATAAGCAAATGATATTTCATTAATTAAAACAGGAGTTGAAAACCTTACTGAGTATTTCAGAAGAATTATATTTCCAAAAATGGTTTTACTCATTATTCTCTTACCAATGAACCATTAATAATATTGGAAATGTATAGAGATTTTGCTTCAACCCATGGCTTATCTGGTTCAAAAATATTTAAGTTTTGGACTGGAATTTATGAATATATGAATTTGGCCTTAAAGCACGTGTGTTAATATTAACTTCTAAAATATAATCCAGACTCCAATCACTGATAAATACCAAGTTGAATCATTAACATAAATTATGCCAATTCAAAGCTAATAATTGCTAATATTTATGAATTGTATTAAAAAAAAAGCTTTTCTTTCAAGAATATTTTATGTAAAAAATATAAAACGTCAATTGTTATATAATTTTTGTATAGTGCTGGAGACGTATTCCGACGGAATACGAAATATTTCGGATTCTAAAAAATCGGGCAGGCAGAGAAAAATATTTTTCAATTAGAAAGAGAGTTCAACAAACAAAGAAAAGACAACTTTTAAGATAGTTCGACATGAGTTGAAAAATATGCTCATATAATTATATACTAAACCTCATTTAAGTATTAATATTTCTTGCTTATATAATAGGATGTGTAATAGAAGATATATAAATCCAGTAAAGTTCGATTTGAAAACGATTAAAGAATTTCAGGTTATGTTGGACAAATTAAAAACTAATCTGATATTGAGCAAACGGGAATATAACGTGAATGACATACACAGAAATGAATGCCGAATGGCAAATGGCGAGTGGCCAGCGAAACGAATTGGCCATAAAACATTGAAATCAGTATGTTTGGATGGCAGCTTGAAGAGCTTCAAGAACAACCGCATCATGGCTCATAAAAATTTATTGGCGCCAGGACAGACCCCCGGTCAGGCAATGTACTGAGATATAAATAAAACGAGTCGTAAAAGGAACTTTAAGCTGCAGTAAACACATCATCAACATATCAACTGTGCACAGATAAGCAGTTACCAGCTCAATTTGTCAAGACGGTGGCAATTAGGGCAATAAACAGAGAGCTCGAACGCGAAAGAGGCGTCAAGAGGTGAGTCAACATTTGATGGCGATAACAGTTTGGTATAATAAACATTTTATTAAACAGGTACGTTTCCACCTTAGTGGCAAATCCAACCCAGTAACTTGCCCATTAACACAACCAAGAATCAGTACAGAAAAGTCTATAACAGAATTTATTTCAATTACAATATCGAGTTTTATTATTTATTAAATAAATATCAACTCTGTATATTTAAATTCGATATGAAAAGGGTACAAGCAAATTCTCAGATAAATAAGCTATAGATTATCGGAAGCTAACAAATGTAATCTCGAAACAAATAGATCTCCAAAACCATAGTTTTATAAATATAGCTAAATATAATTTTAACAAATATCTTATGTGAAGATGTACAGTGCCGCAACACCAACACTTTATCATTTCAGGGCTTAAGAAAAGGTTTTGAATTGTAAATTTGCTTTAAATTTTAAAATAAATATATTAACATTTCTTAATAAAAAAAACCAGACGAAGAGCTCGTCTATCATGAACTGGAAGATACAAAAAATGCTGTTGCCTGCTGATAAAAAAGATAGTAAACTATATTACAACTTATTGAATAAATGCTGTAGCTTTCTTACATGTTAAAGATTTTTTAAATGCTAACTTAAGTTTTCTTATAATTTTCTGAAGTATGTACCAATTGTGCACAATATGATTTAAGTTCGAATAAATAATTAACCGATTGAAGCGGACGAATGTTTTAAGTAGATATTAAATCGAAAGAAAATTTGTTGAAATATTAAAATATCCTTTTTTATTCTTTGACCAAAACTTATATGGAAAAATTGAAATATTTCTTATGATTTGTCAATTAACGAATTTTAGAAGCATATATACATAGCTGTGCCCATGTGTGATTATGTGCGTACATCCGTCTACGTCGAGAAAATCACCCAAAAGAAATTTCGCAATTTTTCAGTGCCCGAATCAAGTGAAAAACCAATACTTATAACATTCATAGTTTACAAACAGACACACACACATACAGACCCTGGATAACCCCTAACCCTCAAGCCAACGGCCAGCATCTACCGTAGAACGAGACCGCCAATGCTTCTGACACGCTCGATGTCCTGGACGGAGCGTTCGAATACAAAATAAATATCCAATATATGCCCATGTGAATGTGTATCCTGTTTCTGGCATATATTATAAGTGGAATAGAAAAATAAATGCGCCGTGATAAAAGTTGTGCCGAGCTCGCATCAACCTCCCCCTCCCCCAGCGGCGCATGTCCGCCCACAAAAGGACATAGCGACCGTAAGCCCTCGTGAGCTCTCTCGTCTGTCCACCGCTAAACTGCGCGCCGTGACGCGAGGACAACACGTCAGCAGCAACGGCAGTGGCAGTGGCAGCAACAAACAATAACAAGAACACAAACAGCAGCAGCAGCAGCAGCAAGCAGCAAGCAGCGCGAACTGCGACGACGACGACCACGACGGCGACGTCGACGTTGGTGACAAAGTCCGTGTCCACAAAGGGCCGACTTCGAGGCCGCTCATTCTACAAAACGGACGCGTCACGAAGCACGTTTGAAATATTGGAAGAAGGACATTTAGGACTAAAATGAAAGGATCGTACAATAACCCTCAACCTTGCTTGTCCACCCCACTCCCACTCCCACATCCCACCACGGCCCACGGCCCACACACACAAAAACACGGACACACCCATATCTAACACTCCAGGCCGCGACACACCACCCAACCCAAACCCCAACCCACACCTTCCCATCAACCCCCAACCCTGCCAACTTACATATCCCATTTGCTTCTACACACGTACACATATATACATATATATATATATACTTATATATATATACACACATGAGCGTGTGTGTGTGTGTCTTTCGCGTAAATATTGGGAGTCCTTGACTACGCGACGCGCACGATGCTGATAAAATACAAATTCTTGGGCCGCGATGCTGCCCGCTAGAAGTGTATTTGCACAACTGTACCTACACGGACTGGACACTACACCCGGACCCGGACTTGGGCCCCCGACCCCAGTACCCGGACCGTGGCAGCAGCAACGACAAAGGCCTCACTGTAGCCCACGGCTCGCCAAAGGAAGCAGAAATCTGTCGCTTTGGGGGTCGCGTGAAGCAAATGTTTACGAATTACACTAAGAGAAATACAAATTTTAAAATTTTCCAATAAATAAAATAAATTAACATTTCGCAATTTGTATACTAACATAAATATTAATTACACTTGTTTCAGTCTCTATTTTTTTCTACAAAATTCACGTTTTAAAATATATATTTATTTACCGAAAATATAATTACAGTTGAAGTCAATATTTTTTATTTTATATGTATATTTAATATTCTTTACGCATTAAATTTTTTTATGTAGATAAATTAATTTTAAAGAAGTATTTATTTTATATAAATTTAAAATTGCTTAGAAAAATAAATATATTTCTAATTTTTGACATGAACTTAAATATTAATTTAATTAAAAACTTTTAAAGTTATATTATTTAACTTGTAAGTTGAATCTTAAATTGTGTTTATTTTTGTAAATATTTTTTAATGCTGATGTCTTAGTCCAAATTATATAAATAAATTATTTGTTAAGAAATTATTTTTAATTTGTAAGTGCAAATAAAAATATAATATATTTTTCATCATGTTGACAAAGTTTAATATTAATTATCAATTAAATCAAATCAATTAACCAAAAAAATAAGTTGTTTACTTATTATTTGGCTTACTGGCGATAGTAGCTATAGAAAAAGCGTGCAGTGTACCCAATATCCTTGTCCAGTTAGCGAACAAAAATCTGCGACGAAATTACGCCACATGTGTTCATGCCACGAACAAATTTTCAGCGATGCTAACGGACAGTTGGCGGACAATGGACAGCACTTTCATCTTAGGACGATTCTTTCAAGGGACAAACGCAATTTAGACGCCGCCGCCATTGGGGGATGGACGGACTCGGGACACGGGCATCATCGTATATGTAAGTAAGTTCGCTCGAAAGTGTGTGCGTGGGACGACGCAGACGACGCTGTCCATGCGATGAGGGCGGTAGACGATGGATTGTGATGGGTGGTGGGTGTTGGGTGTTGGACGGTTTGGGTATAGCGCCAAAAATGGACAGACAGGCGGACAGGCCTGCTCACACATGTGCTTATGTGATGTGCTTGAGAGTATGTGTGTGTGTGTGTGTTTGTATGTACGTGTGTGTGTGTGGGTCTATATATGTGATGTTGTTGTTACTGCCTCCGGCAATGTTTGTATGCCTTATTGTATGCCTTGAACCCACACACGCCCGCGCGCGGCAGCCACTTTGTCCAATTTTCAGACGGTCAATTTTTGAAACGAATTTTCCCAAACACTCAGATATGCCTTTGCGACGTTGCTGCGCGTTGCTGTTGTGATGCAAGACCATGAAATTGGCATTCTCATTTTAGAATCCACTTAAATATACTTTCTTCAACCCCCGCCGAGCAGAATGTTCAAGTATTTCATACCGTTCCAAATTTTATATCGCGTCCACATTTCGACTAAGCTTCGTTCTTTCGCGGACTTACCTTAGCTAGCTCTTCGCTAGGCCCTGTTAGATATATATAAATAAATATATATATATTTTTTATAATGTTGCTAAAACTTTTTATGGATAATCATGGAATATATACCAAATTCACAGTCAGTTTAAAATGTAACATAAAATATAAAGCAGACCAATGCTAAACATTTTTGCCAAAATATTAGCAGACATGTTTAAAATGCTAGATATTTATTTTCGAAATTAATTGAGCTTCAATTTTATTTTTGGGAAAGTATTATAAAAGTATTTTTTCTACATCTCTTTTTTTTTAAAGTCTAGCATCAAGCAAACTGTCTCGAGCCTTGTGTTTGCTTGCTCCTAAATTTTGGTTTTGACCAAGCTATTGTCGCTAAAGACCCTCTCAATGACCGCGTCAGACCAAGGAAAGCACAGCGGTCGTTTTGTAAAATTTGCAATATAGCCGAAAGGGTTGTTTCCTTTGCAACGACATGTGTGGCAAAAAAGAATGGTTCATTTATTGTTACCCTTGTGTTGGTCTTATTACACTGTCGAGGAGAACGCGTCTCTGGCCCCTTAATAGGTATGTATACGTATATATATAAATTTATTACGTGTGGAACTCCTAACCTACAAGTATATGTAATTTTTAGCGTGCCTAAGATATCCGTTCATTAGGTAGTTTCTAAAAAATCAAAATGTTTAGCCTAGCTGAGTCCTCTCATTATCAGACTAAAACTTTGTTCTACTACCGAACGTAATCATCTTTGTTTGTATAGTTCAACGAACAACTCTAAAATCAAGCAATACTATATCTTTCATAATTTTAGAGCTAGAGTTATAAAACTTGTTAGATAGATTTTAATACTTCCTGATAATAAGGACGGAGGAGCCCCACCCTTGCCTCCAGTCTTACCAGGTATTAAACTGGTATCAGAGTATTCCTTAGTTATTTTTTAATTATACAACTATTTTCCAAGTGTTAAGGCTAATTTTTCTAAATATAAAACTTTCAGTGACTCGACAAGAGACCTGTGAGTAGTAAAAATTTAATCTTTCACAGGGATAGTACTTAAATTATATTATATAAGTAAAAGACATTTGACTAATCTTAATCTGCTGGTCATTTGTTCAATTGTCAGGCTAATTAGTGTTCAGGGAAAGATAAATTAAAGAAAAAATACAGTTACATTTTTCAATGCTTGGTGTTGAATTTATTAAATTTTAAAATTAAATTTTTTCATCAAATAATTTATCATCAGGTTTTAAGTTTAGTCGTGGATCCTTCTGCAATGAAGCTTTAACCCATTCATACTTTTTCTGAGATTCCTCATGGGTCAAAGTCAAGCGCTGCTGGACCATACGTTTCCTGAGTTCCAGGTCCTTAGCCTGTTGAACCAGACGATTATAGTCAAAGTTGTTAAATTGAACCTCAAACTTGTTTAGGAAACGATTCAGGGATTTCGCCTCGCTGGTTAACTGTTGATTTAATTCGAGATGTATGAGATGAATAATTACAAATATGGATAAAATGTTTCCTTACATCTTCGTATTGTCGTTGTAGATTATTAAGTAGAGTGACAAAACGGGTTTTCAAATCGTTGAGGCAAGCATTATAGGCTTCAATGGATTGAGTTTGAGTTAGTACAACCTGATCTTTGAATGGAACCAAATATGGAGCCAAAAAGTCCGCCGGCTTACTGGCAATTTCTCGCTTAGACTCCATTTCTTCTTCATGCTGGAACAAAAATGTTTTGGAATAGTACAAATTAAATAATTTGAAGAGAAAACAAACCTGTTGCATTCGTAGCGCTCGGGCAGTTCCATTGCGAAGTGGATCGAATAGGCTGAACTTCAACTTAGGTTCTGTTTTCTCCACTTTTCGCTGATCAAAAATATTGTTGATATCATCCTGGATTTTTTCAAATTGTTTTCTTATATTGTCCTCTGACTTAAGTTGATCCAGTAATAATTTATACAACTCCAGTTGAGTACGTATAGGATCTAAGGGATTGGCCTGAAGAACATAAAAATATATTTTTAAAAAGGATGTGAACATTCATATTCGAATATATAAATACCCTGTATATTTTAGTTAGCTTCTCGTCATAAACCAGTTCTTTGCCATAATCTGGCTTAGGCGGCTTTGTAAATTCGACTGTGGTTGCAGTAAGTGCTCCAAATGTGTAATGGAATTGTAGAACTATTTTGTTTTGTTGAAAGAGGAAGGTGCGACTGGCAATATCATTTGCTACTATATCATCTTCATCACCTTTTTCAAATTTTTCGACGGCTTTCTAAAAATAAGAGTTGCGACAACATTTGATGGAATATACATTTAAAAGACTTACTATGAGATTTCCACCAGCAATTTTAAATTGAAATTCCTTATACAAACATTTGTCCGAATGGTCCTCATATTTTAGTACTATCAGACCTGGACTCAATTCGATTGATTTAAGTGAATCTAATCTGTAACGTGCACAAAAATTCAATTTTCTGGGTAGCGATGGGTCCGAGAAATATTCAAGATCTAAAATAAATTATTAAATTTATATTATTTGTGCATTTTTAAACAAGATTATACTAACACTTTAAGCTGTCATTACGGCCATTGGCGAAATACTCTTCGTATTTGTCATTTTCGTAGGTATACCTCAGCTCATCCATTAAGTCAAATCGGTTCTTGTAATATTCGTAGCGAACTTTTGGATCGGTGCATAAATCATCATTATACAGGGTCAATTGCATTACTTTGCCATCGCGTTGCGAATACGGCGAATATCGTTCGTGGACGGCTCCTTTGTACTGCACTCTTTTGCCGGAGTTTGGAAATCGTTGTTCGTAGTCGGCGTAGCCAATATGCAGCCTGTTTACCCAGTTGCAAATTGCATCCAAATGCTTCTCGTCATTCACATCGTGATCGGCGTCCGTTATATTCTCATCGGAAGACTGTTTGTAAATGCGCATCTCCGGCGGCTCCCCAGGCAGCATGTGCTCCCAATCATTTGTGTCTCGCAAATCCCAGCGAATATCCCTGACTCGCTCGTAGGTCTGCTTATTCACGTAATAGTTGTACTCGGTCCACACACTATCGATCAAAATGTACTGCTTGCAGTTCGTCTCACAAATGAATCCCGTTGAGGGCTCTATGAATATAGCGGTGGGTGGCGCCTCCACAACATCGCCGTTTACGTCTGTATAAGTAATTCTCGGTTTTATACTCCAAGGCGCGTTATTTATGATGACAACCCATGCATGCGAGCGGCGGTAGTGGTAACGATCGACAGCTAAAAGTTCCAAGTTCTTTTGGGCAACACAATTACCAATTATAGATCACCAATATAATATATATACTTACCGCCATATGCTGTCGCAAAAGCTCCTCTTCCATTTTAGTCCGTTCTTCGGCTCTGCGCCGGTGCACCTCAGCCATTTCTTCTTCTAAATGGCTTTCCAAGTCCGGTAGAGGACGCAGCTTGTACACACTTTGTTCCACCTTCACCTGTTTATCTTCAACATCGTCTTCCTCTTTTTCAAAATATGGATATGGCACATTGTTTTGGTCATCAATAACCGTCTCGTGACGAGCAACTCCAGACACAACCATAGCGGGATGGCCAGCTCCAATAAGCATACTGGCCAACAAAGTTGCCATTTCGTATGAGTTCCCGCGCCGTTTTCTCAGTAATGTTTCCGGTGATATTAACCGAGTCGGCTTTAAAATAATAATAATAATTAGAAACAATATTGTCTTGAAAATCGCCTTACAATATAAATTTGAATTTTATAAGCTTAGTAGGTAGCTTGCTGTTAGTAATTATGTGTAAAAATTAAGCTTATCAGTGGAAGAACTGAAATCAATTATTTTTCTGAAAGAAATTTTTTCATTTGTAAAGTAAAGATTTTTTAATTATTGAATTTTAAAAATAGAGAATTTTCGACATTTTAAAACACAACCAAAAATAGAGTCTTATTATTAATATTTATTTCTCATTGTTTTTCAGTGTATTATAATTTAATTATAAAACGTTTATTGCATTGAAGGAGACTTCATCAATCCCATAAAATGTTTAATATGAATGGTGACCGTTTATCAGATTTTTTTTTGCTTAGAGCAGAAAAAAATTTAAATATGTCCATCTTTTGGTTCGGTCACTTAATAAACATGATCGATAAGATACTGATTGATTGAAGAAGAAGGACCACTTGAAGAATCGAAATATCTAAGAAAAAACTAAACTCCGCATGCAAAATAACTATGCAAACGCGAAATATTTAGATCAATGCGAATCGTAAAACAAAAACATACAAAAACACAATCATATTTTGAGATCCGTATTAAAACTTGGCAGATTATCGCTGGTCCTCAGGGACAAGTAACCATCGGCCTGCCTGAGATAACCGTGAAAACTTGTTTTTATTTACTTTAGCATAAATTTTGTTTTGCAAAGGTAGTATGCAACCCCATCGAGTATATTCTTGACCAGCATCATTAGCCGAGTCAATATAGCCAAGCCCGTCCTTCTGCCTGTTCCTGTGCAATAAGTAAACTATGGCAACAACAACAAGAATACTTCTAGATTACCAAGACCCAGAACTAATCGTAAATAGCGCGAAGCGCTAGAAAAACACCTATTCAAAGAAGAAGACGTTTTCCGGGAATTGACGTTAAAACCGTTGCGCAGCACGAGACAACGGGACACCTTTGCACAACCGTAATAAGTATGAACCTTCGCAAAAGGTTCTTCAAAATTGCTGACACAGCAGGAAGTGAGGAGAAAAAACTCGTTTTCGCTTGTTAGAAGTCATTTTATATACCTACCTTACAGAGGATATTTATATATTGTCACGAATTGTGTACGCATTGAAAATGGTAAATAACGTAAATTATTTTTAGTATTGTATATATATTCTTGATCAGCAAGCCCATATTTTTTTATATATTTCTCGTTGAGATGGTTATCGGTTTGTGAATTTATATTTCAGAAGGTTTGGTTTTAATGATTAATTTTTTTCTTTGTTTTTCTGGCATTTTTCCACTAAACTCACTCGCATTGGACTGACAAATTTTCTTGACTTCAAAAGTTGAAAAGTCATTGAAGTAAGAGTGATGAATGTTAGATACTTACTTGATTTGTAAACTCAATTACACGACGAAATACCCTTGAACTATTAGTTGATACATTTGCCATTACTTAAAAGTAAACAAATTGTATTGGAACATATATTCTAGGTAAGATCCTACAATGATTGGCAACCGCGATGTTCTTTAAATTCGATATTTACCTATTACATTTAAATGATGCATTCTTCATTGTTCTCTTAAATGATTTTATAATGGTTACGGTTTAGTGTGTGTGAACTATAATATTCTAATCCATGAGAATTGTTATATTTATGTACACTCAAAAATATCTAAAATTAGTTCAAAAATAAAAATGATATTTCGGCTTTTTTTTACTGGTTTCTTGTTATTAAATTAATTTGTTATAAAACAATTATTATGTTGTTCTTTTTAGTGCATTTTCTTATACAATATGTTTGGAAATTTCGATTAAAAACATTTCTTTCTATTTTTCAATTATTTTTCTTATTTTTAGAAATTATGTCAAAACAAGATACACGTTCTCATTATCTTACCAATTTTCTATAATCAAGTGCGATATTTTTCTGCGTGTATGTACATAAAAATATATGTAGCATGTATACCCATGTATTCAAGAAGTGGGCAAAGACAAACACACACACCCACACACACACACATACATTCGGATGTCCTGCGGTCCTGCGGTGATTTATTGGAATCGGAACAGGCGTCAGTTTGTTGTTTTCTCAAGCTGCGACAAAGTGGAAAATCGCACCCATCCTTAATCCGCCCTATGTTTTCTTATCTGCAAAGAGTCCCTTTACCTGCGCAGCTGCAACTAGCTCGTGGGTGTTTGCGCATGCTTCAGTCAGTCATCGTGTTCTATTCATCACTCTTCTCTCTTATGAATTGACCTACAGGACTATTCTCCAAATTGCAAGAAAAGTGTGTAAATATATATTTATGTACAAATTTATATATATGTATATACTATACATAAGTATATTTCGTGAGTGACCTTAACTGCAGTTAATGAAGCGCTTCGCTTTCCCAGCAACAACGATTTATGTCTTTTCGTTAAGTAATAGATTTTATAAATAGATCCATCATGAAATCAATTCAGTCAGTCTTTGATTTCAATTGTCGTAATGCATTTGTGGCTTGTGGATCACTCAAAGTCTTGTAATTATTTGCCTTAGCCTGATTGCGTGTTATTTGAAATATCTAGAATCCATGTAACAAATGTTTAACCAATTTTCTAATTATATAACCCAGAAATTTTATTTGAGTATTATATTTTAAAAATTACGTTTTTGAAATATGTTTAATTATATTTGATATTATTTCAATTGTTTAATAAGAAGAAACATTTATTTCAGTCTTATTGAACTAATTTTATATCATTACAAAATTAATACAATTTTGTTCCTTTAATACAGTGAATAATACCGTGTACAGTAAAATTTTAAAATGTTTTACATCTAATTAATCGAATGATTAAAATTTGTCACAATACTACATTGCAGCTGCTCTTACACCAAAAACTTCAGATACAAATATACACATAAAACAAATTAGAAGTTATTTTTGGGACTCTTTAAAGAACCCTGAACCCATTGAATTTACTATCGGGATCAACAGCCGAGCTCATTTTTTAAGAAAATTTTATTTTATCAATAAAATACACCGTTTCCTGCACAACGGTAAAAATCGTTTACCGTTAGTCACAGTCACAGTGTATTAAATGTAAAATTCTTCCGTGTCCTAATACAGAACCTTCTCAAAAATAATATACAACCAAATGGATAAAGTTTTCACCATTGAAATAAGCAACTGCATATCAAAAACAATGACTAAAGTCGAAAATATTATTATTATTATATAGAAATATACTGTAGAAAATATATATAGAAAGTCGATACACATTGATATTTGTTGGGTTATATTTTTATAGACTAGTGAGTATCTAGCAATATTTATCTGGGGGGCTGAGCTCATCTGTCTATGAATCGATTTATTGTGAACAACGAATCGTTTGCATTGGCAATACTTCACGTGGTTTCGCTTCGCCATCAACGTTTTATAACATTTTCTGTAGACCTTGTAGGTGCGCCCCGTCGTTTCGGAAAGTTTATTGAAATGCAAAATCCCCGTGAAGCCATAAGAATCACAATGAGGCGTTTCATGCCAACACAAAGTCATCACCGAACAGCGTGCAAAAAGAGAGGGAAAAGAGACGTCGCGGCATTCGAGGTCAAAACCATGGTCTGCCATTCTCCAGCTAGTTCGCCGGCAGCGTATAATTGAATCCTCAGCAGTGGGGTTCACTGGGCGAGCTCTCTCTCTCTCTCCCTTATATGAATGAGAGAATGACTGACTGGCTGGCTGGCTGACTGACTGGTTGTTTGTGTTAACCCGTTCATGTCGCGCCGCGAAATAAGAAACGCTTCAAGGTTATCCGAACGTGTTAAATTAGGATCAGACCTTGTATTCGCAATCGCAACAATGGTGGAAAAAGCATGACAAAAACAAAGGAACGAATGCACACACGCTGGAAACGCGTCGAAAACAGGCACCCGGTTACTTAAGCAAGGGGGCACATCTCAAATTACACAAATAGCACCGTCCATCTGAGTTTAAGCATGCAAACATTTTTCCAAATACAAACCATTTTTTGCGCGCAAAAACGCTGAAAAAAAAAAACGTAAAAAAGGGTGGCTAAAAAAGGAGAAGACTGTCATGACCACTTTCAGTTGCGAAACAATTCCCGCACTTGGCTGTGCTGAAGTTTAAGATAACCCAAGCAGGCAGGCTGGAAGTCGGCAACCGAGCGCCTTCAAATGATGTTACAGCGCTTTAAACATCCACCACATAATCCCAATCCCGCACATGGCAGCCCTGCATTGCCCTGCCCTGCCCTACCCTGCCCAGACCAGCTGTAACCCGAGGCGAAAGACTCACGTGGGAGGCACATCGCTTATCGGGGCGTATAATGAGCCGCTGCCATCTTTGTCATAAGAGCATAGAAACAAAGCGGTGAAATTCAGCGCGATTCCTTTAGCACTTGCGGGAGTGTTCTCTCCTACACTCAGAAAAAAAAGACACACTGAACTTTAGAATAATAATAATAATACTTTTGGCGCCACCTCACATTATTATTCAGATGGTACATATTATTCAGATGGTACATATTATTTTCAACGTTTTACATAATTTATAAAGATTCAAATAATTTTAATTGATAATTTTTTTTTTACTTCTACTTCTATAATATGGCATTTCGTAGTGATCGAAAATGTTTAAATTTATAGGATTTTCGACTTGAAGCAAACAATATTAACAATAGAAACTATTTCTACAAGCAAATAATTTTATATTTTTCAGGGCGATTTGCTAAGATTCATAGCGAATTTTTTCTAAGTGCATGTGGTGTTTGTTGTGTTCTGTGTTGTATGCCTCAAGCCGACGCGACGTGGTTTCCATGTAACTTCTTAAATGAGCACACACGATGAAAATCAGCGGCTTAACCCCTTTATGATAATGCTCCGCACGGAAGTGTTATTGTCCTCGCAGCAAAGGACGCATGGCATTAACACTAGCCACCATAATATGCCACCAACTACCGTCGCAATCCCAGCCAATGATGATGATACATAGCTATCAACGGCCACAACGCCAGTAAGACCAAACTTTTGTTAGCCTTTTGTGTGCTTTCTTGATAATTACACATGCTTACATATGCATATTTATGTTTTTACAAGGCATAAGCGAAAAATCGCAGCATTTATTAAAATTCTGCTTGAATATACTTAATTCAAGTTGGAAAGTCTATGGCAAAAATATTCAAACTAAATTGAAATAAATATATTGACATATTTGTATAGCCTTGCAAAGGGTTATTTTGTTTGTGTAATGCATAGTTGGAGATATTTGGCACTCCATTAAATAAATATATATATATTTGTATATATATACATATATGCAAGATACAACATTTATTGACTCATTGGTGAGTCAATAAATATTGTTAAATTTGGTATCGTGCTGCACGATGCAGGATGCAATCCCAAAATCATATGCTGCCACCGAACTATCGGTCTAATAATAAGCTAATTAATATATAATTTAGTTTAAATAAAAGTCGCAGTTTAAGAAATTTTCATATCTTTGGGGCCAAGGCCAAAAACAAATTTGAATCTTTCTAAAAACCAATGTTCATTTTTTCTTAATAACAGAGACGAACTTTTTAAAAAATCTTGAAAAAATATATTAAGTTTCTTGACCGTTTTCTTATTTTTTATAATATTCTAGATTAGATTATACTTATAATTCCTTAACTTGGATGTTGAACAAATGTATACAATTTAAATATAAAAAAAAAATACGATTTTTTGTCGAATCAAACTCGATTCCGTTTTGACTGAAAAATACCAAATTATTTAATTTCTTTCTGAATTATAGAAAGTATTTCGTATAAAAAAGGAAGAAATGAGACCAATATGGGAATATATTTTCGACTATAACTTGGCTTGGTTTAATCTGCTTTAAAATTGTGTCATTTATTGCTATCGGAAATCAAAAAGTATCGATAATCTATAATATATAGTTATTGATAAAATAAAGCAAATTTATTCTGCGCAGGATATTTGAGGAAATTTATTTCAATTTGCTTGCAAATATAAAGATAAAGAAATCTGGTGTTTCTGAGACCTAAGTTGGACATGTATGCAATCAAAAGCATTTGTCGCATTTTGCTGCCGTACCCAGCTCCAGGCCAGCATCCATACAAGGCATAATAGTATGGTGCTAATGGAAAGTTTTCTAGTTCAGTTTACACACAAAAACTGGCAAGCAAAAAAGGACACACAACAACACACACATTGCTATTAATGGCAGTCGCGTATTTGAACGCAACTCACCAAATGCGTAGTAGCGTCTCATGTGGCATCACCTACAGAGTCCGCGACCAATGCTCGCATCACCCCCCTTCAGTTTTAGTTGATGGCGAGGTCCTTTTTAAGAAATAGGGGGATGAATTGTCGCGATGTGACGGGATCTCTCATATGAGTTTTGACCCATGCAGGAGACGTGGCTGGGAATCGCATTCAGCCATACGGCCATGGGGATGGTGATGATGGTCATAACGGTGGTTGTTGCTTAAAAAGGGTCACGGATTCGATTTAATAAGTTAACTTTATTCTGCACTGCAAATTCTAATAATGATAATACAGCAAATGCTAACAAAATATGTAAAGATTTATATCGATTTATTAAATAATGGTCAACTACACTCAGGAAAAACATTGCCTTGTTTTCAGAAATAATTTCTAGATGTAAGAACATGTTTTGCACTAAACCGACTATCCCAAAGATGTAGTGATTCTGTAAGTAAAAATGTGTGCAAATTCTGGAAATTCATACAAAAATGTAGAAACAATAAAGAAATGACTACAATTTTTTAAAGAATTTATCTTTTGTTTGATTTCGTTCATCTAATCCAAATATCCGAAAATGTATCATTTTTTCAAGTAATATTAAGCCAGTATTGTAATTAATCTTAATATGCAACTGATTAATAATATAAGATAATCAAAAATATAATTAATGTTAGAATTGCTTGTTGAGTGATGTACAATAAACATACACTTGAAAAAACACGCTGAATTTTTATTAATTTTATTGTTCTTTGGAATAAGATAAGAAGAACAATGGTTTTTAGAAATATATGAGTACATTCTGTTATTATTTAGAATGTATATTTCTTACCCAAATTAATTAAATATTTTTTTTAAGTGCACGTTTGAAAGCAAATATTTATAGACGGTCGCGTATTGCAGATCATCAGACTGTCGGGACAACGGGAGATTGGAGTCTGAGGCAGAGGTGTACAGGTCCAGACAGATGCTGATGCAACGTCGCAAATTCTAAGAGTGCCTGTTCAAAGAAGCAAACCATTTAGATGAGAAGAAAGGAGGGCGAGTAAAGTATTACTAGCCAGTTAGGTACACGGGTAAAGCAATGCCAAAGCACAAAACTGAATGGCAGTGAATTGGACGGAGAGTTTGCTTTGCTCTGGCCACGAATAATGTTGTGTCCGTGCCGTGTCCTGTGTCCTGTGTCGTGGGGTCCGCGAATGCTCTGCGATTTAAGCTGGACATGGTAAACAGGAGCAAGTGCCGTTGGCAGTACCAGAGACGTCACCTCATGACCACTGAATCGTTACCAGCCACGAGGCTGGCCGGGCTATAAGGCTGCAAGGAGTCGTCGTCGTTGCCAGTCAGTGAGAGCTTTTTCTTTGTGCCAATATGACACAGGCCAAAGGGTTGGCGTTAGGTTGGTGGTTGGGTGGTTGGGTGGCTATGTTGGGTATGGAGTTTGACGTAAAATTGCGCCACTCGGCCGCAATGGGTTGCCTTGGCTAGGAGGTGACTCTGCACCACCGTCGTCTGCCACTTGCTCGAAACTCAAGTGGGCTGCTATGCATTGTTCTCTGGCATTCAAGGCATAAGGGACAGGACAAGGGACAGGGGGCAGAGGACAGAGCAGGGTACGGTTATACCTTCGCACGTTATACAAATACATATGCATGCATGTCCATGCATGTGTTCATGCACATATGTATGTTCCATATATATATGTATCTGTATATATGTATATTTGTATGTGTGTTCCATTTGCATCCGCACACACTCTACAGTCCGTCAGTCAGTCAGTGCCAATTCTCTGCACACGCTGAAAGTCGCGATGCCTATACACTCAGAAAAAAAATGAATACCATAGAAATCATCTACTTTTTTCTATAATTTTTAATTTACGAAGTAATATTAAGAAATATAATTCTGCTAAACAAAAAAAAAATCCATTATAATTGAAGAAATATCAGTATTTTCAAATAATTTCAAATTATACAAACTAAACATGTCTTAAAATCAGATAAAATATATGTGAATTCTTCTAATGCTTATCAATGATTTAAGTTTAAAAATGCCGTAAAACCTTAAATCGAAAGATATTAGACATTGTTGTAAATTTTCGAAAATCCACCAGTAATTAAGAAAAGAAAATCGTCGGTTTTAGAAAGACGTCGTTTTAGATTAATACTTTCTAAATATTTGTGTGAATTGGCGCCAAAAATAAAATATATAGTTAAAAAAAAACAACTAATTTCTTTAGTTATATCTCACATTGAAAAATAACTTTATTTGAGAAATATATATTATACACTTGTTAGAAACATATTTCTTACTAATAAAAAACACATTTCAATAAACAGAAAAAAATTGTATATAATTTCACGAATATTTTTTGTATGTCTTTATCGTTTTTAAAAAAACCAAAATTATTTCTAGTTTTAGGGTTTTTTTTTTTTTTTTGCTTAGTGCATAGAATTTGCGAAGGGTTGGGGTATTTGTGTTGCTTTGGCTGTGGCTGTGGCAGTTGCCGTCACCGTCACCGTCAGCATTGCTATTGCTTTACCGCAGGGTGGCGACTGCGGATTTTAGCTGAATTGTCGCGGGGTTGCGCTCTGATTGATGTAGGGAGCCGCCGCAGTCCTTCTACACGTTCTGTTTCGGCTTGGCTCTCCTTGTCCTTGTCTTTTGCCTCGTGTCCTCTCCCATAGACGACAGCGTTTGTCGCAGACGTCGACGCAGTCGACGGTAACGGTAACGATGCTGACCGCGCGACATGCTGCTTTCTATTTTGATGAAAATTTCGCGATTGTGTGCGTTCAACCGAATCCGACAGATTTACCATCATCCCCTTCTTCTTGTTCTGCTTCTTCTTTTGGGCAAGACGCATCCTTGTCCTGTGTGTAAATGGCTATAGAATTCAACTTTGCTGACCTGCTTCCTGTTCTACCCGTACCTGTGCACGGAACAGAACGCAACACTCATCCCGGGCTTAAGTCAGTGGACATTTTTTAAGCTCAAGATAAGTGTGTGTTTTCTACATGCATATATTCGTACATAGTTATTGTATTTACTACACTTAGAGAAAATCTCATTGACTTATTGAAATTCTTTTCATTAGTTGTTTCTAAAATTTAGAAAGATTTTTTTTTGTTGAAATTATGGTTTGCATCTGTTATTTTAGAAACAAAAAATTTAAAAAAAAAAAATTGAAATATAGATTTGATTGTCGATTTTTGAAAGCATTCGCCAATTTCAAAATTTGTTTGCCTAATATTTAGAAATTATTTTTAAAAATATTTTTAAAGAAGCTATTGTTGCTTTTATGCCAATCCTTAATTTCAGAGTAAATTTTTCAAAGCATAAAAATTCTACCTATTTCTAGAGTGTTGTTTTCAATATGTGTGACAACTGAAAAATTCATTGGTTTTCTATATAATTTTTAAAGAGATTTTTAAATTTCATGTCGGTTTTCTTCCGAGTGTATATAGTGTAGATATACGGTCTCGTTTCTAGGCATTTTAAATTTCTCACGTGGCTGGCACTTACTTGCACATATTCACCCACCAGTTTCAATGCGCGCCAAATCGCGTTTTTGTGTTTTACATCGCTGGCGCTTTTCTTTCTTTCCTTGTACTTTGATTGTCTACAAGTAGTCGGCAAAGGACATGACACTCGAACAGGCCTGGCCCTCACCAGTACCCAACCAGGCTACCAACCCACCAGCCAACCAGCCTATAGCAGCCGCAGTGTTGACAATTTTGCTCTCCCTTCACTGCAGTATAATGAAACAGCAACAATGTCAGAATAGAGCAAAAGGCGATAGCTAAGACAAAAAAAAAAGAGGAAACGCTGTCCTTTAAAATCAATAGATGTACATATGCTTTTGCGCAAATGTCAACATATATATTCTTTCTTGCCTATTTGATGTAGTGCCCTCAGAACCTCCTCGTTCTTGGACAAGTGGCAAAATCGAAATGACGCAGCGTTTTCGCGGTCGCCATTCTAAAAATTGAGTGTACAACTCAAACTATTTGTAGTTATGTATAATAAATATATACCATAATAAGTAGAATATATTAAATCATAAGCATATAATCGGAACGAACTATTGTATCATTTGGTTGTCAAAAGAACATTCAACTGCAAGATTCTTTATATATGAAAATACATCTTATCGCATGGTGCAAAGACAAAAACTTACAAAATATGCACGCTATGAAGTTTCTTATATGATAGAAGTATATAATTAACAATCAATTAATTTTGCATCCATTTTTACCCCGTAAGCGATAAAAAAAAATACACAAGCAATAAATGTAATTTTGCGAATTATTCTTGGAGACATTTTTAGATAATAATAATTCTGAAACTAGTGAATAAGATTATATTTTTTAGAAACAATTATTCAATTTATAAATAGCTATAACAGTAATTTTGTTAGTTATCTCTTTAATATGTAAAACAAATTTATTCACAATGATTTCACATACCCTAAACCATTAAAAATGCGAAAAAAGAGTAATAGTAAGTTATGTAATTCCCATGGAATATGGGTGCTCCATTTAAATAATATATGCTATTGATTAGCATCAAGAACCCAGTTGACCAAGAGCACTAATATTAAATATTATTAGAGGTAAGGACATTAAATTTGGAATATAAACTTTCGTAAGATCTTCTCTTATGAATAAAGATTTCTGAGAACCAATTCCTTTTTTTTTTCTTATTAAAAATTGTTAAAAGTGGGAAGACAAATGCAGAATAAAATTGATCAGAGCCCAAAAGGGTTATTGATCTGTCAACTCGATCCAATTCAGTAAGAACCAGCGACATATGATATATAAATTTATTTATTTTTAAACCTATCTATCTAGCTGTCAATCAGCATTGTGTTGACTTATATGCCTCGAACTCTCACAGTTTTAAACCTATATCGATGAAAAATTGAAGTATCTATTTTTTTAGGAAGAGTCGATCAATGTACTTCTTCTCGAATTAAACAATTTTTTACAAAAAAAACCCAGCCTAAACTCAATTCAAAGTCAGTAGGAAAATATATACCATTCAAATACTATTTCCTTACAAAGACATAATAATAATAACTCCGCCTTGCAAGGAAATGCTCTCATTTATAATCATTTATTGTCAGCTCAAGTGATCATTTAATAAATAAATGCAAATAACATTACCTCATTTATTATTTGGGGCTAGTTATTAAATTACCATCTTATGCCAATGGCACTTATCCGCGAAAAAATTAGTCTAAATAAAAAAATACCATCTAAATTAAATTTGTTTTGAGTATCGAATCAATGTACAAATAAAAAATATAATATAATTAATAATTGAGAGAGATTTGTGAACTTATTTGCGAATAGAAATTTTATCGTCTTCAAATTTTTATACTTCGTCTAATGCTGATACAGACTATCTATATGGGTGTCAGATATAATGAGGAATATTGCACAAAATTAATATACTATAATAATTTCTATATCATAGTATAAAAAATATGGATTTACGTGAAAACACCAATCAGATAAATATAAAAAATAATTAATTGAAGAAGCCAAATCGCAAGTGAATAAAATGTTATTATCAGGACAAAAACGTTTTCAGATAACTCGAAGAGGTTAACGGATACATATCTTTAGTATAGTAGTAAAGTTACCAAATATATAGTAAATAACATTTCTAGATTTGAAAAATACGTATATTTGTTCGAAGATAAAATAAAATAGATGACAAAGTAAGGAAACCATAATGAAATTCGAACAGATGGCCGTGTCTGCTGGGTCTGCATTTAGCAAACTGCACTGGATATGCAATCTATATGTATGTGTATGTGCATTCACATGCTGCAGTTGCACTTGCAACCAAGCAACAAACATACACACTCATACACACACACACACACACACACATAGATATACCCATTATGTACTTGTATACAGAGTCTTGGACGTAGTGTAATTAGCAACTGATTGAACTTGCATATATGCTAGCTACTAGCTACTAGCTTCTACTGGCATCTACCACCCACTGGGGCGAATGCAATCAGACCAACGTTCGTCTTGGTAGCAAAGAATATCTTAACAAAGCTACAAGCAAAGCAGCGGGAATACATAAGAAGAAAAACTGCATCTGTCTGCGTTATTTGCGTTATTTGCATGTGGCTCGACTCAGCTCAGACTCGAACCAGGCATGTCTTGCCTTACACTATGCACATAGTTGAATTTTGAGAAAGATTCGACTACTGCTGTCTCGCTCACTCTCTCTCGCTCTCTATCTCTCTGTCTCTCTCTCTGCCTATCGCAAAGTGTTCGCATGCTCGCTCGGTATCTCTGTCTAACCAACGCTGGCAGAACTAAACGTAAGCATGTTGTCGATGTAGATGTGGATGTGGATGTAGCTGCAGCAGTGGTCAGCAATAGATGGTGGTCAAAAATGCTGCGTCTGCCCAACGTTCCTCCGCTGGCTCCTCAATTGTTTCAATTTCTGTGTGTTTTCTGCAACGATGGCAACGAGTGGCAGTGGGAGCATTTAGCTTAGATTGGAAGGACAACTGGCAGACTCTCCTCGGCCTGCACACGTTTTGCCTTCTTCTTCTTCTTACGCGGCGCATTCTGTTCAGCAAGCACACAACACACACACACACATATACCAGCACATACACACAAGCACGCACTCAGGTAACGGTAGCTGACAAAGAGCTCGGACATCGGCTGGAATCGGCAAATGGTGCTGCTTGCTGAGGTGGCCAGAGACAGACGCATTAAAACAAAGCAAGCTACGATATGCAAATCATAGCAGCAGCAGCAGCAGCAGCAGCAGAAGCAAAAGCAGCAGCAGCAGCCGAGAGTGGAATAGAATGATACGAAACGAAACGAAACGAATCGTAAGGAAATGGTTGTATAGGAGAGGAGAGGAGAGGGGATGAGTAGAATATAACAACTTGCGAGTGCTGCGGTTTTTCGTCTGCTCAAATCGCCTTAGCTTAGCACACAAGTCCAAGGCAGAGGCGCAGGCGAGTTCAAAAAAGGGACAGGGCTTATTCGGGCGTCGGGTGCGGGCGTCGGACAACGGAAGTAGGGTGCTTGTACAGGTAGCGTCTAACTAAGAGTGTCCAGGCCTAGAGCTGTGCAGCAGCGGATTATACAGATTTTGCAACGTGTTTTTTTTCCTTGTTACGTTGTTGTTGTTGTTATTTGCGCACTGCTACAAATTTTCATCAGCATTGTGCGTAAGCTATTCAAATTCAAACTGATCGAAATAATGGGCGTGTGCGTAGTTCTCTGACAGGTGCGACAGGTGTAGCTCATGGTCAAAGTACGCAAATTGATCATCGCTGGAATATATATTCGAGTTGCCAACCAAAGATTTATTTGCACTTGCCACTCAAAATGATATATATTAAAAGTGAGCGAAAATAAGTTATGTCAACTATTTTTTCTGAAATGCATTACAAGAGAGCAAAAAAAAATTAAGTAAACTATTTCTACTCACTTTTAAATAATTTATTTCTTAATTCTCATTTGTATGCCTTTGTTAAAAATTTTTAAATATTATTTAATAGCTGTGGTTGATTAAATAAGAAAAATTAAATTAACTAAGTACAATAATTTGAAAAATTAAATTTCTGCAATAATTATTCAGAAATTTTACATATATTTATTCTGCATTTGTTTTTAATCAATTATGATTTAAAGTTAAGTTTGTTTTGAACAACATTGTTAATTGTTATCATTCAAAAACAGGTGCCAGAAACCACTGCAGATTTAGTAAGCCAAGAAATTGCGATCATTGAAAAAGGGTTTAGGAATCTACCGTCCAAGACTTACTTAAAAAACTACAAATATATTTTACATGCTATGAAGGATGTTACCAACAAGTTACTTTCCAACTCTGGTGAAGGAGCAATAATTTTAGTAAAATTTTAAATTAAACTAAAGTAAATACTTTAATTTGTTTGACTAATTTTTAATTGTAATATTATAAATTCGTTTCTTAAATAATAGACGGTAAAAATATCAACAAACATCATAATAACTAATGGGAAATATATTTGTTATATATATTGTCTGTTTACTTCCCCTTTCACCCATGTGTATTTATAAAACACTTGGTTTAAGACTGCCTTTTGACCGTTTTCAATGCTTGATAATTCAATAATTTTACTTTCATATATCCAGTAATAATTAATAGATTAACTGATTGAGAGCAACTAATTACCTAAACTCGTTCACCAATACGTTCTATGGAACAACTATTAATGGCGAAATATTGATTGCTTGATTGATCTGAAGTTTCTACTAAAAAATAAAACCCACTACGAATAAATCTGAAGGAATGGGAAAGTGTGTCTTCTAAATTGGCATTTTATGAAGAAGACAATATTATAAAATTATGATTTAGAAATAAATTCTAAAATTCTGATGTAAGTAATAAAATTAACATAAATATGTTTTTAATTAAATTATTTACAATTTTAAGAACTATTAAAATTGTTTGTAAGGTTAAAATTTGTGTAACACTAAGAAAAATAAATATATTGAATAATTTTTTTTTAAAAAGTTGAGTCTAGATTAAAAAAAAGAGATGAAATTGCATTTTATTAACACAATTTATGAATAAACTATTAGCTACATTTAGCGGTAAAGTATGTCAATTTTGTCGTTATTTCCGAGTGTATGGAGTACTGTTGTACAATCGATAGTTTTAACTAAATTATTAACAAAAGTGGAGATCTGTAAACAGATGGACTAGTTCCGAAATTGTTTGTCATATTTTGCACGTCTTAGCTTTCTATGAAGACAATGCAAGAATAAGTGCTTTCCCTAACAGAGTCCGGTTATGTGTTGGAAATTATACACACATACACATGTAACAAAAACATACAGACACACATATGCACACACACACACACACAAGTATATTTTTGTATGTCGATTTGAGCACGCGGGTTTTGAATCGACGGCACCGGACTCGGACACGGACACGGACCCGGACCCGGACCCGTGTTGGTGACCAGCGCCCGGCCCCATGAGCCTTCATCTTTCAATTCACGCGAAAATTTCCTTCGCATATGTGACGGGGGAATGGGGGAGCAGTTTGACAGTGGGGAGGGGTGAGAGGGTTGTTGATGATGATGAGAATTGTGGGCGACGGTGACAGCGAGGCTTGGGTGAAAACGAATCGAGTTTAGTTGAGGACAACGACGAATTCGTAATTGTGCACACACATACACACACCAATACACACACACACTAAGCCATTTCACACAGGACATTGGTGGATAGATGGTTGGTGGGTTGGTCGATTGGGTAGGGGCGCTGTTGGTATCTGGACGACAAATCGGCCGCTGTATGAAGGACATTCCCTGCAGCATCTGGCAAGGAGCTGGCAGATATTAGAGAAACTACGACACTCTGCACTGCTGAGCGAGCCGAACGAAAATATAAATTTTCGCTTTGCTGGACAATGGTCGCTCCGTCCGACTGTCCGACCGTCCGTCTGTGTGTCTGTTTGTATGTGTGAGTGTGTGTTTGTTGGTGTTACTGCTTGGTCGGCTGGTCGCCCAGTCGTTTGAGTTTAGTTGAGTTGAGTTGGTTGCTGGCTAGCTTGCTAGCTGGGTATTCATCTGAAGTATACACACACATATGTACAGTTGCGGTCAACATAATATGAGAGCTGCAAATACTCAATATACTTAAAGCTCATTTTATAATCCACGTCGACTCATTGCACCATTCATAATTATGTAGAAGTAGAAAAATAAAAAACCATTATGCAAATAGTGTAAAAGAAAACATTGAATAAATTGCGATCGAACGAATCCTAAATATTTAAAAATGTTAAGACCGAGGTCCTCAATAGTATCCCAGCACATAATTTGTTTATCTATACACATTTTATATAAAGATTTGACCAAAATCTCTGCAGAATCGTTAAAGACAAAAGGAGACTTTGATAGGACATAGAATTTTCTAGAAAGAGGCCATAATATGTGTCCCAATATCCAAAAGCACCTTCACTACTATTCCACTACTATTGTTTTAACTGACTCATTAATGTCAAATAAAAATATTTAATCCTAAAAATACCATTATTATATTTAGCCAGGCTGTCATTTGATTTCAATTTGAGGTCTTTCAATTTGTTATTGTTTGAATTTTTATAGCTATACAGTCTTTCAATGTTTACTTGTCGTCAGTATTCTTTAGATATATTTTTAATGTATTATTTTTAAGCATTGGCCAAAACATGTACTATTATTTTGACCGCAGCTGTATGTGTATATGCATGTGTGTGTGTGTCTATATCCTCCATACGTGACTTGCGATAAAGCAACTCAAAATTTTCGCTGCAACGAAATTTGCGCTAAGGATGTTGAAGTCCAGTATGTGTGTTTGTGTGTGTGTGTGCTGACGATGGATGAAGCGAACCCACCTCCACCTCCATCTCCAACTCCACCTCCACCACACTCAATCTTCAGCCCACATGCAAGCAAGCAAGCAGTCGGCTGGCTTTTTAGCAACAGGGTTGTATGCTGCTTCTTCTTCTTCTGCATCTTCTTCTTCTTGCTGATGATGCTCTGCTTTAGGTAAAGCCTTATGTGATTATTGTTTCTACTGTATACTCCGTGTATATGTGTGTGTGTGTGCGTGTATGTGTGGGTGTGTGTGTGTGTGTGTGTAGAGATACTGATGCATATTTGTCAGATGCAAAAGCTATTCTTAGCGATTTCTCAAAATGCATCTCACAGCTCGTGCCCAAAACACTGTTGTTGTCCTTTTTGGTTTTGTTATTACGCTCAACCGGCAATTGTCTTAGTCACTGCCGTTTCTTTCGGCCTTATCAAATTGCATTTGAATATGCTGCCCAGCATTGGGAGTTATGTATACATATATATATACTACATATGCACAATATATTTACACACATAACTCCCACACAAGTACATTGTCTATGCTTACCTAAATTTACACTAGAATCATATTTATATGCACCTCTTGCACATCACCAGCAACATCGCCCAACAAATAGACTATCACAGCTTCAAACTGTAAACTTTGAATGTACATATTACGAATGGCGACCTGAAGAAACAGGTTCATATATGTATATATAATGAACATTCATAAAGATCCATTAAAAACAATAAGATTATGTTATGTTTTGTTTCTTTTTTCTAAGAAATTCACTTTTTCCAGTTCATTTTGTATAAAGATTCTTAAAAAGTTGAAAACGGTAAATAAAATTGTTTTCTTTTCATTCTTACTTCTTCTTAGTTGTCATAAGTTCTCCAAATTTATTATTTATTTGTTCGTGACCTAGAAGTATTTTCTTAATATTCGGACTTACATTCATATAATAATTAAAATTAATCCTAGTTATTAAAAAAAATGTTGTATTTAAATCAGTTATACGAGTTACAGCACATAACAGTTCAAAATTATTTGTGTATTAAATGTATTGGTCTGGTGTACATTAACAATTTCGTCTCTATCGGGCTAATTTTTTATAATCGTATCTCTAAAAACAAAATATGTATCCCAATCACAAGTAAATTATTATTCCCCACTGCATTCTTGTTTCTTATACAGATCTATATAGAATAACGGGAAGTACTCTGACTACAAAACTTTGCTTGTATTCCGTCGGAAAGATCTTTATTAATAAAAGCAAAGATGAGCTAATATACATCGTATGTAATTATGTAATCGATTCTCAATTTAATAGATTTCGTAACCTTTAAGTTGAAATTCTCCAGTTATAAGGGTGTTGAAAAATTTGTGTTAGGTTGAGGACAAAACATATAAAACCAATATTTACTTATATCTTTAATTTCAAAAAAATTAAAATTTGTGATATATGAATCTGAACGGATGTCGAGCATTGTTAACTTGATTGAGAAAACTTGAGAGAAAAGCGCGTGCCAAAAATAAGAACTTATGCTCGAATCGCTTAAAACAAACCCAAGTAAAAAATGAGACAAGTCATCGATTAACTGTAAATCTCTGCGAAGGCAAAGATCACAAGAAAGCGATAAAAACTTGAGACTTGAGCTAAGACCACTAACAATGATGGGCAGGCAAAAAGCGAATTAATCAAGAAATAAATAAATAAAATTAAATAATAATAAAAAAAACATTAAATTGGTTTGCTTGTATTGGGTAAGTTCTTAATTAACACCTGTTCGCCTTTTATTGTCAACTAAAAAATTCGAGCTAATTTTTTGCGCTGCCAACTTCTACTTTACCCCTTCCCGCACCAGTGTGTGTTTCGCGCGGCGTTAATAAATGGCTTCATTCCCTGTCTGTGTTCCTTTCCCTGTTCCTCCTGTATGTGGTGGTTTCTTCTGATATTTCTACATGACTTGTAACGCCTATACACATATACATACATACATATATGCACACATGCATGAATACTTACTTATGCAGGCTAAAAAAGGGCCAAGACATTGTCCGGCAACAACAACCCTGCATCCCGCCAACAACTTTAAACACAAGCAAACACACACACACACACATACATTTGATTTCGCTCGTTTCGTTTTCGCTTTACTCTGGAGCAATGGGCCCATCCATCCATCCATCTAACCAAGCGACCGAAACAAAAAACTACAAATACATATGTACTTCTACTTCATACACACACACACACACACACAACACACATTCATGTACATGGGCTAAAGACTTTTCGACACGTATATAAATATGTGTAAGTGTGTGTGTGTGTGCAAGATTTGAATATATGAGCAGAAGAAAGTAGGCCTGATGCTGCTGCTGCGGCTGTTGCTGCCGCCAAAAAGGATGTTCTCCCCCCCCCACAAACCCCCCGCTAAGAGGACCATCCGATCGGCCAACCGCACGAACATTGCGTCGTCGTCGTCGCTGCCTATGTGTCTGAAAATTGCGTGCAAATATCTATGTATGTGTGCGTGTGCGTGTCCACGTTATTGTCCAGCCTGATGTCCCTGAGAGTAAGCAGAGACGGCAGCGACGGCAGCGAGAGCAAGCTGCGTCTTCGTTGCCGTCTTCGCCGTTATTAATCATTGTACATTTGGCTGTCAACGAAAACGGCCGCGAATACACTAACACAGCGACAAAAACACGGGCAGAGAGCAAGCAGAGTGCGCAAGAGACAGACACACACACACACACACGCACAGGCGTAAAGAAACAGAATAAACGACAACAAAACTGACCATACGAGTGTAAACAAACTCATACACGTGTACGGCTCTCGCTCATTCGCTCGCTCGCACTCACACACACAGGCAGAGACAGACGCACGCACACATAAGGAGAAAATATCTTCGTGATGCGGAAATTCGCCGCGATGAAATAAAAATTCGCTCACGATATTTGTGCGCTCCGCTCGCTCGCTCGCTGGCTGCCTGGAGTCGCGGTAGTTTGTCGCCGGGCGCTCGCTGTTTCGGTTCGCAGGACACTGTTGGACGGCATAGCGGTCATATCCTTTCCGATAGCCGGTCGCCTCAAACACGTTGCTCTCTGTGCCGCTGTCGCTGTCTCGGTCGCCTTCCCTGTCGCGGCTAATTTCGCAATTTTCTTGGCGCATTCGCAGCTAATTGAGATAACTTTGAGTTCTATTCTAATTCTAAATGTGTGTGTGAAACCATTGCGATTTGCATACATAAACAAAAGAGTTGTGCTTCCCTTACTTAGAAATATAAGTATAATATTACATTTACGAAAATAAAAACAACAACAAAAAGGATTTCAAGTGATTAACAATTTCAAAATATTGTGATCTTCACGAAAAGTGTTCAACAGACAAACTATACAAATAAAACGTATATCTTCAGAATCGAAAAATATTTTTTTGCTCAAGTGCCACAAAAAGGTTTGTAAAACTCAGTAAATGTTAAAAATTATAATTAAAATAAAAATATTGTTGTACATTTTTTTGCAAATTATGAGACTTTGCATGTGTAAGAAATGAATATTTATCTTAAAACATTCGAATTTTTACTGACCCCTATATTGTTTGGATTATTGACCTACTCGTAAAGGATTCGATAAGCCGAAATTTTAATTGAAGTTTTATATTTAGTTTGCATATATTTGCAAATTTAAGTAGCAAGTGAAAAACTAATTTACGAAACAGAGTTATTTTTCAATTTGGCAAACTTTTATTGAATGTGTTTGACTTTATCTGAAAAACAAAAAAATATATATAAAAAAAATAGCTATAATGCGTTCCCTAAAGTTCTGCGTATAAAACAAATAAGGCAGATTGATTAGGAGATACCTTATCCCAAAGTTAATCTGCATTCTTGTAACTAATATTGATCGAATTTAGGAAATTTGTTATTTTAATGGAAAGTTATTCCGGTTATTTTATGTTAACATGGAAAGTTTTTAATAAAATAAGGTTTAAGAGTCGACAATAAAGAATTCATTTATTTTAATTCTTATAATTTTTTCGCAAAACTTTTTTATATATTAGCTGGTAGATAAAATTATAATTAAATTATCTTGATAAATTAGAAAATATATAAATGAAGTATTAACTAAAAAGTGTGTCTTGTAACCCTTTCTACAAACACAACTTATAGAGTATTATTATCGTACAAAACAAAATAACCGTTCTGCAATGTAACTGATTTTATTAGATAAATCATATCCCTCAGGGAAGTATTTTGCTTCATTTTAAATGTATTTAAGTAAAATAATTTTATTTGTTTTTTTAATTAGATACCTTATTAATGTAAACTAAACAGTCACAAAAAAAAATTAAAAATATTTAAAACATTAAATTTTAAAATGAATATTAAAGTTCCAAATATTATATTAATAATTAAAGGTAAACAGGTAAATTAAATTTAAATAAAAGTATAATACATATCATGAAAATGTAAAATGCCCTAAGCTTTGTTGCTAAAAATGACAAAACCCAAAAAAATAATGTTTTAAAGTCTTATTTAATATATAGCTGCTCTATATCATATCTTATAGATAAAAAATAACTAGGTATGCGTAATTACAAATCATCCCAAAACTGACAAGCATTTTACTGCTATATCACATGGCACTTTCAATTAATTTATTTCCAAACAAATGTTGTATAAAAATAACCTTGTAAAGAGAGGTTAATTTTGTTTTTTTTTTACATAAATTGTGTACCGGTACAAATTTAAAGATTTAACTATCTGTCATTATAGATCTAAAACTAGATTTTTTGATTGTTTATCTAGTAGAACAAGGAAGAAATTTTGCGTTATGGATTCGACTGCTTAACGAGAGAACTATAGTAATGAAATATTGTTAATTTTCTTATAAAAATTTGCAACAAATATATTGATATATTAAAATGTTATTCAAAAAATTTAATTGCTTAAAAATAAACTTGATCTTGTTTAAGTCAGACTGAAAGATAAACTAATCTAAATCGATGCTGCTTTTCACTACAATTATATTTTTTTATTTATTAAATAACATAAAAAAATAATTTGTAATATTTAAATTTATATTAAGAAAGCAATTGCATTACAATTATACTAAAACAAAATACTAAAGAAATGATAATAATAATCTGCACATCAATAGATATCATGCTTTGAGCTGTTGACAAAACTTGAGACAAATTAATTCACATAATCTTGGCGATAAAAATAAAACAATTTGCAATGAAGACAAACACTAAAATCGACTAAAATACTACAACTTTTTGTCAAGTTGCAACAGGTGCTTTGCTGCAACACACATTAATCGGTGACATACAAACTTTTTCTATCCATTTTGGTGTGACTCCTCTTTAAGCCATTTCATACACTTTTGTATTAGCTCAAATAGACATGAGCGAAAAAAATGCAGTGTAAGTATGTATGTATGTATTGGTAATACAGTCCGAATAGTTTCTGTCGTTGACCTGCATTTAGCAGACTGTGTACTCTGTCCAGTCATGTCCACTTCTGTCCCATCCTGTCCAGTCCAGTCCTGTCTGCTTCCTCTAAGTCTGTGTCTGAATGAGTTCGATACGAGGCCAAAGCGACGATAAAAATAGTAGTAAATACAATAAAATTATAATTGTATATAGGAAAAATCGCAGCACACACATACACACACTCGCACACAAACACACAGAGAGACATGTATATAAATAATGGACGGCCGGCCGGCCCGTCATTACATGTGTGTGTGTGTGTTGGAGTTCGTCTGTAAATGTGTCTGCTGCAGACACACACACACACACACACATTAAAGAATCTTACATACTCCACTCACACACACATGAACAAACTTGGCTGTAATTCTTTTATACATATATATATTTCTTTCATCTTTTTCTGTTGTTACCCGATTTTTTTTCATTTATTTTCCTCTATTTTTTTATACTCTGTCCCAGTTCGGTTGGTGAAAAGTTTAATGGCTCGCTGGGATTGGACTCGTTGCGAAAGAGAAAGTAAAATTTCTTCTTTCTGCTCGAGCTTTTTGCTTTTGCCGTGTTGAATAGCAAAAAAAAGACCTTGCAATTTTTATACAGTTGTAAAAGTTGTATTCAATATATGTGTGTAAGCTTCGGTGGCAAGTGGCATGTGGCAAGTGGCAAGTCGACACAGTTATTTGCCACTCCATTGGTTATGAGCGCCTGTGTGCGAGTGTGTGAGTTGAAATGAAGGTTAAGGGCATAAGCATGTACACACCTTTACGCACACACAAACACACACACACACACACATATATGTTTGCATCTATGATTTTGTGACCACAAGTCGCTAATATTAATAAGCAAATTAAAAATTAATAACATTAAACGCATGTTACTTATACATTTATATATTTATACATATATATAATATACATATATTTATACATAATCTATTGTATGTAGTTATCACTTAACTTTATAAATATGTGAGACAAAAATAATATATAAAATAATTATGATTAAGCAATAAAATTAAATTTTCTTTCTTTATCTATCAATATGCTTTTACTTATATATTTATTTATCTATATATGTGTATAAGTATTCTTTTTTTAGTTGTTATATTAATAAACTATTTAATTGAATTCCCACTTAATTCAATTAAAACAAAGAAAAAAATTACAAGTAAATTAAATTAAGTTAATTAGCAATTCTTAAACTTATCTAGCGAGCAGCGAATTGGTGTATGAGACCTGATTAACGAATGCTTACTGTATGCACACAATGTAATTAATTATGCAAAGTATTATGCTGCAACTTTCTGGTCAACTCGTTTAAATTCTTTAAAATCTGTATATGTCATAGAATAAGTATTCACATTGAAATCCTAACATATTTTAAATATATCCGCATTTGGGGATGTAATGGAGCTGCATTACAATAAATCCTCTTTGTATATAGAGTCGTATAGTGTTCACTTCAATTATTGCACACACACACACACACACACACACACAACTGCTTCAAAATATTTGCCTATCAATATTTAAGTAAACACCATGCACACATGCATATGCAATTTGTGTATATGAATAACCAAATCGTTTTTGTGAACACTAATTGTTACTCTTCGTCCGAAGACACCTTTTTGCTCAATGCTCTTAAGGAACAGTTCTTTCTCTTAGCTTTATTTGCACTCTTCCCACACACACGCAAATCATATGTCGTCTTCTTACTTGCAAAACTTTTGTTTTACATATACAACCAACGTAGAGATGGTTGTGTGTGTGTGTGTGTGTGTGTGCAAGTGTGTGTGCTCACAAATAAAGAAAGAAAGAAAGAAATCATGTGTCAGTCATGCGCAAAACGTGTTTTTCATTTTAAAATCGCGTGTCCCGCTCCTTCTTGAAACGGCTGCCAGCCAAAGTCTCCTTTGCATGCCTCGCACTTGATAAACGAGACGGCGACGGAGGCGGAGCAAATTGTCATTCGCTCTGCTCTGCTCTGCTCCCAAGATACAAACCAAGCCAGGCCAGGCCAGCCATCATCTCAAGACTCAGACTTGCTTTCAGCTGTTCCTGGCTTAGCTTGGCCAAGCTGTTCCCATTCCCATTCTCATTCTTCGCATTTCTGCATTCAATTGCTGTTGTTGCTAATTTTTAGCTGCAACTGCTGATTTTTGGGGGTGGGCACAGCAACAGGCTGCAGGCGATTGAGCATGGTTAGGGTCAGTAACGTGTACTGCAGTGCTGTGGGGTGGTTTTTTTTTTATTATTTTTGTTTCGTTTTGCGTGCAGATGAGTAGTGAGTAGAGCTGCCCACGACAAAGTCGACTGGTGTCGTTGTCGCTCTCCCCATATATATATATATATATATATGCACACGAAGGCAGGTAAACAACAAGCCATAAATCGTCTCGTGTCTCGTGCGCATCGCTTCGGCTCCCACTCGTGTCGCAGCCGATGTGACGACGGTGACGTTGGCGAATGGCTTGTTCTTGTTGCTTATTCGTAGATACTCGCGCGACTGCAATTTGGAGCAGGCGCGAACTCAACGCACCAATTAGCATATTCCATTGTCTCTATGTGTGCGTATGTGTGTGTGTAGATGTGTCCCAGCCCTTTTGATTTTTGGCATTCCAGCGACCTCGTCGACGTCGTCACCATCGTGCCAGCGAGAATTTTGTGGCATGGGGCGTGACACAGCTCATTTCGCCGTGCGAGAATTTTTGATACCAGTGTATGTGTGTGTGTGCGCTCAACTTTGTATATTATATATTTGTATGTGTGTGCGGTTTATTTACATCTACCTCGCGACCTGTCCGTAAAACTTTAAAGCGCGACGCGATTTTATTGGAGCTTCGTGCGAACTGCCTCCATCTCTGCTGCTGCTGCTGTCGCTGCCTCTGCCTCTGTCACAACAACCCCAAGTTAAAAGTATATGGCGCGCGCATTGAGCATTTGGCTCTACATATGTATTTGGCATGTAGTCGCCGCTGACGAATGGAAACGCATTATTTTCGGCTATGTGCTGCACTCAAATATATACCCACATATACGCATACATATGCATATGCACATGTATTGCGCGATGCGTGTGCGTCTTAAGTGTGTCACTAACCACAGTAATTAATTTCAACTCTTTCTTCTTTGCTTGCTCGGCCTCAGCTACTCCTAGTTTTTCTTCTTGCTTATGTGTTGCAGCAACTTGAACAAGTTGGAGTCGACTCCGACTCATGGCTAGATCGACTCGAAGTCGACTCCGAGTCATGGCTAGATCGACTTGAAGTCGACTCTGGATCACACAGACTATAAGAGCGAGAGATAGCGAAAGATTTCAAATTGCGAATATCATTTGGCTATTCAATTCCTCTTTTTTTCATCAAGAAGAACTTCGATAATTGGGTGTTAAAGCTTTTTTTGATCATTTTAACATTATTTTGATCACCGATATATTTATCTCAATTCCAATTTTTTTTCTGTATGAATACAAAATAATAATAATGATAGTAATTTGAATTAATTAAACATTCTACTGTCTTCCCAAAATAAATATTTTTTTTGTTTAATTGTTCATCATAGATCTACCAGCATATATAGGTTTTCAGTTTAAGTTTCTACAATAAATAAAATAAATATTAAGCAATTTATTTTGTAGTAACCCAATTAATAAATAGCCCAGTTTTTCAGCACTTTCATAAGAAATAAATTCAAAAGGGTCGTTTTAAAATTTGTAAATTTTGGGACTTTGGAAAACTCTTAAAATATCAAGAAAAATATTATAATTCTACTCGCCATTTTCTATTAATTTAAATTTAGTTCAAATTAACTTGCACTAAAAAATCACTTTTGAAATATGTTTATTTATATATTTTTATACGTATAGTAGAAATAATAACTTAAAATGATATGCAAGTTACTAAGTAACATATCACAAGCTATTTGAAAAAAGTTACTAATAGGTGTAAATAATATCTATACATCATAACTAGATTATATATATATATATATATAGATTTTTTTTTTAAACCCCAGGAAAAGTTAAAAAAGCTTAACTGATTATTTATTTGTTATTTTTTTGAATACTATAAGCAATCATGCCTAATTCAATTTGATATTTTTGAACTGTGTTTTATGTATTTAAATTTGTTAAAACATTTATGTGCGTTACTCTCAAAAAAAAGGCAGCTTTACTGATTTTTAAGGCTTTATTTTATTGTTCACATACATATATATATATATATATATATATTGCTTAATCACATAACCACTGTAATTAATATGAAATCTTTTTTTTTTGGCTTCTTTTTCTTATCTCTTGCAGCAGCCAAACTGTTTGATAACGGCTTAAAGTTGGATATTTCCAGCTATTCGCATATGAACATCCGCATGGGGACGAAGGGCAAGCGACCTTTGCGTAGCTTGACCCCTCGTGACAAAATCCATGCGATCCAGCGCATTCATGATGGCGAGTCCAAGGCATCTGTGGCCCGAGATATCGGTGTGCCGGAGTCGACACTGCGTGGCTGGTGCAAGAACGAGGACAAGCTGCGCTTCATGTCCCGCCAATCGGCGGCGGACAAGATGTGCGCTGATGCACTCGTCGACAAGCTGGAGGGAGCAGGTGGTGGCGGTGGCGGTTCGACGGGTCTGCTGGGTCCGCCCGAGAAGCGGCCACGCTTGGAGCACAACAACAGCAGCGGCATGCCACTGAATTTCTCGAATAAGATGAACTTCGATGAGCTCGCCTTCAAGCGATCTCCGCTGAACGGCCTCGACTATAGTACAAATAAGGGTCTGTCCGACATCGGATACAATGGACTGCCCGTCGACTATGTGGGATACAAGAGCAAAGTTTTCGGTGCGGATATATCGCGATCGGGGCCAACAGATCCCTCCCTGAATGCGATAAGTCCGCTGTCGAGTCTCACCCATCTGTCCGGTCTTGGCGGCATCTCTCAGTCCCCGCTCGCGATCAGTTTCAATGAGCTGACCTCGAACCTGAATCTTCTGGCTCAGCTCAATCCCGGCCTGGCGGCCATGTCCGGCTTGAACAACTTTGCGGCCACAGCCAACACTCTGCGCAATCCTCAAAAACCAGGTGGTCCAAATGGTCAGCAGCAAGAGCAGAGCCCGCGCAGCGAAAGCGGTGATCGTGAGCGGGATCGAGAACGGACTCCAGCGCTGAGCGTGAAAAACTGGGCCAAGCAGAAGCCATCCGGCAGCAGCTCAACAACAGCTGGCGATTGTGAGACGAATCTGGGCAGTATGAAGAGTCCGAGTCCATCGCTGGCACCTCTTCTCGTCGGCTGTGTGGCGCCACTGTCCGGGCTGCCCGACGATCCCCTGCTCTACTGGCTTAAGTCGCAGCAGGCAATGCTCGGATTAAACAGTCTGTATCCACCACCACAGTCTGCAGCTGCTGCTGCTGCTGGATTGGGTGTAACAAGTCCACCCATACGCTCCTCGACTCCACAACATATGAATCCGTATCCCCACACGCCACCCATGCCCTCGGCAACATCCCCAGCACCGGCTGCAGCTCCTGGCACTCTCGATGAGAAGCACACGGCGTGGTACAATTGGTGCAAGGCATTTGGCGCCAGTCTTCACTCGACACTCAATCCGAATGCTGCCACATTGGCTGCACTGCAACAACAACATCAGGCGGCAGCAGCTGCAACATCAACCACTGCCCCAGAGTCGTCGCACATCGAGGACAACATCGCCAAACAGCCTTATGACAACATACTCTACTCACAGCTCACAAAGGAGACGGAGTCGCCCTCAGTGCGCAGCTTGTCCTCCTCAAACGAGGCTCATCTCACTGAGCTGGAGGGGGAGCCCGAGACAGATGCAGAACTGCATGGCAAGCCGGAGGACTTATCAGCGAAATCCACAAAATCAGCCAGCTCAAGTCCAAGTCCGATTCATGCCGAGTCCGTAAGCCCAACTCCCGTGGCGAACAGCCGTGAGCCGAGTCCTGAGTTGAACAGCGGCGGCGATGAGCCATGTAAAAATGTGCTCAGCAATATTATTTATAAAATCGGAGGAGCCGAATTGGATCGTGATTCGGAAGCGAGCTTTAACAGCGAGACGCAACAGGATCAGCATCACAACAACAATGACGTCAGTGCTAGCAACAACAACAACAACAACTCGAACAAGACAGATGAGGAGGAGCGAGCCAAGTACGCGGATATCGAGGAAGTGGCAGCCATACGTCATGGTGAGAAATTCCTGCAGTGGCTGGAGAACTGCAGCAATCCTCGGGTGACAGCCGTGCAGCTGATGCAACTGAGATTCCTCATCGCAGCCATCAAGTCCGGCAGCGATGCACAAACTGATTGCGTGGATGAGCTGGAGGATGCCGTGCCGGAGGCGGATGCAACGAGAAACAAGACGCGTCGCCGCAAATAGGATAAGCCCAAGTTGGCACCACTGGAGCCAGCCACGGATATAGACACTCTGACAATGGCGAAGCGTTGGCTGCCACCAGCCAGCTTGGTGGCGATGGATGCGGCAACAAGTTGCCAGCCGTATGCCCCAGCCGTATATCAATCGTCGGCAACGCTGCTCAGCTCGCTCATCTTTCCCCCCTACGAATTTGTGCACTGTGACCTCGACGATGATCCGGATGACTGCCAGATCACCGGCGAATATCAGCAGTCCGATGAACTCAGTTCGAGTACGGACGATGAAAGTGTACAGCAAACTGTCTTAGAATAACTAAAATCTTCCAAAAATAAACTAAAACCCTAAATAATATATATCTATATATGTATGTATATGTATATGTATATATATATATATATATATATATATATCAATGTGAATGTGAAATGTATGTTTAAAATTGATAGTCGTAAGTCGATCTCTGATCTCTCTGATACACATTTAATTCGGTTTTATATTCGAGAGTCAAATATCCATGATAAGCTTAACATTTGTAAATAGCGCAAAAGATAATTCCTTCATTTGTTCATTGTCAGCTAAACTAATATTTAATGTGTTTTTTATACATACATAAACTAGAAAAATGTTGATTTGCTTTTAAGTTGATCACTTAGGTTTAATGCGAGCTGCGAAGGGGGAGTAAGTTATATTCATATGTATGGATTTGCTATAATATTCTTTTTATTACTATTATTATTATTATTAACTAAACTACCCATGCAAATATTAAGTAATAAACATTTGCTCATAAGAATTTTACCAATTTAATATATCAGTAAAATATTGAAAATAACAAAAATATATTTATAATTGTAGACGTATTCATTTTGAAATCTTGTTTAATAAAACATTCGAATTAGAAAATTTTTATGAAAATCATCGACTATATTTTATTGTTCGTTTTTTGTGGATCATAAGAAAAGTAAGCTTTATCAATTCGAATTTATGTACATATCGCAAATTCTACAAAAAACAAAAAAAAACAAGGCCACATTTGAAGTTTTCAGGAAACAAAAATTTTTAATAAATAAAGCGAGAATTTAAACATTTAAGCTGTGTCTATTTAAAATATACCTACACAATTAATATACATAACTATATATTATAGATATGACAATAATTTCTAGTTTATAAATGATGCAGAAGAAGAGGAATCGGACGACAACTTTTCCTTAAACACTGCCCAGGTCTTGAGAGGAGCAAACTTCATTCGCGTGCTAACTAATCTATCCAGCTACTGAAAATCATATTATACCTCACGAAAAGACAGTATTGGAACCAAAAAATTATAGTGGAACAACAAAATGACCGATCTCGAACTTATGTTTCATATTGTCTATGATGTCTGTCTCAACAGATTGACACAGCTAGATTAATGCAGCTAGTATATCTATGTATATTTGCGTTATAGGGTTGGATTCCTTCCTTCTGTCTTTTACACACTTATGCACAAATTTATTTTATAATTTTTGCCATTTTTTCACTAATAATCAAAGTTATTCTAGACACATCAAAGATAGCATTCCCTTGAGGATCTCAGTAAATATGCTGTCACATCAATTTCATTATGAATTTCATAACGCAACCGCCAATTAGTCTGAGACTTATTATTAACAATTAAAAACTTATTAACGCGAAAATGTCATACTAATAATATTATTAATAATAATAATAAATGTATCCATTCTAAACTCCAGTGATCAGATAGCGCACGGTTGAAATTTAAGTTCCAATGCTTAACCAAATGTAGTGAAAAAGAATCTTAAAAGACATCTTAGGGTAAGCCTATTGTGAATCCCGAGTTGGTCAAGCTTGAATGATTCATGGGCTTCATTTAAAAATATGTTCATCGCATTTATAGCATTTATTGCCGCTTGACTATCGGATAAGATTGCTTTGTCGTCCACCCGATATTTACGTGTCAAGCTAAACTCCACACATCTACCTATGACACACACCTCACCTTGAAATTCGATGGTGTGCGTTCCCAGAGATTCATGGTAGGATGTCCGATGGTTACCACTCCCAGGTTCCCTGTTCCCTGATTGGTTACTGGTCCATCGGTATACCATTTTATTATGTGCGGTTTCATAGGATGGCCTTCATCCAGAATTGATTCTATTTTGCTACTAGTTTAAACTTTGAAATTTCGGTCGAATATATACTAAGCAACAATTTCATTCTTATGTTGTAAAAGGAGCGGAAGTTCATCAGACACAAGTTGGGCAACTCTATGGCTAAGGAAGTGTTTGCTCATAACTCATTCTGCTGGTATCCTTAAAAGATTGGCTTTCTCTTGGAGCCATATGGTGTGGTGAAGCTCAATTAAGTCTTCCAAGGAAAGTGCGCATTGATCTTGTCATAAATACGCAGGCCATTTTCTATCATTTTTGCAGTTGTTGGTACGTCAGCATGGGCTTACTACCATTCAGTATATTATCTTATCTTATTATCTTTGGCGATGTATTCCATGACTTCCCGGGTGTGCTACGACATGGGTGCCAAACTCAAATTTGAACCCGAGGTATTTTACCAGCTTTCTCGTCTCTGAAGGGCTTCCTGAAAGCCATATTTGCCTCATCTTCTGTAAATTATATAGTCTAGTAAAGGGATCGATGACAGTTTTTGTAGAGTTTAGGTCCCTCGTTATCTTTATCCTTAACAGGACAGAGTTTTTCTTCATATTTGCCCCTCGCTATGATTCCAATGTCGTCGGCGTATTCTTGACATGGAAAGTCTGTAAAGTAGTTCACTTTCTAACAGACTCCAGAGCAGCCGAAGCAATACAGCCCCCTGGGGACAGCCTTTAGTGGTTAAGACTATTACTGTGCTGTCATGCGTTGATGCCGTGTCTTGTCTGGACGGCAACTGTGCAAGTATCCACTTGCTGGTAGTTGGGACCAGGCCCTTCCTTGAGAGGGTGGCCTTGATTGCATCATAATTCAATGTTTGAATTCTGTATTTGCACATATCAAATCATAATTAGTACATTGAATTAAAAAAAAATGAAAGAGCTTCATTATTAGAAATATAAGTTAAAAATAAGATGAGCTGCATTTAAGGAATTTTTCTTGGCGGGTGCACTTAAATTTACAGCTCGATAGAAGTTTGATCTGCCGCTTTTACATTCAAAGTCAGCTTAAATGTTTCTAAAAAAAAAAAAAAGAACACCTTCCGTCTTCTTTTTTTTTAGGAAATGCCTTTTTTTCAGTTCAATATTCATAAGTGGATATTAAATATTAAGCATTAAACATGGCACAAGAAGTGCAAGAAGAAAGCGAAACACCAAAGGAGCAAAACATATAATTAATTAATTAATATTTTAAAGAATCTTTGCCGACCACATATTGTAAAAGTAATGTAGCATAGATGAACAAATACAAATAATATCTGAAGTATTAAGAATATTGTAAAAGAGTAAGTCCATCATCTACATAAATAGACAAATTCTGAGTTAAGCGAAAAATACATACAGACACCAAATCATTAGAATTTTTTCACTCACGCTTTTAAGTTATATTAACTGAATTTGATTATCCATAATAATATGATTAGTTAACTACATGTGCTGAGGCTTAAGAACTTTTAAATGTTAAAGTATTTATTATTTATCATTATAGTTTGTATTCGACTTGCGTACAATCTAAACACAAAGCTGAAATTATCTCTACGCAGAATGCTCACATTTAAGATAAATTATATATATAACAAATCGACAGATTAGTTGTCATAAATTAATAATATTTTATTAGTTGTCTGTACTTAATTTGAAAGGTTCATTTATATTTGCAATTTCTCATAACTCGATAGCTGAATTACAAACTTATGACAATTGTTTGCATTATTCTAATGCAACTATTACTTTCCATTTATTAAGTTTGCTTGTTTTTTGTTTTTTTTTGTATTCTGATTTTTTCTTACCGAAATTTGTCCGTTTTATAATTATACTGTCAATCAGTGTCTAGTTCTAAATAGCTTAATAATTAGAAAAAATCGCAAACAACATCACGAATTAATCTTTGACATATCCCATACATAGTTGGAGTTGAGTTTTTTTGCAGAGAGCATAGAAATAGTAAATTTATCCATCGGGGTCAATTAAATAATAATTTTATCAGCAAAAACTGATTTATTTATTATTATTTCCATTTTCACTGCTCGCTTTAAGCAATTCCTTGACGCATTTTAAACAAATAAGTGCCAACGATAAAGATCAAGCTAAATACGTATTTAATTCGAGCAGAGATACACATTTATGATAATTTGAACGAATTTAAAAAAATTATGGGAAAAAAATCATGTAATGAAGGATATCGTGAAATATTAAGTTATTTTATCATTCTTATTTTGAGATATAAGCAATTGGAAAGAGTGTGCAAAGGGTGTTCTATTTAGGTGCCAAGAAGTGTGCAGGTAACAAGGTTAATCACATCACATGACGTAAGAGAATTAGATCAGGAACAATCGCTCGCTGGCAAATGATCGCTGCAATACATAAAATCGCAAACACGGGTTTGTGACTTAGATAATTCCCCAATTAAGAATCTTCTACACTTTAAGATGCATAAATGTTTTTGAAACTTGTAAAAATATGTTTTCGAAAAAATAGAAACGTCTAGTTGATACGCTAAGCATTCTTGACTGTAAGAGCTCTGTTGCTTTCCTAGTTTGAGAGGTATTGAAAACTCATTGATGCCTTTTGATTGATGCTGATCAATTCTTGCGCACTTTACATAAATTAGTACAACTTCATCATGTGAAACTTATGTTTACGAAATTTGAAAAATGAATTTCTCAGTTCAAATCGAAGCATTTATTTCGATATTCCATCTTACAAAACAATTTCGTGTAATTACAAGAAATAATAATTAAAAGTTATTCCCAACGAACAACCAGTTAATATGGTCAGCTTTGTTTTTATCCCTTACTGGGATTATCCAAATTTATTTAGTTATTTATCAGACGCCATGCATTTGCGAAAATGCCAAATATTTCCGTTTGAGTTTTTAAAGCGGACGTTGAGAGTATCCAATTCGCGAAAGGGAAAAATATTTCGCTTGACAAAATTGTCGATATTTGACGCTAGCGCTTTCAAGCGTAAATATAATTTTTTCATATAAAGTAGGACCAGAAATGTATTTGCATTTAGTATTATTTTTTAGATTTTTACGCACTCATTAATACTAATTTTATTTTTAGCCAAAAAGGCATTCATAAGCACGACAAATTATACATAAATCAGTATAAAACATGTTGAAATATATTGCAAAGCAACTCAGTTCGAAATCAATGTTGTCTTGGTAAGCAATATATGTGTATATGTAAAACAATACAAGTCAAACACAAGTAATTTAAATTAAATTATAAATTAATTTAATTTATAAATAATAAATTATAAGCACTTAGCATATAAAACAGAGGCGCCAATCCGACTAATTGCTGACTGCATACAAATCTGTGAGCCTGTCCAATGCTCTCTCAGCTGGGCTTCGCATCTGAATGCGGAGACGCGAACCACTAAGCATCAAATAGATTGTTCAAAAGCCTTCGTCGCACTGTGGCATTTATCAGCCGTTTATCAGAGTTCACCTTTGTATGTATGCGTGTAGATGTGTGTAAAAAATAAAGAATTTTACATGTCTAAACAATTATTTTAAATATTTTACATTTGTTAAAAAAATGGAAAATCAACGGGTAGAAAATATTTGATTATTTACATTAATTGTTACACACAAAACGCGATAAAGAATGTACCAAATTGTACAGCTTTGAGTAGATTTGAAGTCCCTTTGCCTTGTATGCTTAGTAGTTCAAGTTTTCGCTCTCAGCATAGAAATCACAGCTGTGAGGAATATACAATAAGCTCAAATTTTTAATGCAGTCAGCTTTTAGTCGACTTGACGTCCCATTGACTTGTCACGTTTGACGTTTCTATGTTTAAGTGTGTATGATTAGCGGTTCAAATCTCCACTTCAAAAATTTTGTGCCTTTTTTGTCCAAGGATCTCGAAAAAATATATGTCTTTTTAAATGTATCACAATAATTAAAACAGTTGTAAAAATTCCAAAAAATATATTGAATTGAATCGCAAAAAAATGTTGCATAATTTACAGCAGCTCAAAACGAAAACCGACGATTTTGTGAAAACGAAATCCAGAGTATTGCGGAAATTGAACACCTCCGCTTTCAGTGTACTTTTTGTAACTTTTTATGTAAAAAAGTTGGTTTCACCGCAATCCGCTTATCAAATAAATACCTATATTATCCCATTTATGCATCAATGATTGATTATAAAGAGTATACAATGAATTTTCTTATTTTTATATAATTTCGGAGACTTACCAAGTTTATTGGATCCTCCAGCGGTTCATATCGAACAAAATCTGCGACAAACTTAGCAATATTCTCAACGCTTGAAATTAGTTCTGTATAAACAAAGGCAGTCGGTCTTATCGTAGTACATACGAATTTCTGCGAACGATAATTAATAATTAATAATAATACATAGCAAATAAATAATAATTGAAATATAATAGGTAATAATAAATATCTAGTACATCAATATATATTTACCTGCACTTTACACTCGTTTGGCAAGGCCAAAACCAAAGGACGACGCCGGGGATGACTCAGCACAAACTGCTTGCGAAAGTTCTCCGCGTAAAGGAGCAGAAGACGCTCTTTGGGCGACAGCTTGTAGTATGAGGGTGGGTAGCATTGGGTGCTGTCTTCGAACTCTTCCGTTGTCTCGGGAAAGGAGAGATCGATTTTGCCAATGTGCAGTGCTGGTTCTCCCTCGGATAAACTCAATTCGCTTTCGATATGTTCGAATTCGGACTCTTCTTCGGCCTCCTCCATCTCCTCTTCGAACCCAAATGTTTCGAGTTCATGCGCTCGACGTTCCGCGATTTCTTTTAGTTTGCCTGCATCTTTCTGCGGGTCTATAGTTGGCGAGAACTTTTTGTATTTCTGGAATAGTATCTTCGGCATATTTAGGCTGTTTTCCCTTTTCTCTTTGTGTTTTGTGTTCGCAACAAAATTTGATCTGTTGCTATAACAACATTTAAATTTGAATAGTAAGGCAAGGAACATAAGTATTTTGATATGCATGTAAACAAATCACACAGCAATCAGCCTTTAAGTGTCAGCGTATGCATGTAAATTCATCTCACAGTATTCAGCTTTCAAGTGTCAACGTATGCATGTAAGTTCATCTCACAGTATTCAGCTTTCAAGTGTCAGCGTATGTATATCAACACATCTCAGAGCAGTCAGCCTTTAAGTATCAGCGAATGCATGTAAACACATCACACAGTAATCAGCCTTTAAGTGTCAGCGTATGCATGTAAGCCCATAACACAGCTATCAGCTTTTAAAAGTCAAATTCCATACAACTGTTATACGAGTGTGCAAGCATGTGAGAAACTAAATAACACTAAGAACAAAGTGGAATTGGACTATTATAGATTTGAGACATTTTTAAGTCTACATCTTTCATAAATATAACAGTTGTAATAGGTGCAAAAGATCGAAAGACCTCTAACTGTTACACTCAACGAAAGCCGATGACAAGAACCACAGACAAAAAAAACAGACTTGTTAACATTTTCGTTCGCTACAATTGCCGAATGAATAGTTTATACAATGCTGTTTCTCCTTTTGGTCAAACTTCGGATGTATTTTAATTAATATTTAATTTTGTATGTATTAAGCATATGACCAGACAATCTATATTTGTATAGCTCAGCACAATAGCAGTCAGTTGTCAACACAGTTGCAACGGTGTCTCATTGAATGGAATCGTAAAGAGATACATTTAGCTTCTAAAATGCTTGTGAATCTTAAATTGGCATATTAGGCAAAATTTTGAATTAATGACTTTCATAGAACACAGCTACCTCAGCTATCTAGTGCTCTTATTGTATTCAAAAAGAGTCTATAGGAAATTGAGACTGCCTTTTGATGTTGAAATCATCATTGGTAAGCTGACGGTTTAAAAAATTTTTTTATATTCTATGAATTTACATCCCTTTTCCAATAATATAAATAATCATACGAACCTATCTGACTAAATGCAAAGCATTAGAAAAATTTTAAGAGCTCTGTAAGAATATGTTGATGCAGGCTTGGCACCTTAACACATAGATGGCGCTTTCTAAATGATTTTTGAAGTTGGGTCGTTTTGCTGTATGAAAAGTATGTCAAGCAACTATAAAGATGGTGCATACAAATGACTGAAGTGCTGTAGCTCTTAGCAATTACTATACGAATTTGTTTTGTGATAGTTTTGACAATTTTCATGAGATGGCGCTTTTGTGAATTTATACAAATAAATCCAGAGATGGCGCTTTATTATTAATTTTCTGCACATTTTCTCAATTTTGGGGAGACTATTAAAAATGTAATATAATATAATTATTTCCGTACAAAGCCTTTTTTCTCATTTATCCAGCTAACTCAAATTTAAGAAGGTTACTTTAAATGTAAGCAATAATATATATATATATATATATATATATTTTTTTTTTATTTCTTCTTTTTACCTTGTACTCATTAAAAATTGTGAACAAAGGTAATATTGTTTGTGTACGTAATCTTACAGGCTTTCGCCCTGAAATCAACATCGCCTTGAAAACTAAATTTTTTGTACTTTTAATAGACTTTTTTTTTAGACATAAGAAAATGTTAATCTTTTTAAACCTGAAAATTCTTATTTTATTTATTGATCTAAGCAAATAAAGAAAAACATTTGGCGCCAAAAGCAGTTAGCTTTTTTTCTGAGTGCAGTCTTAATGTTTATGTTAATTAATGCAGTTTATTGGTATTGCTCAATATTTATTTATTTAAGCTAATCGCGAAATAAATTATAATACATATGCAACTTAAAATGATGTTGAAACTTAAACAAATTTTAAAGAATTGAGTTGGTTTTCAAAGAAATTAAATTCTCATCGCTTATAAGTATCGAATTGGGGAAGTTCAATGCCAGCATTTGAACACCTATTGCACAGTCCTCTGACCAGTACTATTTATAATTACTATTCAATTGTAATTAAAATATTTAAATTATTTAAATGAAATGGTCATTGTGTGGACTATGCAACTTGGTTTCCTCACTTTCCCGTTCCCATTGCTTTCGGTTCGCCTGCAGAATGAGGTCCTGGAAGGAACCATATTCGAAGTTTTGACGGGATTTGGCTGTGAGGCTGACATCGCCTTCGTCATCATACAGATTATCGTATGCATAATCAGAGTCCATATCCGAGTCCATCGATGCGCGTGGTGGCAAATCAGAATCCGAGTCCGAATCCGAATCTGAGTTACTGTAATCCCCATCTCCATTAAGTTGCTCAGATCTGTCGTTGTTGTAGTCGGATCGTTCAATATTATGTTTTTGATAGAACATTTGCAATAAATGCTCGATCCGCTCAGAGGACATGTCGGATACCATGTTTAAGGATATCTTGCGACGAGCTCGCTTCAGCGGCTTTAGTTTATTATTTGTCAAATCAAAATTGAAGGTGGTTTTCAGCGTACTCCTCGAATTTTTCAAGTTAAGGCCAACCAAAGCGCGCAAAATTCGCTTAAATTGATTGCTAAAACGTTTACTCCTTTTAGCATTGGTAGGTAATGAGTACTTTGGGTTTTCCAAGATGAATCGATTAAGCAGCTCCTTTGTGCCCTTTTGATCCTTTTGCGATTTGAGCAGTTCAACTAGAAATGAGAACAAAATGTTTAATGATTGCATTGCAATAAGTAATCCCATCTGATAACAGGTGCAACAGAAAAGGGTGGGGTAGCCAAGAAATACCGATCGTTAAAAAAGGCAATCTTAATAAAGTTATCTATCTTCCAAGTTTGTCTTTTAAATCGGTGTAATCGATTTTCTAGCAACCCCTTTCCATTACTATTTCAGAACACAAAATTAAAATTGCTTACCTTTTTCATTGGATAATCCAAGCGTATTTTGAAAGACTCCCCATTCATCGTTGCGACCATTGAGTTCTTTTGCTTGGGAATTAACGGTATTCCTCTTGATGTAAAATCCCAAACAGCTGTGCTGCGTCGCAAAAAACGCCAGTAGCAGAACACGTACATTCAAATACATTTTGAGTTAAGCTCTTGATGCTTGCATAGAACAATTGCAAATGACGCGTTTGCTGCTGCGCTCTCAGCTTAAATAGCTGAGTTAACTGTAAACAGAACGGTAGTAGAGACAAAGTCAAAGTTTCACACGCCGTGTGCGTGCGAGATAGACAATCGATCGAGCATTGCTCGCTTTGTTTTTCTTAGTAACACTTAGTGCAGAAGTAGCGGTAATTAAAAGGCAACCAGTGCAGCTAAATTATCGCTGATCCTGTTCGACTCGACTCAGACAGGTAGCAGTCGCCTGGCGGCTGCGACGGCAACGGCGACCGCAACTGCGACTGAGCCTGTGGCTGCGACGGCGACTGCGACTGTATTTGCGACTGAGGCTGTGGCTGCGACGGCGAATGCAACTGTATTTGCGACTGCAACTACGACGGCAACGGCGACTGCGACTGCGACTGCGACTGCAACTGTGGCTGCAGTTGAGTTATTTGCAGGCGAGAATCAAAACGCAATTGTGTCGGCTGATGATGAGCAGCGCTGCTGATGCGACATCGGTGCGCCGAGTCGCTGAATGAATGTAATAAGTAGGTCGCACAGCTAAAGTAGGTAGTTTGCCGTTACTTTGCCTCGTTCGCTCGTTCGTTTGTTAGTTCGGTGGTTCGATTGGTGGTTGGTTCGGTTCGTGCGTCGCTTTAAATGTGAAAGGAAGTGAATATAAATCCTAGCGCCAGCCATAAAAGGATCAACTGCTTTGGCCGATCTGCTGGCAGTCTCTGATCTCTGTCGACAAATGTGTCGCTAATAATGGAATGTGCGTGTTTTTATTGATGCTATATAAATAATGTAAATGCAATTTACAGCGCACGGCGACACACACAAAAGCCAATATGTAATTATCCGGCGCCCATTCGCATTTGTATCCATACACCTAATGGTCAGCCAGATGTCGCAACAAGTTAGACGGCTAAGAGATGCCACCGGCAAATACCGATAAATTCTATATGTATAACTCTTATATTAGATACACAAATAATTGCTTAAGATAGCCTTAAGTAATAAAAAAAGAAATTAATTGGTAATAAAAAAATGTAAATTCACATACTAAAACATTTTAATTATTATTTAAATTATATCACAGGCAAAGTTAATGATGTATCTTAAATACATTTTAAATACAAAATATTCAATAGTTTTTTAGTTGTATTTTGAAGTTGTAACTATGAAAACTGTGAGTGACCGTTAATCATGAAACAATCGGAGATTGTCTAATCCCAATGAATTCCGTTTACACACGCTGCTTCGATTTACGATTTTAACATTTTCATTCCAATAATTGATGATTGATTGTAAATTACTTAATTAAGTTAGAAAACATAAATAGTAAGGAAAGCAAAATAAGTTGTATATTGATATTGTATAAATAAAGACATTTGTTTAGAACAGCGATTTAAAAATAACCAGATAGTCCATGTAGATTCCATTTAATTTTAAGACAAATCTATATTGGAACTCTGAAGTGGCACCATAAGTATGGCTATTGACTACATTTAAAGGCAATTTTTATTTGAATTCTCCAAATCTTTTGTTGTTTCCATTTATAAATGACTTTTTCCTGTTGGGTGACTTGTGATTGCTACCTAAAAATATGACTATAAAAACATACACATCTTTATAAAATTTCTGAAATATGTTTGAAATATAAGTGAAATATATGTACAGCCAAAAATGATATATACCAAAAAATCTATATATTCAATTTAAAATCATAATAACATAAGTTTTCACTACTACGTTATATCATTTTTTGTTAGCTGAAGTCACAGTTCTTTTGTCATATTTTCGGTCCGTCCGTCTAAAAAAATCAAAGAAATACAGAATGTATACATATAAATAAATATATTTTTACGTTAAGTATTTTTAAAAACTTTAACAATTTCAGTGAATATGGTAGTAAATACTATTTGCTCTCCTAAATTTATTTGTAATAAAGCTCTTTGTGGCAGTGCACAGATCCTCCGTGGATTGAAAATATCCAATTGGGTCCTATAATTTCTCTCCGCTGAGATTCACAATATTATAATAGTTGTGGTCGGGGAAGCGCTCCAATTCGATATAGTCCATTTCAGTATGAAGTAATTTATCCAACATCTTTATAATTTCGGCGAATGTTGGTCGCTCATTGACGTCCTGCGACCAGCAGTAGTACATAATATTATATAACTCTCTTCGACAATGTTCGGGTTTCTCCAGACGGTAGCCATCCCTCACCTACAAACGAGACCAGAAAATTAATTTATGAAAATTGTAGTTTATTAAATAAATTGATAAATTGAGTAACTGATTGAAATTCGATGCTTACCTTGCGCATCACATCAGCGGCTGATATGCCAGGATATGGCGTGGAGCCGAGTGTCACAATTTCCCACATAAGTATGCCAAAACTCCAGATATCTGACTTGACCGAGAATATGTTATCGTAAAGTGATTCTGTAGCCATCCATCTTGAAAGAAACAATAAATAATATTAACTTATATCGTGTTAACTTAACTACTGCTTTCTTATTTGTTTTTATTTGCTGAAAGTGAGTATAAGATTTATACCCATTCTAATGCAATGAGTATTGTTTATAATTTTATAAATTTACCTTATTGGCAGTTTTCCCTCGCTCTTGCGCTCGTATATCTTAGATGTAATGATATCCCTTGCGAAACCGAAGTCAGCCACTTTGCATGTGTGATCCTCAGTTATTAAAATATTACGGGCAGCAAGGTCACGGTGAATTATCTGTGATGGAATAATGCATTTTGCAATATTTATAAAATGTAAAAATCGATATGTGTATTAAAATTGAAACAAATAAACCTTTACATTATTTAATCGCTCGCCCTTAATAATATTTCTTAGTATTCGACGTTATTCCCTTATTCATTCCTTAATAAATAAATTTTATTTGCTGAGAATTTGATCACTGAATAAGTAATGTCTTAACCTTAAAAAAGCAATAATTATTTTTTAATTTGCTTAAAGTTTTTCGAATTAAAATTATGTACAAAAAATTTATAAGAAATAATGCTTTTAATATGGCGTTATTTTGATTAACAAAACAAACTTTAATAAATTTCTGGATTAAACAACAATGTTCTAAAAAAATAGCTTGCATCGCAGATCTTATAGTCTACAAATATAGAGGCTTTTGTACTCACCCCACGGGAGGTTAGATAATCCATTCCTTTGGCAACTTGATACATAAATGATGTTAAGTCTCCCGAAGTCAGTAAATTTGATTTTCCGTGTGTGTTTCCATAATGTCTACAATATTTGATGGACGTTAAATATTATTAATCTAATGCATTTCGAAATTATAAGTAAATCTATAGAAAAGCTAATTTGTAATAAACGGATAAGCATTTTACATTTTACTCTCTATTTGTATTTTGCCTTGTCTTAGGAAAAGTCTGACTGATTAGAGATCATATCAAGACTTACTTGTCAATTGGTTTATAGCAGTCATATTTCGTATATAAGACAACGAAGCAGATTTTATTTATTTACTAATATTGTTTTGAAAATCTAAGGTATCTATTGTATTACTTGTATGATATATAATTATCTATCTAACAGATCAAGCCTGCTTACCTTTCAGCTCTAGAGTTTCTTAAATAAGTTTGCAGCTTTCCACGAGTCACATATTCGAGTATAACGAAAGTTGGATCTTTATCTGTGCAGCAGCCCAATAATCGAACAACATTTACATGGGGCTCCAGCGTCTTCATCACCTGAAACAGACAAACAAATATGTCAAAATATGAACAGTCATTTTGCTTAATTTATTTGTATAATAAGAATACAAAAATCTACTAATAATCGAAACTGTTTTAAAATTCGAAGAATTGTAAATACAAGTTGAAAATCTAATTAAATAAAATTAAAAGTGAATAATCAAATACAAATTTACAATATAAAACTTAAATTAATAAAAAATAGAATAAACATAGCAAGAAACAAGGGAAAACTATAAAACACCTAATCAGACCTACAAATTAAAAACCCTCGTAGCTTAGTAATGCAAAAATGATAACGAAACTGAAAAAAAAGAGTTAGGGAAAGAGCATTTAAAGTAAGATAAGTTTACAAAAGTATATAAAATAATGTAATTCTGCAGCGGGTAATCAGAACAATGTTCCTATAATGCCTATTATCAAAAGAAAAGTTTCTTAGAAGATTTAAATTGTCAAAAATGTGGTTGCTAGTCTAACCCCCCAAACCTATCGTACCTACTACTACTTTTACTACTTTTATATTAAAATTGTTGTAAAATATTTCAAAATACATAAAACAAATTTTGCATAATTACACTTGTACTTGTATTTTATTTTGTTCACCAAAAAAGTCAAAAAACAAAATGTCAGAGTATTAGCCAGTCGGTTATCTAATAACTTGTTTTATTGCGATTTTGTAACCGACCTTAAATATGGTTTGACTGTCATATGTTAATCATGTCATTTTGCATTGTTGTGCAATAAACAGAAGAGGATATTTTAGCATCGATTAGATAAAAGACTTTCAAAATAAAGTACTTGAATTAAACAGCATCTTAACGGAGACTTGAACAAAGCAAACTACTTAAGATTGATACCATTCACCAGGCTACCAGGCTGAGCTATCCGGGTCATTACCAGGTCTAATCAATGAACAGCTGAGCTGGACTCCAAAGTGTTGCAGTGCGCAAGTCTGTTGTCAGAGAACAGAGAGTCACAATTACAATTGAGAACATATTGTGGGGGAATAATGATTGTACGCAGCAACAGGAATCAGTTTGTGCCGATGCGTCAGAGGACGAGGACTCGATTTTATTATAAAGAGCAACCGTGTTGTGTGGTTTTCGCTGATTCATACATTCGAGTAATTATGCGATAACTTTAGTTAAAATCATAATGTCTGCGGACAGACAACGGTCTCCAATTACATTGTTCCTAAAACTTAGCTAAAGTCCGGTATAAAATGGCATTTCTTTAAATGTGGTGCGTTCTCACATTCTACGATTAAATAATATTAAATGTCATTGCATTATTTGATAAGATGCGTTACACTTTCATTGACAACACGAGAGAAGAGCGCCTTCCTGGCAGGCCGGAATCCAGCGATAGATTTTCAAATTGAATAAATAACACATAAGCTGAGAGAGACTTGTTTGCATAGAAACGGAAAATAAAATGTAGAAAACAGTAAGACGGAAATGTCGAGCCAATGATATTGATGATAATCATAGACGTAATGGGGTCGACTTTGTCTCCTTCAAAACGTGACACATGTCATGTCAAAAGTATGTTCTCTGTTTATGTTTACTCAATTGTTGTATTTTGCATATTCTTGTGCAAATAAGTTTTCATTCTGTATGTATGTATATTGGGGCGGAGAAAAACTGGTAACTGCAGTGGTTTTTTTTTACATCTTTGCACTCTTAATCGATGACCGTCTAGAGGATAATCATTGTTTTTTCTGATTGTTATCTTCATTTATTTAAAGTCTTGACAAATCTATTAGCACAATAAATATTCTAGAAATATTGAAAATAAATAAAAACATCGAAGATATAAATTACAAATTGGTTTTAGATAATTTTTTTTGAGAAATGGTTTGTTGTTAGAGTTACTAAGTCATAGACATTAATATCATAAAAAACATGAAAAACATATTTTACCTCCAGTTCGGAAAGCAGGTCTTTCTTTTCAACTTCTCCAGCGCTCTCTTTTAGTGTTTTTACAGCAACAGTTGTAATCGCTCCACAATCTGCAAGTCAAAAAATTACAGTATATAAAACAGCTGTTCGTAATATGTATTAAAACTAAGTAAATAGATTATAATTAAATTTAATTTGATTTTGGTTGTTAACTGGTGCTGTGAGTAAGTCATAATTAAATCCTCTATTTTGACGAGATTTTGATGCACCTTTTTGGTAAATTTTGTTCAATTTAGTCAATGTCAAATGTTTTTTTTAAAGTAATTTATTGTTCATATTAGGGCTATAAAAAAGTTTGCTTAACTCAAAAGTTTAATTAAGCATTTAATAGCTTACCGTCCATATCCGTGGCTTCGCAACGCCAGACTTGTCCAAAGGCGCCTTCTCCCAGTATGTTAAAGAATTTTAATCGGTGTCTGGGAAACTCCCATTGATCTGTCTTGGAATCGGTGCCAAGACAACCTGTTGCCAAAGCAGCACGATCTGTGGATATCCCAGCACTCGAGCTACTTTGTCCGACATCGGAGGAAGGCATAGATGCATCAACGCTATTTGCAGGATTTGTTGATAGCTGGCTTGACTGCGATGCAGGAATTAGATGGGTTCTCATCATAGATAAAGGAGAAATGTTGGTTTCCATATTGTCAGTGTAGAGGAGTGTTTCGAAAGCATCGGCGATATTGTCAGTTTTCAAATATTTTTGTCAGCCATTGTTCGGAAGATAAAATTTTAAATTGTTTTAATATATTGCGATGAATCTCCCAGCAAATCTGGTATTTGTTTATTTAAAGGCCAGATGTGAATTTGGCCTTAATATTTAATTCTGTATTCCTATTCATACGATTAAGCATTAAGGATAACTAGATGTTTTGCGCAGAACTAAATATTTATATTAATATGAATACAAATATTTATAAAAGTCCTCCCTCAACGCTGAATTAACTGGAAAGCGCCTTAAGGCAAGTTTAACCTATAAAATACGCTAAATTTTAGAAATTGTACGTTTTAATGGGATGTTTTTTTAGCTTCTAGTTGACTTCTCTTGACTGAAGCGTTCTAACTATCTTTCACTACCATTCAAAGCGAATGTCTAGGTGTTCAAACTTTATAATTTTTTTATACATAGAGCAATTTAGAGCACCACATATTGAACACGGATGATAAAATGGAAGTTTTGCGTAAATTGTAGCACGCCAAAGATATCTCAAATTTGATAAGCCCTAATAAATATGTATAAAGATAATTGGGTTTTTTTTCAGATAATTCTTATTATAACATTATATTTTAAATTTCCGTTAGTTACCGCTATGGCGAGCTGCTGCTCACGCTCCCAGGGCACGTATCGGTTGGCAAAGGCGACCGGTCCTTGCCACTGTTGCAGCACCATGGAGTTGCGGCTGTCATCAGTGAGTGTGTTGCTTGCATTCGATTTCTTGGCCATCTCCTCCTTCTCGGTGGACTTTTTTAGCGTTTTGCTAATAGCGCACAGGCGGCGGCGACAAAGATAGCCAAAAATTGCGGCAACAAATGCGGATATGCCGCAGATTCCGATTATAATTGGAATCGAGGTAGACTTGATGGTGAATAGCGTTATGGTGTTCACATTGCCGCCCTTTTCATTCTTTGATTCTGTGTCTGTGTCTGTCTCTGCTGGAGTCGCTGGCTGAGACACGCCCTGTCCATTTGATCCATGACTACTAATGGGAGTCAGTTTTGTCAGAGTGGAACTCCTCGTGGTCTGAGGCTTGCTGGGCGCTTCGCTCGGTTTAACATCAATTGTATTGTGCTCTTCTGCCTGGTTTACAGGCTGTGTCGATATGGGTGGATAGAAATTATTGTATGCGGGCAATACGTTGGCCGGAAAACCTGGTGGCAAATTGATACTCGGCCTTCGATTGGGCAAGCCATTTCTAATAGACTGCACTCCGGGCAGCTGATCAAATGAGGGTAAGTACTGTGAAATATTCTGCACCACATTCGATATTGAGGGCGGTGAGCGGGATCCAAAACCATGGAATCCATTGCTTTCGCGCTTTCCAAGTATGTTGATAAACACCTCGTTTTTTGCAGTGTAACGTCCATCCGAGACAGTTATGTAAATAAGGAAATTTTCGCCAGCCTGCAAGAGAAAATGGGAATATTATATATATATATATATATATATATATATATATATATATATAGTTGCTAATTAAGATACACATTTTATAAAGTATTTGGGTCAGTTCAATCATTTCGCTGCAGATATTTGCTTGACAAATTTTTTTCTTTTAAAAGAGGAGTTCTTTTAATTAATTTAATTTAATTGCGGAAAGCGTAAATAGATAAATCCGCATATCTCCCACCGTTTTAAAGAAAGAATCACCAAACTTGGAAGGTAAATTGCTGGTAACAACCTTCAAAAAACGGCATATACATTTTAAGACCAACCCACACATCTCTTCCCCAAAAACTTCGGTCCTGGAAATCAAAAATGCGAATATTTTCCACAATTTGAAACTGTAGAAACTTTGAAATATCAAAGTATTTCGCAGTCTTGCTCTCTTTTGAGAAATACATTTCACGACTTAGTTAAATCCCTTCTAGTTTATAGAACATTTTTCTTACACTTGGAAATTATAACATAAAAATAAGTTTTGGAATGGGAACGAGAATTATTCTTGCAAACAGTAATAAATAATTTAGTTGATTGCATACACGTAGAAAATAGATGATTTTATAAATTCATTGAGTTCAACTTACACGGCCCGCCAAACTTTCGTTGAGGTAGACGACTCCCGTATCGGCATCGATGCGAAAGGGTATTTTGTTAGGTGAGTTGGCCTGCTGTTGACTTGAACCAGGAGCCAGGAAGCGGGGCTCAATGCCGAAGACCAGGCTATCGCCGTCGGCGTCTTCGGCATGCACTCGATCAATGATTTGCCCAACAACTTCGGCTTCCGAAATTCTCCAATTTCGCTCTCGTACATATAAAATTGGCGGCGCATTTTGCTCCTGTGCAATAGCTGTGAATAATTTAATATAAATTATAATCATTGTTATTTCAATCCAATATGCATTTTTGCATTTACAATCTACACTTTCAAAACTTTTTACTACAATACTCCCACACTTAATGTGATTGTTTACAAAATATTTAGTTTGCTTTCTTTTGCGTACAATAAAAGTTGACGTGATTATATTGTTGTACAATAGAATTGTCACATAAAATTATTATATATCAATATTTATAGTTATTAATTTATGTTGATATTATATAATTTAAGTAAAAAGTGAAAAATAAACGAGAAATTAATTATGGGTTGCACTTGCCGCACTCATCTCACCGTCAGAATATATCAATTTTAATTTCAATTACCTGTTCGAATTTTAGTTTTGCTATATTGAGATTTACTTAATCGTTGAACATATTTACTGTAAGCAGCAATTTAGAATACAATATTGGTCCTCTGACCATTCATAGTGGGAAACTGTCGGAGTTTTGACTGTTAACTAGCTCTGCTTATATCACGACTCAACTACCATCAAATACCCTCTACAAAAATGTACTAAAATTAAAATTAAAATTGGTAAAAGAATATTGATGTTAAGAAAGTCTTAAAGTCATAAAGAATTCCTTTCCTAGATGTATACATGTAAATAATTACATTAATCTGCACTTTCAACTTCTACAATATAGGAAAATACAATAAAATTGTATTACAATAATAATTAAATTGGGATAATAATTATAACATTATAATTTTTATTTTCAAAATTCGTGCGAAGCGAATTGCATGATTATTGGATCAATAAGTATAATGCAATATATATGTGAAATCTATCCTAAAATATCAATATAAATGAGTTTATCAATTGTCAACTTTGAAATTACTAGAGTTTACTCATATCCAAATGATTATTCGCTTAGTATATGTGCCGATGCGAATAATAATTTTTTTTTTATTGTATTTAAATTAACACTGGCACGCGAACACAAGCAGCCACATACATAGGCACATACATACATATACAGTAAGATCGGCAAATGATCCTCCGTTTTTTTGCAAAAAACTATTGCGTCACAAAAAGTTACGAGTAAATGTTGGGGCGTGATCGAACAACAAGTGTTTGAGTGGGAAGAAAATGTTGTTATTGGTGATTGTTTGTCAAAAGCCGGAGATTTAAATTTTAAATTTCACTAAATCGTGAAAAAATTATTCGCTATTTGTATTTATTTTGCGAGACCTAAAACGCTAGCATTAACAACAAAATTTAATATTTTAGCGGGAAAAGCTTTGAAGAATCAACTAAGAACCTTTTTTATCGACTAATATATTTAACATATGTATAAAAGTATCTGCTAGTTGGTCACTCCACATTGGACCATTATTAATCGGATTTATTTGCTTCCGCTCTGCCTTCATATTCAATAGATTCAGCACCTTTTTTGTTTTCGTACAATTTCACAGTAAGCAATTTCAATTATAATTTCAATTACAATTTCAATGTAAATCTTAATAAATTAAATTTCATCTTTAGTATCAAAGTATACTAAAATGAATTTTTAATCCATTTTCGTATATCGGCATTCGATTTTATTCGTTTAATTATCGACTTATATCAGTCCTCACATAAATAGTTCATTATACTTACTAAAATTTAATGTTTGGATTTAAATTAAAGGAAAAGAAAATAATTAAAAGAATTCTAATGGTATTTAAAAGCAATGGTGAAACATTTGATGCATGCGCATAAATAACTTAACCAGAACAGATTTAGAAAGGTATAAGAATAATATTGGGCAAGAATCCGTTTTTAATATATTTAAATATATTTTTATCATGATGTTAACTTGTTGCGCATACTAAATGTGTTATTTATTATTTATTCCCTTATTACAATTAATTCGAACATTAAATAAATTAGATCATTTACTTGCTCGGGTACGAAAACTGCTGCAAATAAGCCAAATTACCAGAACACATTTCATGATATGATTCAACTTTTTTATGTCAACAAACAATTAGAACGCTTTGTTTAAATATATTTTAATAATGGTAAATACTTGTTGAGCTTAGCGTTCTGTTATTTATAATTTAAATTCATACTCTTAATTATTTTAAGCTTTAAAAATGGTTTTAGATCATGTGTGACGTTTTAAAGATGATTCAATAAAGACCATTCATGAAAAGCATATTGATTGCATATATGGAAACAAAAAAAATCCGGGTCAACGAATTACTTTTAGCAAGTCTATTGGCAGCGAAAATATTACGAAAAATGTTGAAATGACAAGTGCGCAACTGGTGCGTCCAACAATAACTTGTAGTCTTGAAGACCCACACAAAGTGCCAAATGGCAAATGCCAGTGGGTGAAACCATAGTAAAGATTTATTACCTTGACCGTGACTACTTTTCATTTCAATTCGGAGACAATTGTGGATATTGACTTGGCCAAAACATGAACTTTCTGCAGAAGTACGAGTGAGGCGGTTGTAAGTTCAGTGGCATTCCACAACTATGACGCTTCTATCAGGGTCGGTTATTGACAGAAGCCAAATAATAACTATTAACATAACGCCAAGTCACTTAGTTTCTAATTATTGTTTGGGGTTGTGTAAAATCAGAAAAGCAAATTGGAGCCGGAACCGCTAACCCAAATAAGCTACTGACTTGCAGAATTTATATCGAAATTCGTTTAAGTTTGATTACATGTTTTCAGTTCATATATTTAATCAAACTAATTTACTCCAAAACAAACAGTAAGAATAACCATAACTATTAGATGCATTAATCAATAATAAACTTACCTTCATATGTAAAGAGCAAATTAATGGTCACTATAACCACCAAAATGGCAATGTGAATGCTGAACCGCCTCGAAGTTCCGGCCATGTTGTGCTTGCATATGGAATGCCGCTCATATGAATACTTCATTGTGTAATCTTAGCCGCCAGAGCGGCAAACCTATTACACAAAGGGCACAATGCGCTGTTGAAAATATTACACACACTTTTGAAGCACAATTCCTGTTTAATCAAAAAAGGGATTTGTATGACACACTCATGAAAAAAATCGCCAAGAATTTAAAAAAACGGCGTGATAGCTAATCAGTCTTTAAAATTAATTTCTAAATTAAAAAGAATAATTATTTGCAATTTGCTTTGCGCAATATTACTCAAATTCAGAGCCATTTTTTTTTTGTGAGTGAAGATATTGACTTGACAGATTCCTTAAACTTAAGTGAGGGCTTCAGCACCAGCGTACACGCAATTATTAAATTGATCATGTCTGATGTGAGAGACCTAGACCAGTTTATCAGCTTACAACCAGATCCTGTTGGCCTTTATATATGTACCTATGCTTAAATGATTGTATTTAGATATGTACGCAAGTACGCACGTAAAACAGGTTATAAGAAAACAAAGCATGCGATGGTATGTGGCGAGCACGAAGAGGGTAAGCGATTTCTCTTCTTCTCATATACGGGAGCATGGCGCAATCGCTGGACATACCCAATGAGTTAACCAAAATAACAATCAAAATGTGGTTGGTAGTGGTGGTGGTAGTTCAAGGGAGCGAAAACAACGCGTATTTCCCTAAAGGGAGACACATGCAAGGTGCCAAGTAGGTATTCTTTTGTATGGACAGCAAATGTTTTTATACATTATCTTCATTTTAGCTGTAGTAGCAGCTTTTTAAGATGACGTCACAAACACACACACTTGTACAAATACAATTTTCAGATCCGTATACATTTAGATTATGAGATTTTGGGGCTTAGCTGCCGTTTACATGGACTCTTCCCTTTGATATTTTCTTCACAAATATTTCACATGTTAAAATAAGGTTCTCACTTTAAATTGTATATATACATATATTTTTTTTGCTGTGCAAGCTTGTACCTTTGTACTTATTACTTTTCACATCTGTATGTTTTAAACACATATATTATAATCGCTGATACCTATAAAAAACTTTCACAATTTTCGTTTCAACCAGCATACAAAATACGCGCGATGTGATACGACGTGTATTTCAGCACGGTGTATGGACTACTGATTCATGATCGGTCTTTGAAGCTTTGCGTTATTCCCCAGAGCAGACAAATAAACGAAAAACTTGTTTGAATACCACAGACAACAAACTTTAAATGCATCTCTTTTTCTCTCTCTCTCTCTCTCTCTCTTTCTCTGAGTCTTGCTCTTTGATCGACTCTTCATGGAGCGTAAAACTAAAGTTGGTTGCTGAAGCTCTGTTGACGTTTCTTAATTCATTCGCTTATATAATATTTCTTTCATATTATTTCAACCTTTTATTTCATCCCTGAAACTAATTGGCAGAGAATCGAACTCTATATCTGCCTATCTATGATATTATATTTTAATTAGCACAAAAAGCGCATTGTATGATATTATATCAGGTTGATAAGACCTATATCGTATAGCTCACATAGAATCAATACGACAAGAATTAAGCTTTTATATTAAAAAGATTCTTCTCATACTTCAGTAAAATATTATTACTTTCAAATTTTATATGGTAAAACTGTCATAGGATGATCGGTTGATTTCATAACTTTATAAATTTGTTTATATAGATGCTATAAACTCTCTAATTTATAAATTTCTGGATCTTAAAAGCAAAGCCCTTACTTACCTAAAATAACCAAAATAATAGTGGTCACACTTTTTTGTTTCAATCACAGTGCAGGTTTATTTGAATATGATTTCGAAATTGAAAATTACAGAGGATGATGGTAATCCAAAAGGCATTATCATTGACAGTTATCAAATTTGGGATCTACAGAAGATAAAGTTACAGCTTAGACTGTGTTATGTTAATTTACCTTTTTTCTTTGAAATATTAATGCACTAACTTATATTTCATTCATTATTTGTAAATGCAATAATGTTCCACACATAACTATCGATCATCCGTATATCTACTCAGCCCTGGTTTGTTAGGCCTTAACGATGTTTGAGCAAAGCGATATATTGCACGAGTAAAATCAGAATAGGGTTGTTGCACTAATAAACTTTACATAATTATTTGATTTGCTTTGAGGCGAGTTGCAAAATTACATATTTAAAATATACTCGAAGTTAGCTTACGTTAATGGGGACAAAAAATTAATTATAAAATGTTATAAAACGTTGAAAATTAATTTTAAATTCATCTCTGTTTCTTCTTAGCATTACTTAATTTACTTTTATTCTTATTATCTTTTTCATATATACGATTTGATACAAAATATGTCATTAAAATAATGAAAAACAAGTGTAACTGTATGAGCAACATTGAATATAAGTTGGCATATAAACAGTACTTCCCTTGATAACATAATTTTTCTTATATAATTTTAACAACTTTTTTTTAATAAGGATGCCAATATTGAGTACATGGTACAGGGTATCTTTTGTTAATTCAGCTAATTATTGAGCAAACTGTATTAATAGCTGCTCGAAATGATGAAATTATCATATGCATTTCAGATCGCTGCGCAGCTTCATATCTGGCACAACACAACCAACGGGGTTTTTTTTTTATTAAAGGCAACCGAAGGAAGAGTACCAAAAAGTGTCTTAAACTAATGGCGCCAAAAGAAACCTTTCGTAAATAGTATATTTGTCTCAAGCAACGCACGGGCATTGACCATGGATGTTGGCAGACAGATAACAGAAACAAAAACAAACAGAAAAAAACAAAAAAACACCGGTAAGTTAACATATAATAAAAAAGAAGTAGTAGATATACTGAATAGAAAAAATATATTTATTTTTAATTAAGTAAAGAGTACATAAATTACTTAACAAGTTAACTTATCATTGACATCCAATCATAAGTCAAAACCGCAGTCTATGTCACATATTAATGTAATCATATGTATATAATATATACGTATGAATATATCTAATTGCATTAACGTGTATATGTACATACATACTGGATAACTTATTATACTCTCTTATACTTCTGAGACTGGAAAATTCATCTGAAATTAAGTTTTAAATGTTTTCGACTATATATATAAGTATAACTGTAACAATGTTTGAGGCAGAAGGTTCAAAATAAAGTAACCTAATTTTAATTTTTACATTTGCAATGCATTTATGTTTCTGATCGCATAAAGTGTATTAATTATACATAATTTTGTCCCTCTGTACGAATTTTTTATATAGGCAGTATCTTTTCAGTTCAACAACTATCAGAAAACCGAAACTGCTGCTACAGAAAATGCTTCCGTGTTTAATTTTTCGTTGCTCTGAATATTTTGTACTCAACATGAGCTTCATTGCTGATTTTAATGTATAAAAAATTAAGGTCAACCAAAGTGTGCTAAAGTTGCGAAAAATAAGTAGTTTCAAAGGTGCCGCCAAAAATGTAACCGTTAAATCGTTCTTCGCTATACTCGGGTAATCCTGGTTATCGCGCATAATCGATATATAAGCTAAGCGATACATTGCACGATCATAAATTTAGAAATATTGTTGATATATATTTTTTGTAAAATTTTATATTTGGTCAAAAAATAAATATAAGCTAGTTGAATTATTGAGTATGTCAAAATAATTCTAACACACTAATAAAAAATAAAAAGTGCTGTTCCTACCAACTGATTATTGTTTTGTATTATTATTTAAAAGAGCTAGTTATTCAGCACCCACTTTTAAGGTACCAGAACACTATTTACTATCATATTCTTAGTAATTTAAATATTCTTAAACAAAATTTCATTTTTAATAGTTTTTTAGTGCTTTTTTAAAAAAAAAAACTTTAGTACAAGGTATTTTGTAGTCGAGCATTATTTTCTGTTGGCTGGGTGTGTCAAGAATCGTTTAATGTTTTGTTCCAAATTAGCTGATAAGGAAAAGGTCTGGGCAGCAATGAGTAATTGGTATTCAGTTGAACAATTTTACTCAATTTATGCGCTTCGGGATTAAAGTGTTTAAGTAAAATACAAATGCACGTATATCAAAAGGACAAATAATAATTACTACCGGCGGCAAAAAAAAAGTAATCACAAAATTGTGCCAAATAACTTTAATTGATAAATTAATGTCATCCGGGGGTTACTTGGAGTATTTATTTTTGTTATGTTTTTCGTAGAAATCAGAGGCTGAGTGGAAACATTCGTCTGCTCGCTTGTCGACCCGGTTGTCTTTTGAATGTGACTATCAGTGACTATAATAGATAGAGAGCCAACACAAACAACCGAGGGAAAAATAATAGCACAACTCAAGAAATGTTTTCATAGGTTGCTTTTTTACGTCTGTAAGTTTAAAGAACTTGTGAACACGTTATTAGAAATAGAATGATCTAAAAAAGTGACTAGAAAAAATACCATAATTTTATTAAATCTTTTTTTAAGTATTTAAAATATTTATAGAAAAAAAAAAAATATTTATATATATATACATATTGAAAATCAGCAATGATCGACCAATTTGATGGGCTTGCTGTGCTGGTAATAGAGTTTTTCACTTTTTGAACAATTTTTAAATGTTGAATATTTTAGCTCGAATTGTCGCACCTCGATCAATTACAATAACCTGTTAAAAAATTGTACAAATACACAAATTTTTTTGATTGTCTTCCAAAATTGAGATAAATAGTTTGTCTGTGGATTTGAATAAACTAACACGCTACATTAAATAATTTATCGGCTCCATCGACTTAGTTTAAATAACAGACATTCGCGTATTTTAATTTTTTCAAATTAGTGCTAAAGAAACAAATTGTTGACCACAATGTGCAGGAAAACCCGTTTAATGTTCGTATAGATGTCTTATTATAGGGTTAAGCTAAGAAACTCTAGAAATCTGGCTAATCACGAATAAATAGATGAACGATCCTATTAAAGCACCGGAAGGAGACGTCATTATATCATCATATCATTACAAACATTTCACTTGAATAATTCATGAAATTTGAATTGCCAATATTCGTTTGAGAGTTCAGTGACTTCCAACTGAGCAACTCGGTTTCTAAGGTTTATTTTTTTTTATGAGTATATACATTTGAACAGCATTTCCCGGTCCGAGCGTATGAGCTCTCATACACTAGTATTCGAGAAAATGTGCGGCATTAATCCAAACTGCATTATGCATTGCCATTCTGTCGTGAGCGGCACGCGCATAGAACAAACGCATCACGGGAGTAACATAAATATTGTGCTTATTAAGAAACCCGATAGTAAGATCATAAATCATCTTGATTAATTTAAACCATTTGTTTTAAATTACGAAATAGGTAAATTAGATCTGTTGCACTGATTAACAAAATAAATTTTTCGGTTCCTTCTATACCTACGCGATCTCATAATATCTTAACCGTCGTACTGCCATTTAGTTTTGCATTAAATATTTGGAATACTCGAGTAATTAATTTATTGTGTATTATTTTTATCATAGGCAATTTAATTTTAAAAGTTAATCTCGTGAATAATATTCTATAATGTCTTTGTTATTAGGTATCTAAAGTAATATTATTATTTTAATTTGGCGCTTTTCTATATAATCCCTAATCCATGCAAAATGGTCTATTAATTGTTTTTACTCTTATTTGTTTTTTAAACTATTTTTTTTTTAAGTTTTACGTTTGGTAAATTTTTTTCCTTATACATCTTAATCGACATTAAATAAATATATTTTATATGATTTTTGTATACTACAAAATTGTACTAAAAATTATTTAAAAATTTAAAAATGTTCTATTGTTATTTGGTTAATAATTTGCTGATTTTTTTTTGTAGAACCAATGTGATCCTAAGTACAAAGAAGTCTGACAAATTGCTCAACCTGCTCATAATACTCCTCCAAGGATAAACATGACACTTAAGCGCTCTTTTCAAAGCTGGTTCAATACAATTCTGCTACTGACACTCTTGCATACTGGCCAGAAATTCTGCGGCAGTGTTCCTAGCTTACAATTTGATCATCAGAGTGTAGATAACGAACTTAATTTAAGTGGGGCACAACTAAATATAATTAAACAAGTTGATATATCAACGGACCAGAAACTTATTGTACGCTTACCATCCAATACACTGCTGAAGTACACCTCCTATAAGGATGTTTCAATACTTCACTTTCGAGTTCCATCAGATTCCCGAGCTGCATTTTTTACTTTCAAGGCAACTGAAGAATCTAAGAGTCCGTTTCGTAAGTAAATCATTTGCAGAATTTCTCACAAATGTTCTATATAATCTTTTCTTATCTTTAATTTTATATGTACAGAAAGAAAATGCAAACCTAAGGATGTCACGCTACATTTAAAGGCAAACAGTTTACCGGTGATAAGTCCGGAAAACATTACCTTTCCCAACAATTTTGTGAACTCCGAACAGAGGTAAATTTCGCACCTTCAGCTAAAAAAAAAGTTATTTAAAATTAACGGCAATGAAAAAATAATACAATATTATCGATAAATAATTAAGTTTAATTTAAAATGGAAAATATAGGTTATAACCAAAGAAATAATTAATATTATTGTACTAATGAGATGTCTGTATTTGCAAACAGCAGGTAAAGTTGAGCAGAGATCACTGTGGTGAAATTCAGATTCGGACTTCAATGGGCACATCACCCGTTTACAGTAGTTAGCAGCGCATCTATATGCGTGTGTCTATTGACAAAATATATTGAATCTGTTAAAAATTTCCTAAAATCGATAAAGAAAAGCATCTGGATATCGAAAATTTAGTATTTCTATATTAACACATCAGCTCTCTATGTACTTTCTTGTAGAGCTTACCTGACTACAGTAAATTTAGTTGTTATTTAATTATTATATGACCAGCCATCTATGACTCCAAAAATAAATATATAGCATTAATAATATAATTACAAGAATTTTGGACTTGTTGAAGTAAAAATTTACTTAATTTATGTTTACAAGGAGAGAGGAACGCATTTTATTTGATTTATTTATATAAATAAGTAAAGATGACAATTGTTATATATTTAATATTTTCAGATTCAAAGTATATAACCTGCAGTTTCAGTCGGATGCTCAGGAGCACCGCATTGATATACAAGGTCCCAACATGGGCAATTGGTTTGCTGTGGCCTTTATCAGTTGGACAGATCCAAATAATGATCGCATTGAACAACAAGGTAACAAACAGATCTTTTATTTGCTAAAAAATTGTCTCATAAAGTTTTGAAAAAAAAAAAAAACGAAGGATACATTCCCCATAAAGTATATATAATCTACATTTTGACAGTTATTTATATAAATGTTTATGTAATGTTAACTAAAGCCATTCGATACAAAAAAAATCATAAAGCAAAAATTCAATCCAATTTAAGTTGAAAAAAATTTAAAAATGTACAAAAATTTATATATAAAATTAAGAAATAATAATACGATTACTTATACGATTTCTGCGGGTAATAAAATGACAAAGTGGTTATGTCATTTTATTACCCGCAGAAATCGTATAATCGTATATATATATACGACTTAACGACACAACTTAACGTCATACATAAATACGTTAGAAGGGAGATCATTAATAAATAGGTTAAAAAGTAAATGACCCAGGTTACCATTTTAGCTATATCAGAGTAGCATAGTTTGCCTGAGGTAAATCTTCAACAAACTAATATGTCATAAAAAAAAAGTTGTTATACATTAAGTGCAGACTGGCCTATACATATTAATATTGATTATAATAATTTAAGAAAATTTACTTCAAGGACATTTATTGCATGGAAACAATATTTCACTTGGTCATCGAGTTTTAATAATGTTTTTTCTATATCAAACAAAACACCATAATGAATGGATGTATATTTACAAATATTTTTTTTTATTATTATATTATTTTATTTAATTTAAATCATTAAAAATAAATATATATCCATTTTATTGTTTTTTTTCCATACGTGAACGAGCGCATACACATTTTTATTTTGAGATTTCAAATGTTACAAGTTTCATAAATTAATTTATAAATTTTCCGTTTAAATAATTTGTTTGATCATTTGTTTTAATTCTAGGGCTTTCCGCGTCATGTGATACGGTGCTTTTTGGCGAATTATCTGTGTCTCGCTTCTCATCGACAATCGTTAATGACGGACAAGTTGAGACCGGAAATCTAACCGGTACATTTAGATCTAGCGGAAAACAAAGACCTAAAAACATTAACAGTGCTAAAAATATACACCCAACCAAAGTGAAACAAAGCCAAAAGAGACAGCTAAATGTACAAAATAATAATGTGACGCGCTTACAAACTGAACAACTGTCAAAGCTGGAGATTGAACAAGACAGTTCTCCAGAAAGTGTCAATGAAATGATTTACAAGTTTTATGTGCCCGAAGATGTGGGCGTGGCAACGGCACTTATAACATTTCAAGAAGTGTGCGAACATTGTCCTGAAATCAGTTTCTACACTCAGGCAAATGCCTTCCCGCCAATTGATAGCGTAGATCAAAACGAGGAAGGGAACGAATTCAACTACGTGCACAAGCCTCACATCAAGCCTAATCAGACTGAGGAGATCGCAGTTGAATTTTATGTGCAGCCAAACACTTGGCATTATGCACTCTTAAAATTTGTTGGGCCCCCAAATACAGCCGAAGAAGAATTTGAAGATTTCCAGACAGTGAGTAAAAGTTTGCGGCAAGAATATGGAAATAATGAAGAAAAGTACAATGTGGCGTATACGCTGTGCATAATTTATAAGGAATTTGAGCCCCTTAGTAAATCTACAAAGACTCCGGGGCAGCCAGCTAAACTCATGGAGCCTGATAATGCCTGGCAACCAAAACCTTTTCGCGGAATTAATTTTTATCCGCTGCTGCGACAGAGTTATCACGAGTTTTTTATGTTCGACTATGATTTGGTGCCAGATGCTAACGGCACAGTTCCAGCATTACTAAACCTAACTTCCCAATCTGCAGTCGGAATGGCCTTTCAGCTGGGCGAGGTTTACGACACGGGTGGAACTTTAACATTTGCCCTGTCCATGAAGCACGATCTGCATTTTAGAAGCGAGTTGAAAGCAACACCAACGACATCTCCATCGGAAAGGGGTGGAATTCTTGCCGAGAAGTTGGTCAGCGATCAAGAGAATGGAGTGGGATTGCCAAAAACCAAGGAACAACTATCGAAAGTGGCTCAAGGTAACCAAAGCATGCAAATTATTGTGTGCATGCACCAAGGAGTGCCAGGAATACCCACTTGGCCCGACAAATGCCGATATGGTCAGCGACTCATGTATGCCACTAGCTTGGTCAATAACACGGACGCCACAGGTGTAATCCACATTCCCTTTCCGGAAAGTGGTCTCTGGTAAGTGCACAATAAAATCTTTCCTCGTCAGTATAAGCCAGATATTTTGATGACTCTGAAACAGGGGGTATTTTTAACATTAACTATAGATATTTTATTTTCTTTTATATATTTATTTAATATATAAAAATAAATTAAAATAAAAATGTACTATTTAAATATAAACCTAAGAAATACTTTTAAGGACTCTAGGTGTATTAAATTACAAATTAAATTGATTGCTTTGGGGAAAATCTAGAAAAATACTAACTAGACCAAAAATTAGTTTGTATGAATAAACTAACTAAAGTGGGAAGAAGTGGGAGAACGAAAAGTTCACAGAAAGAAGAAAATTTGTCAGATCAACGCAAACTGTAAAAGCGACGAAGAGCAAAGCTTAATAAATTCTTTTTGCAATGATATTTTTGAGACCACTCACAAGAGCAGTCTACCATAAGCCTATGTTAAAGAGTAAAGATTATATTTTAAGTATAACGCTTAAAAATACTAAGTACTTGGAGTGCTATTTTGACAGTTAGGTTTTGGAGTAGATGTAGATAATCAGTAATATATCTCTAAAATTTTTTAAATCTTACATAGGTTACATACATTTAAGCTTTTGGATAAAATAATTATTTATTAATAAAAACATCGTAGTATGGTATAATAAATTTGAACAAAGGCATTTTAAAGGTAAGAGCTTATAAAGTGCATATATTTTTAATCAGCGTACAAAATAAAAATACTATAGGCTTATCAAATTTATTTAGTAAATAAAGTAAATATATTTATATAGTAAATAATTAAATAAATTTTTATTAAAGCTCATTCTCTATTCTTGCTTATATTTTTAGGTTTGTAACAATGAGGGTGTACTGCCCTGAAGCAGACACTGCACGGGCGACTATAATTGACAGCGTCAAGGAATTTGTGCGGACCCACTCCAATCTGCTTCAAGGGATGCGGAGTCCTTGTGCCTGCGCTGAAGATGCTGAATGGTTTGAGAGGTGCATCAAGTCCAAGGAATGCTTGGCCAGCATGAACGAGAAGGATACACTCAAGGTGAAGGAATGCATTATGGACCACAAGTGCACTAATGATTATCTCAAGATGACACATCTCTTTAAAATACACCACAAGTTGGCGACAGAACAGCACTTTGCGGACAACTGCAGCACCTCGGTGATCTTCTCCGTGGCATCGAGTCCCTGTGTCGTCGGACGATGTGGTCGTTTTGGCCGTTGTTACAATTATATGTCCGGCGGATTTGTATTTTCCACATGTGTCTGTATGAAGGGTTACCGTGGCTGGGATTGCACCGAGGACTCGCAAGTGCCCTCGAGCATGTCCATTCTTCTGGCCACTATGTTACTCACGCTAAGCAACCTTCTCTTTATTCCGAGCATTTATTTGGCCATTAAGCGTCGATATTTTACCGAAGGCATCATCTACTTCTTTGCCATGTTCTTCTCGATTTTTTATCACGCCTGCGATTCGGGTGAAGATGAGTTCAGTTTCTGTTTGGTCAAGATCGGCGTACTTCAATTCTGTGATTTCTACTGTGGTCTATTGGCCATTTGGGTCACTCTCATTGCCATGGCCCATGTTCCACAGCAGTTGGTGTCGTTGCTTCACATGTTTGGGGCCATTCTCCTAGCATTTGGCACCGAACTCAACAAACAGAGCCTCTGGGTATTCCTAGCTCCTGCTTTGACTGGCATTTGCCTCATATCAGTTAGCTGGGGATTTAAATGCTCAAAAACCCGCAAGTGCTTCCCAGCGCGACACTATCTGATTATCTTTATGCCGCTGGGAATGGTTCTGGTAATGGTTGGGCTGGTCTGTTACGCCTTTCTTCAGACCAAGCAGAACTATCACATTGTGCACTCGATCTGGCACATGGTCATGGCGATGAGCATCATGTGCCTGCTGCCCTCACCAAAGTCTTTTGTTCCGAAAGTCTAGCATTCGGATTTATCGAAGGAGATTCTCATATGGAATACAAGGACTAAATGAAAACTGTACTTGCTGCTCAATTCCTAGCTCTGCAGCTGGCGTACCTCACATTTTTAGATAACAACAATCCTTGCACTGGGTCTTGCAACTGTTCACTAGTAATAAGCGAAACCATATAAGGAATATACATTATAAAAGCAGTAGATAAAAAATTACTATAATTTGTATATATAACCCTTCTTTAAATGTATAAGTCGCATAAAATTTTCATAGCGAAGAAAAATTGAAGGGGATTATCATTTATTTATATAATCAATGCTAAATACTGTCCACATGCATTAAAAACTTAAGCACATAAAGTGAAAAAAATACAATTGGAAAATTAAAAATAAAAATAATTGTACAATTAGAAGACTAAATTAATTTAAAATGTAAAAACTAAAATATCTGGGGGTATTAAAATGGACAAAGGATTTGGGAAACCCAAAAGAACCCATCAGACCAAACATTTAAATATATTGAGCTTAATAATGTAATAGGAAACGAGGGAGAGAGAACCAAGTTAAAAGGCGTATGGAAAGAAAGATTGATACATCCTCGTCGGCTAAGCACGGTCAAATATATGTTGCTGTTAATAGTAAAGAATTTAATTAAAGTAAGGCATTGTATGACTTAGATGAAATCAATTCCCCAAAGTGTAATTAAGGTAATAGAAAAGCAGTTAAGTTCCTGGTATTAAAAACATAAAAGCTAAGACGACCTAATAGAAAATATGAGTCCATTTATTAGCTAATTCAGGAAGACAAACTAGTCAACTATGGAATATTAAACAGAAATCGATTATAGAAAATGAAGACAAACGGAGATTTGGATCGTAGTTAGGCAGTTAGTCAAATTTTTTCTGACCAATGCGATCAACCCCTAACCCAATTAACAATTTTTGACATAAGGAGATAGAAGCTCAGTTTTGTATCAAATATAACCCCAGGGTTTTTAAAGACAAATATTCATCATCAAAACATGCTATATCAAAACAATTTAATTTTATTGGAAAATTTCAGTTAAGGTAAGGAATGCTAGGCATATCACTTTATATCTTGTGGCAGGCACACACGCCGGGTATACGAGAAATTATATCCTAAATTCGAAGTATCTTTTAGCACGTTTTCAATGGGTTGAGGGTATATTGAGCCATCTTAGCGGGATTCCGGGATAGAACATCATTCAGGTTCAGCATGATACACGTATGTAGAATATAAGATGTCAGTTTCTGATCCTCATTGGATTGGACAGTTGTCGAAAAAATTTAAAGTCGTCCTGCACTTCCTATTTATCGTTGCCCCAATTGAGGGGCTAAATTGGGGCCCAATATCCAATACAACAATATTGCCATACGGGGGTTTTGTAGAGCTGCATATGATCAATTGTTTAGTTAAAGATCACTTGAAAATACAATGCTAATAAAAACGGTGAAGAGTGATCTCAGCGAGCAATATATGGATCTTGTGTGATCATTTTTTAGTCTAGAATTCTGTAAAAAAAAAATGAAACATGCAAAGTGATCACAGTCGAAAATTTATAATCTCGATAAGTCAGATTAATTAAATAAAAATTGCATAATCTTAATGTCGCTTTAAAAAAATATTTGTCTATTTTTACCCGTAGCTAATGATCTTGCACATTAATTATAAGCATTGTTTGGTGTTAGGATTAAGAGAATTTAGCTACATAAGCCGCCCTGACCTTTATAGATAAGAATAATGTAAATGTCAGAGTTACATCAGAAAAGAAATGTTGGCACTTAATTAGAAATACGATACGAAACCAAACCGTTCGTATATTTATTTACATTTTGTGAATACAAAAACTAAAATTATAAAACTGAAATAAAAATTTAATTAAAAAAACAATTATAAAAATTTGTAATTTTGGTGGGTTTATATTTTCTGAATTTGAACTTTATTTTGCGAAAACTCCGATTCAGCTTACAAAACAAAATAAAAACAGCTCAATTCATAAATGTAAATTGTTCAGTTAGTATGTGCAAGTTAATGAATAAGTTAACTTGCAAATGAATGCAAAAATCCTTGATAAGGGCAAAAAAAAAACTATATAATAATGATAGAAGAAATAATCACTAATTTGGTTCTGAGCATCTTTATAGAACTCGACTTAATGATTTTAAAAAAGTATGCAGCCCTGACTGCAATCAATGCTTTAGTTAACGTGCGAACTAGTAGTTCGATATAAGGTGGTGAAATTGGGATTTTGCATCTCAATTTTGTGGTACCAGTTTTGTCAATCGCTAATTACTACATTTTCAAACAGCTCTGTATTCTTTGTCAAGTCTTTTCAGACTTACACTTTTAAAATGTAGGAGATAGTATTCGCTGATAGTACCAAATTAAAACTGAAATTGTACCAAAGGATAACACTTTATATTGTTTAGGATTATATTCAGCACTTTATAGTGACCTATCACCTTTATTGTTTAAAATCACTGCACAACGTTTTGATGTACTTCTATGAATAATTTGTATATACATTGTACTCTAAATGAAAGTAAATCAAGCTATTTAGCGCACAGATCCAGATCCGTAGCGAATTTCTCTTTCAAATTGCTCAGCTTTCAGAGTGCCGTCAATACTCTCACAGTTCTTGTTGAAGACACTGTATGCACTTATTTCATTTGATTTTTTTGGTTCAGTTCTGGTGTTAAAATATATTCCAAATAATGCCGAGAACATCAAAAACACCAATCCGAATTTGAGCTCTATAGCAATCACATACAATGTAACCCAGAATAGAAGGTAAACAGTCCAAAGAGTGTATTTTAAGCATTTGCTCTCCTCTTTTACATTGGTAGTTATCCGGTTGCCCTGAGACAACAATTCATCATCCTCGCTCGAAGACACATTTTCATCAATGGTTTCGTATATTAGAGTGGATTCCTTATGTAGTGATTTAGTTGGCTAAAAGAGAAATCACTTGTACTTATATTGTTTTATTGTACACGTTGTCATATAAGCGATACTACCTTGGTGTCGATGGCCGTTTCGCATTTTCCCTGAGTTATATCTCCACCAGTGCCCAGCATCCAAAATCTGTTAACCTTAGCTTTGATTCTGGCCAATATATCCTTTCTTTGTTTCTGTTGTCGATATTGCCTCAACTGCTCTTGGAAATCAGCCATATTCTTCTTCTTTCACACATTTTTTTGTTTAGCAAAACTGTTAGAGATGGAAGCATCGTGTCATCGTTACTTTAACAAACCGAGTCACTAATTATTAAAGTAGCACTGACTGATTTGTTATATTTTTAAGTATGTATAAATTTAAGATTACATATCCAACCAATAGAAATTAATACTTGGTATGTAATTTTTAATTTTATGATATGGTAGGTAATTATTTACCATTAAAGAAAGTAAAAATATTTTTAATTACACTTTATTTTGATTTAACAGAAAATATAATTTTTATGGGTTAACACATATAATAAACCCTTTAATTATTCATGAACTTTACTCAAACTGAGCAACACTTACTAATGAATAATTTGCATATCGGCACTTGGTTCCGTTGTTGGAACTAAAATTAGTTCTCAATATATTTGTTTAAAGGCACATAATGAATAAAAAAAAATCTAATGAACTTATAGAAACGCATTCAAGTAATGCGCCAGTTGTTCCACAGAAACCACTTTAATTAAAATCAAATCGACCAGCCTTTAAAAAAACTGCTAATGACTGTCAGAACTGGTTCCAAAATGAATAGAGGCACAACCCTGTGTTATCACCACTTTATTTCGAGCTGCTGGGTTTCAGGGCTGGATAGTTTTCTATAACAGTTTGGCGGGAGACGTTCATTTTGAACAATTAGGAGATTGTAAGAAATACAAACTCTAAGAAAATGTTATATAAGTACTTTAAAATGATTTATTGCCACAGTTAATTATCTTCGCAAACGAAATGAAACTTTCAATTTTAGAAGACAATTTACCAATGCAAAGTAATTTTTTTGGAATTTGAAATTAAAAATAAAATAAATAAAAATAAAAAAAAATTTTAATTATAAAAGCAATAATTGGCTCAGCTCTTACCTGAATGTGATGCGGGATAAGTCTAATTGATTTTGATAAAAATTGCAGCCAATACTCCAATCTATATTTTCTTTCCATTATTACGTTGTAAATGTTATGACAATTTTAGAAATTTTAGTAGATAATTTGTAACATATCTAGTAGCTACACCTTGAGCATAGTAAAATGTGTCGTAATATTTATAGCTGCTACTGAATACCTCTCCAAGTGTTGACTTCTTTTATGGATTCACACTTTGAATTCTGAAAGGTAATAAAAGACGTACAGATTTTTTGCCTATCATTTATATAAATACGAGAGTTGTGCGATAAGTAATTGGCGTAAAAATTGCTAAATTTGTATTAAAATTCTTATTTGATTGATTTGTGTAATTAATGTGTATTTATTAGTAATAAGTTTTTAAACATCAATCAACCATGAGAAGCAAAAGCTAAATGAAAACCAAAATTTAATAAAAAAAAAAATTCGAACAATATAAAAATAAATGTTTAATTAAAATAATGAAAAATAAAGGGTGGTCTGCAAAAGAATTCAATCTTTTATATTACCTACATTTTAAAATCCTACTATGCATTGACCAAAATGGCCATTCCCCTCCTCGCAGATCTCCATCCGATCTCTGTTGTATACTATAAGCAATAGCAGCATGCACCAGAATTGCTTAAGTTGCTTTGATTTATTGAGAACTATAAATTGTGAGGAAGGTGTTGTTGACAAATTACACTCTCGGCAGTCAAACAAAAGTGATACACATTTAATAAATTAAACAGATGGCATCCTCAGACCTTATTTTATCTTTGTTGTGCACTGATAAACCAATCTCGAACGTTACAGCGTAGAGACGTGGGAACGCGCTTTGAATGAATATTAGCAATTTGTGTGTAAAAAGATATGTCTGCGAGTGCATCGTGCTTCTCTTATTGTGATTTTTGTGAAATTGTTTAGAAAAAAATAAATTTTATACAATGAATACGCGCGTGGATCAACAAGATCCCGATACAAAGTCAGAGGACTCTTTTCAAACCGACACGAGTGCTGGCCATGAACATGAGGAAGTGCTTGAGTTGATTGGTATGAAAACTATATTATAATAGTAATATGTATATAGAGCTGCTAACTGTACAACGATTTGTTAAAGGATTTGGACGTGTTCAGGGGTGTGTTCTGCTTGCATCAGGCCTTTTATTGATGATGGTGATAAATGAGACAATGGGAATGTCATATATAACCATCGTATCCCAATGTGATTTTAAGACTAATTCTATAGACAAGGCCGTAATGAGTGCAGCCAGTTTTGTCGGTAAGTTTGGCTAAGAAACTAAGAAATAAATATTATAAAAATTGTCTACATGTATAAGTTTAGCTGCAAGTACACAAGTATTTAAATATTTTCATGTTCGAGTGTGTAATAAATTCAAATAAAATGTTGAATACATCAAATTTATTCATAAAAAAAAAGAGAATCACACCTTAGATGCATAAGCAACCTTTTAGACATTGCACAATTATTTTCTTATCTCAGAATGTTTGCAATGATGATTGCCAGCTGATTTTTTTATCTTGTGCAAAGTTAGCTAGGCTGCAAATCAAATCCTGCAAATCAAACCGATGCAAATGTTGAATTTTTATATATTTTTATTGTGATTCTTGGTGCAGATGTCATTAGCCAAATATCTCCTCCGACTCGCATGATCTCGGAGAAAGCATTCAAATCATGAAAACACTATTTATTTAAAAAAAACTCTTCAAAATATTTTGATTTGAAAAATTTGCCTATTAGTTCATTAATAAATAAAATTATGTATAAATTTGAATCATATAATAAATTTATAATAAACATAAAAACAAGTCAAGTGACATTTTCAATGTACATATTATATACGACTTGAATAAAGAGGAATCAAATTCTTAATATTAACAAAACATTCGTTATTGTCTTTTAAGCACTGTGCAAAATATCAAAGTCCAGTTAACATATTTGTTTTTTTAATTTTGCATAAATGAACTAGCAGGTATTAATAATGTCTGAAATTTAGACACGAGCGAAGTTTTTTTTAACATAATTAAAATAAAAACAAATTTCTTTCTTCTTTTATTATTTTAATATATCGCCCAGAAAGAAGTTTCCTAAATTTATTCAACAAAAGTACATTTTCTTTTCAACAGGAATACTTTGTTCTTCATATTTTTGGGGCTATCTTAGCGATTCGATTGGACGAAAACCAGTGTTATTGTATACAACATTAATTGGAAATCTGGTGTCTTTAATTTCAATATTTATCCCAAATTACTGGATTTATGTAGTTGCTCGTTACTTTGTAGGATTTTTGTAAGTATTTTATTTAAGTCTGCAAATTATCATTTGTTCTGTATTTCTGCTTAATCAAATGTCGACAAAAAAAACTTATACAAATACAATATTTGTGTATCATTCAAAATATCAAAAGTATTTTCCATTTTTTTGGTTACATACTTAACATATTTAGCTTTTCAGTGGATACATACATCTAATGTTTTGGGCTGTTGCGCTATCATTTTTAAAAACTTAAATTCAACAATTACAATTTTGAAGTCATACAATAAAATCATTGATAATACGTGGGGATTAATCATTATTTTAAAGTCATTTAAACTTAATGCTTCAGAGTCAGACTAGTAGGGAAATGATTTTTAATTGCATATTTGCAGTGTTTATGATAAGATATATATGTATAGGCTTCATAGGTTTGTAGAGTTTAAAATGTTTAAATTAAGCAAATTTTTTCTTGCTGATTTTCACATTATAATTTATTTATTTATAAATGAAATGTGCACAAATATGAAAATTTATTTTTGTTTATTTTTTAAAATAAATGTACATTATTAAAGTGCATAATTATATTGCTTAGTCTTTAGTTTGGTTAGTGTACTGAAATATGAGACGACATCGTCAAGCACATGTATCAACTCCATCTCTAAAAAAAACCGGTTAAATCTACCCTTTCCCATCATAAATGTCTCATTTGTAATGCATAACAACACATTTTACTAAAAAGGTCACATAAGGAGCTTAAGAATTATCCCTTTATTATTTATATAGTTTTAACAACATTTTATCTACACGCTATGCCCAATAATGTATTAAGCTAATTTTTATTTATAATTTTAATGTGCACTAAAATTTTTACGACACAAGACGTTTAAAATTTAGTTCTTAGTGATAAAAGTATAATATTCGAATTGCATAACATAATATTGAAATTATGAAATTGAATTTTTTCTACAGCATAGCGGGTGCTTCTTCCACAACATATGCTTATCTTGGGGAATTTTTTATATCGCGACTTCGCCCGACAATAATCAATTATGCCACCTTGTCTGTCGGTGTTTCAACAGTTTATGTGCCTGGTAACTATTTCAATATTTATATAAATACCTGAAAACTATCAAATTATCTTTTGAATCCTTAAGCTGTTGCCTGGCTTGTAATGTCGATGCATTGGAGTGTAGAAGTGACAGAGACGATCTCATTTCGGCCTTGGCGCTTATTGACTTTTTTTTATTTGCTCCCTGGAGTGTTGGGAACCATTATGCTCTTTCGATTGCCTGAAACTCCAAAACTATTAATATCATTGGGTAAAATCGATGAAGCATATGTCGTATTAAATTGGATTGCTTTGAAAAATTCCGGCAAAACGCTCGAGGAATTCAAAGTTAAGAAAATAAAATCTGATATTTGCACTGACAAAGAAAATATACTGTGTGTTTCCAACTCACCGTAAGTATTTAAGCGTATTTCTCATTTAATTAACTAACTTTCCGCAACCTGTTTAGAACGGTTTCTTTTAAAAATATGTGGAAGGAAACGTTGCCATTGTTCAAAAAACCATATTTAGGCAACTTTAGTATAAGCTGCCTGGTTATGTGTGGATTTTTCTTTAGGTGGGTTTCATAACCAATATGTCTGAAATTTTGGTAAATTCAAAGTTAACTTTCAGTTCGGCGGGAATGGCACTGTGGTATCCAGAAATACTAAATCGCTTAAGATCAGACGTTGCCGAGGACGACATGACTGTATGTGATGTTATTGATGCATCGTTTAATAAGGATCAAATCAACGTAACAACAAATGTATTAATACATATACTTCACATATATATATCGAAATCTTAGACATTTGTAATATCTTTCAGATATGCAACGATGAAGTTAATACAAGAAGCTATATAGACACCATTACTTATGGCTTGGTGCTTATGGCCGGCTATATTTTAATCGGTTTTGTTATGAAACGAATTGGACGCAAATTAGCAATCACAATTAGTTTGGCTATTGCTTCCATTTGTGCTGCTTTATTGGTGTGGATTCAAAATGATATTATCATCATAGTATGTTTTTGCCTTTACCTGGTACTGCCAGGCTTATGTGTATCGGTTTTGAGCAGCGCCGTGGTGGATCTGGTCCCCACGCATTTAAGAGGGAAGGCGCTTTGCATATGCCTAATGCTGGGTCGCACTGGTAGTGTTTTTGGCAGCAACCTTATTGGAGTACTTTTGGAATCGTATTGCACTATAACATTTGGCGTGTTTTCTGGATTGGTGTTGGGTAATTATATTCCTAATTACTTTTAAAATAGTCTGTCAATAGCTAATACATAATTTAATATTTATTAATATAATTTAATTTAATGCCAGTATATAGACTCCGCTCTAAAGGGGATATAATATTTAGCACGCCAAAGATTAACTAATCCAAAAATCTTAAAAGCTAAAATATATAATTTTCCTTTACAGGTTGTGCAGTGCTTACATTCCTTATTCCAATGTAAATAATTACATGGTGCTTCGAGAATGGATAACTTTAGCCAGGGGAAACTAAGTGTTTGGTAATGGATTGTTTTTTTTTATAGTAAACATCTTCTGGCAAACACAAATATAATGAGTTTCTGAAATACAAAACCGATCAACAAAATGAAACAAAATTAACTAATTTTGTTGAATAATGGACACCCAATGTCAATAATTTAAAAATATTAAAAAATCATTGTTAAATGTTAGTCTATTAATATAAACAATTAAATCTGTAATTAAATATAATAAATATTTTTTTAGTTTTTAGCAGTTTCAAAGTAGGCGATATTTTCAGTAAACAGCCATAATAAAAACTTACACTAACAACAATACAACAGTGCAAGAAAAAATAATGGGCAATGAGTTAAGCTGCTAACATCCACATTTTAGTTAGAAAAATTAAGTTTTCAACAAATTTTTATCATAGTTTTTATTCTTATGGGAGCTTATGATATACTGGTCCGACCTATATGCAAAATAAGGGCAAATAAGTTCCATCAATACAGTTTATGAGCTGAGGGAGTGATAGACTACAAAATTCTTGACTCGACTTTGCTCAAGAATATGGATACTTTATATGGTCGAAAACGTTACTCTCAAAATAAATAAATTAAAGTTAATTGTTTCTGAATGGAAAAATGTTTGTAAGTGTTGTTTTAAGTGCAAACAGGTTAAGAGAACATTCTTAGTTAAACTCAAATTTAAGAGTTAAGTTCGCAAGAATTATTGCATTTGTGAATATAGTATATAGTATTATATATATAGTATATATATAGTATTTTTCTATAATGGACATACAGAAGAAAGGCTGGCAACTATGCCGACTTATAAGAGATATTTTAACATCCCTATTAATCACGCTTTAACATATTTAAAAAACAATTGCTTTAAATATGTTTAGAATAAGTAGCTCTCTTGTTTATTTTAGGGTGATCTCTGAGCTACAAACATGTTGTTCTCAGAACAAGTTTTTGCTTACTCAAGCTGCAAGTGTTTTTGGGTTTTAGCTCACAGCTGTGAGTTGAGTGGAATCAGGTGTATTGTATTAGATATTTATAAGGCGAGGCACGTTTGTCACAAGAATTAGTTGAATGGACGCCGTTGGAATAGTAAAATGCAGCACCGTCTTTCAGAAGCTGGTGATTCCAACTCATTGGAATATGAGGAGGTATTGGAGAAGATTGGTAAGCCAACCAGTTTTATCTTTTTAAATTGCTCTAATTAAATATGCCTCATCTATGTTGTAGGCTATGGCAAGGCCCAGTGGATTCTATTGATTGTAAGTGGTCTCCTAACAATCTCATCTGTGGCTGCCCAACAATCACTGGGAATAATTGTAATCGCATCCCAATGCGAGTTTAAAACAACAGAAGCCGAGAAAGGCCTCATGATGGCAGCATCTGTTGCAGGTGAGTCGTGATTTAATTTACATACAACACCAGTTTTCCACATTTACATATAACAACTTTTGCGATCTACTAATTGCTCGGTATTAATTGTAATTGCTTAGATGTGTGGGAGGGGTGCGGAGAGGTTTCCTCTGCCCATATCTAGTTACGCTTATGCTTCATAATATTAGTTGTGTTACGCATGAAAGAAAATATCTTAAACAACATAATTAGTGCACAAATGTTTAGGATTAAATGCCGGTTTTGTTGTTTTCATTCATGGCATTTATTGCGGAGCTATCAATTCTTTATCACATCATGAATCAATCATTGAGCTGTGAAAAAACACATTTGCATATTTTTGGCTCCAAAGGCAGCTCATCTTCTTATCTATAAATGATCTATCGAAAAAACATTTGTTAGTCAACATTAATATTTAAATGTTTCTCATATATAAACAGACCAGGTTTAGATTTTTTACAACAAAGATCTACATAAAGTTTTAAATATTTAAGTTACGATTATTTAAGTCAATTCATCTAATGCAAAGATATAAAATAACTAGCAACTATTAAATGGTCTTTCTAATATATTTCATAATTTATAAACAAGTTAATTTTATATGATTAAAGGTATTTGCATATCAAACTACATATGGGGATATATCAGTGACGTCATCGGCCGACGTAAAGTTTTACTATGCGGAGCATTTATTTCTAGCGCTCTTCTGATTATTCTCATGTTCGTTAAAAGCGTTTGGTTATTTAACATAATTAACTTCCTCTGTGGTATCAGGTAAGTCACTTTTATGATGAAATATATTTAACACAATTCGAACTTACGAATTTACAAAAATCTAATTCCACAGACCAATTAATCCACTGGTGATTCCAGTTTAGGGACTTTGTGCTGCATTAGTTTAAGAATTTGGATAATATATTATACATTTTTCTGCATGTAATTTATTTAATTTAGCATATTGCTACCACTGCTAATATCATAATTCCGAGGTCTGCCAGAACTAAAAGTTTTCCATTTAAATACAAATCTTTTGACATTGGGTTTGATTCTGGATTGTTAATATGCAAATGCATAAAATTCATGTTTTGATTTTCAATTAATGTTAATTTATTTTCATAAATTTGTACTTGATCAATTAAGTGATATGTTTATGTTTATTGTAAGATTAAATTCTCAGTATTTATTTTGCATCATTATTTATGCTAATCTTTCTGCCCCTCTGTTCCTATTATCCTTAGACTTCCAAAATGTTTACTAGTCTCACAAATTGATTAGAGTCGATATACGTAGAAGCGAAACGATTAATCATGAACTAAGCCAGTGAAATAAATTTGGACAAAAAACAAAGCCATAATTAAAATAGTTTAGTATAAATATATTAATGACAATTTTTCATACTCACACCCACAACCGCTCCCTATAAGTAAACCAATTAAATCTATAACCTATATATAACAATGTATATTTATCTCTCATAGTCTTGGCAGTGTGTCAGGTGCACTTTATCCATATTTGAGTGAATTCAATATACCCCGGCATCGCGCAGTTACGATTAACTATTCAACGATGTTTGTCAGTGTGGCCGGCATTTATGTCCCAGGTAATTACTACAATTCAATAATACTAAGAGCACCGATTGATTAAGTTATTATTCAATGCGAAACAAAAAATTAACAGCATCTCAATTAAGATTTAAGCAAGTAATATCGATGAGTAGGAATAGACTTAGGATGCTTTCCACTAACAGGACCTTGTAGACTAAAAAGCCACCTATCCAAACTGGATATTTATAGTAGCAATCAGTACAGGTTTATGTAACATATGTATACTTCTATATGAACGCAACTTTTATCGACACCGTCAGACAAAGATCGGCTTATGTCATGCGCAAATGATATAAGGCCGCACGTCTTTTAAAATTTGAAATGACCACATCTTCCGCAGTTTCCATCAAATTTGGTAGGTATATTACTGTTATATTCTTTTAAGAACCAAATAAAAAAAATTATAGCCATGCCCACACCTGCGCTCATAATCAGAGCTACAGTAAAAGGAACATTTCTACGAAATTACCCCAATATTTTTTTCGGACACTCCCCATAAACTCACAAATTCAAATATTTACCGATCGATTAGATTAACAGGATAGTTTATAACCTTGTTTACACACAAATATAATAGTTAATATAATAATAGGGATCAAACAGACTTGTTCTGTATAAAAATAGAATTTTTGTTAGATTATTATAATAATATTGATAAATAATTGAAACTGAACTTGTTCATTTGCAGCAATTGCTTGGGCTATATTATCTTCAGACTGGTCAATCCACTTAGTTGGCGAATTTATTTTTCGACCATGGAGATTAATAATGCTAGCGACTCTTTTACCAGGTCTTATTGGTGGAATAATCCTTATATATTATCCCGAAAGCCCAAAACTTTTGCTCTCACAAAATAAAGAAAGTCAAGCAGTAAACGCTGTGGATTGGATTAGTAAATTTAATCGAGGGCTTTCAATAACCCATGTGCTTAAAAATAATGAATTTACCCTGAAACCTGAAACACAAGCCGGAGAAAACGTATTGAAAAACCAGAAGGGTTGTGGCATGGTAACAAATATCGCACGTGCCACAGTTCCACTATTTCATAAGCCGCATGGTTTAAATTTCATATTGTGCAACGTGGCTATGATTTGTTTGTTTTTCAGGTAAGATTCAAAATTGACTATTCATGATAAAAGATTAAATCATTATTAATTCAACAATTCGTAATCCGTCGATCGTAACTGCAGCACTCACATATCCTGTCATCTCTTTCTTACATTTGCTTGCCCACACGATTTCAGCTTCTGTAGTCGTCCCACTCTACTTTTGTTGCGTATTTCAACACTGAACATATTAAAAGTTATTACGTGCAACTATGCCGCGCTATTTAAATTAACTCGTTTCACTAATATTCAGATAGCTTACATTGTTTTGGTATTATTTATTTATTTATTTGTTATCTGATTTCTTCATGATAATTTTACTACATGTGAACATTTATACATTTATTTATTTGAATATAATTTTATAGCTCAAATGGTATGCAGCTCTGGTTTCCAGAAATTGTAAATCGTTCATCCAGCGCTGAAAATACTAATTTAACAGTTTGTCAAATATTGGAAGATTCTTACGGCAAACAAGAGCTAAATCTGGCATTAAATAGCACTGCGGTAAATTAAAGAAATTACTCTTTCGATAATATGATCTAAAATATTTATTTTTACTTTTAGGTGTGCTCCGATGAGATATCAACTAAAACCTATATTGATAACATAATAGTGGGAGCTTCATTTTTATTGGGATTCGCCATTCAAGGCGCTATTTTAAATCCTCTGGGTCGAAAAAACGTTCTGTTCGGTGCACTCATATTTTCGATATTAAGTGGAGCCTTACTACATGTTGTTTCTAACTCCATAGTGGTGTTAGGACTATTTTGTCTTTACATTCTTCTGCCTGGATTATCGATTTCCATTATGATAGGAGCGATAGTGGATCTTATGCCAACACATTTGAGGTACGACATAATCATCTGCATAGTATTTTATTTTATATTTTTTTATACTATATGTTTATGTATATTTGCGTATTATTTTTTTTATTTTTAAGTTGCCTGTATAACACAGAATTATAAATCTATATATCATTTTAGGGGAAAAGCAACAAGTTTGGTCATGTCACTGGGACGGTTTGGTATTATTGCATCAACAAACTTAATTGGTATAACATTACTGCCGTTTTGCAACTCAACAATTGCGTTATTTACAATGGTTCTTGTTGGTAAGTATTATTAAGGTTATGTCTTTATAAGGCGGGTCTTATGCGATATATAAACTTTGCATTATGTACTGCTGAGAGTTTTCTTGTTTATAAAAATGGTTTATCTGGAATAGCTTTACCAACCTTATCAGCAAAAGGTATATAAAGTACATAAAAAATTATTTATCACACTTATCAATATAATATTACGTTCTCCACCAGAAATTTTTTTACTGTTATATGCTTATTAATCTTAAATTAAATATCAACCTATTTGCCTATTATTTATTAGCCCCTATACCGATTTTTTTTTTTTTGGATTTTTTTAAATCTACTGTAATACATTTATTTTATAAGCATATAAACATAAACAAAAAGTGTTGAAACAAATATTTATTCATGTATCAATTGTTACCATGCAAATTTTCAATTCAAATGACGAGTCAAACTCGTCATCTATAACTTTGGTTATTCATATCGACAACGAGTCTCACTCGTCAAATGCACCCAAAGGGTTGACGATATATACCGATATATATCTGTATATCTGTAATGACTTAAATTATTGTTAATATTCAGTTAGCGGTTTTACGAAGCTAGATTATAAATTATTTACACGATTATTTTAAAATAAAGTTTATATCACTGTGTCCCGTAAGTGCCGCCAATTTTAAAGCTTTCATCCCATATATTTGTAATATATTTTATGATATTTAAATACATTTTCTTATTTCTTTTTAGTATGTTTAATAATTGTCTACCGTCTGCCAATAAGAAATTCCGAATGAATCATTTTAAAATTTAGAACAAACATGTAAATATAAATAAAAAATTATAATTCTTTAAAGTTGATTTTAAAAGTTTTTCTCTAAGGACGAAAGTCAGCATGGCCCCTAATTGTTCGCGTTTTCCATGAATGACTGTTCATCTGTGATAAGTCTCTTCCGAGTGCTGATATATACGGATAATATAACACTTTCCTCGTCGTCTTTTAAGTCTGATCAAAAGTGACAATCTTATCTAGACAGTTTTTAGACCTGGAGTCCAGTAAATTTCTAAAATCTTAATTCTGGTAAATGTAAATTTACGATTTCGACGAATACTCTATTTGTATAATTTTTGTATACCATAAAGTTTTTAGCTGGTTAAGGTTTTCTTTAAGATCCATAATTTAATGGATGTCCTGGAATTTGTTAAGCGCTGTTACTGTTGAAACCCAAAATAATTTTAAATTTTTATTAGTTTAATGTATAATATTAATTTACTATAGTTAACTGTTAACATTTTATATTTACTCTTCTTGCATAAACTAAGAAATGGTGATTATAATTATTACGAATTAATCAACTAAACCATATTTTAAGTTCCGATCAAGCGTATTAAGAATTTTCTATCTCTTTCTTAAAATTGTGCAACTATCGATAACCTTTTTTATTTTGGAAGATATCAGGTGATTATGAAAAAAGAAAACTTCAAAATGAGAATCTGAATCATATTTATATATTTCTTAAATATATAAAAGATTTCAATCATATTTCTATTATGTTAATCTGATAGGAAGTGTTTTTCAGCTAGCTGTGTTAGTTTTCAGAAAAGCTCTGGCAATAATAATGCTATAAAACAATATTAAAAACAAGTATATTGTTTTTATGGTAAATATATAAAGTTCAAATTATAAAAAATTAAACTCATTGGGAAAAAATAAAAAAGGTTTCTAATTTCAATGAGCATTATTATAGACGTCGTCAGCAAAAATGATTATTGATGTAATTTCTTATTCTTCGTCGTCTTCCATGTCTTCAGAGTCTTCTACAAAACTATCTCCGGCAGTGTTATCCAACTGGCCTGTAACATCTTCGATGTTCGAATTTAATTCTATGGTCGGTTCCTGTTCATGATCCTCCACTGGAGTGGATGGCTCATCAATTATTGGCTCAACAATATCTCTACTTTCCTTTTGAATCGATTGCAGCTCATGAGCAGCAATTTCAGCCTCTTGACGGGCGATTTCGGCCAACTCAGCTGCTTGGCTTGCAATATCGCCCTCACGGTCTTCTTCGGCCTGCCTCTCAATTTCCTCCAGGCGGCTCAACTCCTGCTCCCGCAAGCGCTGCTCCTCTTCTAGGCGGGCCTCCTCAGCCAAGCGTTCCTCTTCTGCTTGTTGTGCAGCAGCCTCTTCCGCTGCCCTTTGAGCTGCCTCTTCAGCCAATCGGGCCTCCTCCTCTGCTTTTTGGGCGGCAGCTTCCTCGGCAGCCTTGGCTTCTGCTGCTGCTCTAGCTTGTTCTGCAGCTCTTGCTTCTTCTGCAGCTCGGGCTTCTTCTGCCAATTTTTGTGCTGCTTCCTCGGCAACACGGGCCTCTTCAGCTAAACGTTCCTCTTCGGCTCTTTTAGCGGCAGCTGCTGCTTCTGCTGCGACTTGGGCTTCTTCTTCGGCGGCTCTTTGAGCTGCCTTTTCAGCTAAACGGGCTTTTTCCGCAGCAGCAGCTTTCTTGGCTGCCTCAGCCACACGGGCCTGTTCTTCCTTAAGGGCATTTTCAGCGTCCTCCCGTTGTTTCTTCTCCTTGAGAGCACTGTAAACATTTTTAACATTGTATTATTTTCTATGATATAATTATTAATTTCGAAACGGCTTACATCTCTTTGCGAAGCTTCGCTTCATCGGCCAACTGAGCTTGTTTCTTCTCTACTTCAAGATCATCTTCGTTGACGGTCATCAGGCGTTCCTGACGTAGACGTTGCTTCTCCTTGGACTCCAGATCGATAGCATCTTCTAGGGGCCTGGGAGCAGAGAATTTTCTCGTTGGGCGGTTGGGATCCAATTCGGCATCTGAAATCCAAAGCGGGTTATGAATAATGTTAGGAATATATTTCACTTAGTAATTATTTTTATCATACTTAGCGATATTAATATAAATAGGTAGTTTAATATAAATAAATCGTGTATAACTGTGACTGTATTCAAATATACACAATATTGCTATATAATGACTTACCATTTGTGATTGCGAAGAGAATTTCATATACATCAATAATGCAGACTTGCAGATTTGAAGACTCCAATAATATAGTAATTGTATTTTAATTAATGAATATTAGTAACTGGTTTCGAGATGCTTTGGTGTCAACAAAGATATATATGGCAGAATGTATGTTGTGTCAGTTGTTAGGGAAAAAACGTAGGAAAAGTGTTTAATGAAATTCATATGCTCGTAGTTAAACTTGCACATACATATATCAATATATATAAATAAATATATTTATATATATAACAATATGTATATGTAAATGGTATATATATTATTTCTTGTATATGCAAAATTATTAAACTGAGTCGATCCTGGTTTCTAATATTATCATATTTAAAAGGAGTTGAAAAGAAATCGATCCAGTCGACCTTGTTATGTATGTATTTATGAAAACAAGACCTTCATATTTTATTACGTAGATTAATTGTATTTTAAAAGACTTTCAGAAAATATGTCATTATTAAGGTATGTTTGTAGGAAAGTAAGTTGTGCAATTTTCTCAAAAGCAAAACTTTTTTTACATGGTTCAAAAAACAACATGCTTTTGTGAATGTGAATTCATGGACGGGTGCGATTACGTGTTTGGGAACAGCATTTATGCCAAATAAATTATAATTATTTATAGTAACGATTAAATAAATTTGATCACACCTGATCAATTCGGAGTCAACACTTGCCAAATAGTATTACTAAAGTGTACCCATTACGCTTCCTGCTGCAAATCAAAAATATAGGTCAAGGTCATTAGAATTCGCTCAAGATATAAAGACACATGATTAATTGTCGTATGTTTATATTTTAAATATAAACATATATATATATATATATATATATATATATATATATGATTAATTGTCGTATGTTTACATTTTAAATATAAACATATATATATATATATATATATACAATATATATATATATATATATATATATATATATACGTGCATATAAATTCGCTGTGAAATCTAGGCAAAATGTAAACGCTTTTTTAAAGGATGCGATTTATTATATCAAACTTAATTTTTGGAGGCCTTAGGCTAATTAATTTTAATGTTTCTTTTGTTGTTTCAATTGGCTGTCTATATGATTCAGCTCAATTGCATTGAATTTAAGTTGTACATGTGTGATAATATTTAATATGTGCTGGATCTACAATCTGAATCTTTAGTTGAAATGGAGCACCACTTCCAAAATATTCACTGCTGCGGAGTCTGGAGAGTGTCTATTCTTGGCACAGTGGGCGTAATGTGACGTTATCTTCTTCTTCAGATTTTTTTAATATCTGATTTTTGTTTACCTTTTTAATATTCGATTTTGTTGTCCCAACATAACATTATTTTCATTTTTCTTTGTATTTTTATTGAGACTTTTAATAGATCCTATGGAAGGGTTTGAGCTATAATAATGGTGTCTCTGTTGTAACAATCCGATTTGGTCAGTTTGTTCGAGAAGTTTTCAAATATTTACAACTGATTTGAGCATTTTTTTTTATTATTTTCATTATTTTTTAGAGTATTGTGAATTCGTTTTTTTGTCAGTTTGGTGGAATAAGTGAGCACTTTTTCAGAAGACTTGTCTTTAAAATAAAAGTTTTGGATTGTGCTATAAATAATTCCACGATTTTTTATTAGTATTTAAAAAGTTCTGAATCGCATAAATAATTCTAGAAAAATTAAAAAATATGGATTATCTTCATTGTAAAATCAACCTCTCGGCTAACTGTGTTGTACAAATCGTATGTACATGAAACAGTTAAAATGTTCATCTAAAATAAACTTTGAAAAAGGCATTTGATCTCCCATTGCTAATTAAACACATTGGTGTAAATTTTAAGATCTGTACTTAAATGAAAGTATATGTATGTACATAAGTACATATATTTATATAAAATGGTATCATTATACATAGCATTCATTATCAAATATAATACAGAGTTATAAATATACACATATTCAAAGGACATATGTGGCAGTTTTTTTTTTTAAATTTATATAAATCAATAAATAACGTACATATGCGTAAATGCCCAACAATATTTATTAAATAATAATTATTATACAAATTGGACTTGGGTAAGAAATAGTTGTAAATCAAATAATATACATATTTAAGAGAACGATGAGGCGCTAAGATTGTTGGTAAGTATTTGAAAAAATTAGTATTTAAAACGATTCGTCAGAGATATTTTTTTTTTTTTGATTAGTTTGTGTCAGTGATAAAAAGTTAATATGGGCTTGCACATTAGTCTAGAAGTGAAATCGACTGAGTTTAGTGATATCGTTTGTTTATTTTTAAGATATCGATTTTTCCGACAATAGCAAACATAATGCATTTTCTTTTTATTTATTTATTCAAAAATTATAAAGTGTGTATGTCCATATTATAAAGTCAGGCATATTATCATTTAGGCCTCAACTTCAACAGCTTCAACTGGAAAGAGTCAATCAATCATAAAACATAATAAGTTAGTAAAATACAAAGAACAAAAGCTAATAAGGATGCGAAAGTTCAATGCATTAGTCACAAGAGTTTGAATTTAGTTTGCTTCTACAAATATATTTATATATTTACTATTGATCCTATGTAAATGTATATGAAACCACGTACAGCTTTTGTATGTTGTTTTTATATTATATTCGTGAAGCACGGAAAAATTAATGAAAAAACTTTTAAAATGTGTGCTACTCATTTAATTAATTGAAAGTTCCCAATAAATGATTAACTGGAACGAGCATGAGTGAAAGTCTAAGTCGAGGTTCTAGTTGCCATATACAGGTAGCGTTTACAAGCGTATAAAATATCGATCAATCAGTTAATCAATTAATCGTTTTGAACGATACTTACCTTCTTCACGTTGAACATTTTTTTTCTCATTCTTCCATGTCGGATGTCTAAGGTACCAGGACAAAAGGTTAATATCTGTTCGAACTTTGTCCGAATCGTACATGGGGCTTCTAATATTATAAGCCCTATCACCACATATCCTTACAGAGGCAAGATGACTTTTACCTTATCATTTAATATTCAAAAAACAGCATTAAATACCAATTTGAACGACAATGCAGGTTGCAACTTAATACCTTAACTCTATTATTATTTTTACAATTAAAATCCAAATGTATTAGAGGCAACATATGAACATGTACTTCAAATTACTTACCAACATATTTCACAGCAGGTCTTGGATAGTGGGATATATTATGAACTTCCTTTGCAATGTGTCGCACCGGGTTTGTAATGCGTGCCACATAAGCATCCAGGGCTAATTGTGATGTTGGGCCATTGGAGTAGCTAAAAACAAGATTATATTATTTTTACTGGTGTGGTAATTATCAGCAATGTTGCTGATGTATATAGATATATATATATATATTTATATATATTATCTTTCATTCAACTATTTATCTTATTCATCATTTCTCCCAACTAAAGTATATTAAACATGTTTAATTCAAATAAATAGCTGACTATTACATAAAATACCTAAATCAATTGCCGCCTTTGATTATAGTAATCTGAAATAATATTATAAAATTAAAAATAAAGGCAATCGTTGTAGTCGGGCATGTTAAATAAAAAACAAAAACCCCTAAATAATAGTCCTTTTATAAAAGCTGATATCAGTAATCTACTATTTAAACTGAGGGAGACATGGATTATCCGAAATTTGATGCCGACCGCCGATGAAGATGACCACCAAACTATTCTCCAAAAATAATAGGTGTAGCTCTAATATATATAATTATATAAACTTCTGATTATTTTATTACGACTGGAATTAAAAGAAATCTTTTACAAATAAATAAGATCGAGCAAGAGAACAAAAATTGCGAAATGTGTTCATAAGGAAAACCAGCTATTAAAGGATACGGATATCTAAATATGTTATACTTCCTTTTAACTCTCACATTCTCCTTTTTATAAATTCATAAAATTATTTTTCCCAATATCATGTATATGATGAGTGTGAAAAACTTACCCAGTCACTGGGAAAGGCGTGCAGCTTCGTGCACGGCGTACGACAGGAGTGTGGAGATCGCGAATCAATGATTGGGCCCGATTGCGAATCCGACTAGTTTCCTCAGAGAAGGTCTAAACATTTTTTTTATTTGAGTTAAGAAAACAGTACTTTCAAAATATTATAATCGCTGATGCTCTTATGCCGATTTGCACTAATCTGCATTAGCTAAAAGTTAGAAATTAAACGGGCACAACTTACGGTAAAGGGTTCAGTATTGAGGTAATTAGTTAAGGCCCGTGCGCCATATCCTGGAGGGAGTCTCTTCAAGTATGAGGGTGTTACACGAACCGGAGATGTAGTGATCCTCAGTGTCGATGGCGATGCCGAGCGGGCATACACGCGTGTAATAGTTGTGGGATTGTAGTGATACGATGGTGTGTATGTCGTATACGAGGTGGGGATATAGGACGAAGTGTAGTAGGTCGATGGCAAATAGGTCGATGGACTATACGAGCTGTATGTCGTTGGCGAAGTGTATGTATAGGAGGTTGTTCTCTCCGGCGATGTAACAACACGCGTTGTCGTGCGCACAACACGCACAGGCGATGGAGAGTGAACAATGCGCGAATAGACGCGGCTGGGAGAGGTAACAACCCGAACAGGCGATGTTACAACACGTGTTCCACTGACGATACGTCTTGGGATTGAATAACTCGAGTAGATGGGATAGCTCGTTTTGTATACCTATTATTATATTTGTGCAAGTTTCACAAGTTAGTTTCATATAACACAAACGCAAAATATGTGGAATGCAAGTAGAAATGCGAGAGAAGAAAAGTATTATATGATAATGAATTATGTATTACTAAGGCAAGTCAAAAACGAACTATTTTTATGCATAGCCGCTATTCGCGATATTTAAAACAAGACCTTGATCTAATTATGTAAGGCTGTGAAATTGTATTTGCGCCTCTCATTTTAAATAAATCATTTTTATTTCAATTATAATTATATATTTTTATTATTTATATTAATAGAATTTTAATATTTATTTTTATTTAATAATTTTTGTTTTTATAAATTTCTTTGCTCCCGCCAAGCAAAATCCACTCCAGTTCAACTGCCATATCATCTTTATTGCACTCTTATGCCTTTCTTATGCCTAACAATGAAAATATTTGCTATACCCTTTCTCATGTCTAAGACATTTTATAATGTGGCTTTCGTTCCGAGGATCAGCTCCCAGCCAAATGAAATAAAACCAACCATTTGTTTTGCAGATTTGTCAAATGTTAATTTGTAATATAATGTTTATTAATGTTTACTAGCCTTTCGCTACACAAATTATATAAGAAGTCACTTTAAAAAAATTATAAAGTTAAAAAAAAAATGAAATTGATCTAATCGTCGAATTATAAAAATTTTTAATCTTTTTACTTAAAATCCAAATTTAAATCAAATATAAGGAAAGAGATTTATAAGATTTGTAAATTGTATCTCTATTTGAACTGCCTGTATTTCCGATATTTGTGAAATGAAACGTATTTAGGGTATAAAAGTACTAACCCAAATGGTTCCAGGTGACGATGAAGTGTGGTTGAAGTGTGACCAGGTATATTTAAAAGTCAGAAAAGAGATGATGGATGACAAGCAAGACATGAGCAACAAAAGTAATAAATGCGAATACTTACACGAGTCACATTATGAGTAGACGGATACTGTAATAGAATTATACAACATTGAATTTAATTTATTGATGTTTTGTGAAAAACCAAAAAAAAAAACCGTTTTTTTGTATGTCTAACTAAATTTGTTGTATTTTGCTGACTTTTTGGTGAGTTTTTGCAGTCACCCCAACTATTTGATTCAATTGCATTTGTTGTAACAGCATAGATCGGTCAGATTATATGAATATCGTATTTAAATTGGAATTATCATAATTGAGAAATGAGGCAGCATACATATATATTTGTACATATGAAACTATAGGTAGAATTTTTTGGTGAATTTATTTTATTGTATCACAAATACTTTTAAACTATTAATGATTTATGGGGAGTAAATACATCAGATAGATTTGGCTTATTAACATATATTATCTATTTAACAATCAAATTAATAATTAGTTATGTTAGTCAACTCGAAAATGTACACAATTCGGGTGATAGACACAATCAATATCAATATCAATATCAAAAACTTCATACGTACATAACTGTATAAGTATGTGGTTGGTTAGATGTAGTTTCTAGTTGCTATTAACAATTATCAAACATTTTAGGCGGAGTGATTAGTGAAATTAATATTTGAGCCATATATAAACCATTTATGCGATTGCTTTTGTCTAAATCGTTTGCGCTTAGACATGGTATGAGAAGTGGCGGTATTTGGTGCCACCGGGCAAATTTCCAGAGGTGGTTGAGGAGTAGCTGTAACCACCGGGTCCAGCGCCAGTGGTGCTGGTTCTTTCGGTGCTATAATTGTAGGCACCACCTGGGCCACTACGCGATGTGTTCTCAACAGTGGACGTATATGTGGATCGTTCCGGCCTGGCATAAGGGTTGCTCGAATCGTAACTGCTCTTCTCAACACTCGACTTTGAGGTGTACGAATAGTCCGATGAGGCGCGACTGCGATGAGAGCCAGGTCTGTCCGTGCACAGGTCTAAGCGTGGAGTCTATAAATTCCGATTTATGCATTTGGGGTGAGAATTGTAAAGGAAAATAGGCGATCAGCATACAAATGTTATGCAACTAGCAACTATATACAAAAAAAAAAAACCAGCTTGCTGTTCCACTAAAAATTTCCATTGAAATTATCCGTCCTCGCTTTTTATTTTGACCTGAATGCTTTTGCAAATAGATTTGAATAAAATTAACCCCAAAAAATGGTTTTTAAAATGTAAATGGGGCCAGCTTAATCAACTCAATTTACGTTAAACCAAACCAACTTGAGGAAAAAATGCTATAATATAATGAGAAATGACAATTTATCGAAATAATTTGTGCACAAGAAATTATTAAGAAACGTTTTAGGTGTTCAAATGGAAATTGAAACAGGTTCGAATAATATTTTCGTTTCGTAATTGGGCTAAGTGAACATGTAAAGAATATGTATAAAAAAATAAACAAAACATAATATCTCATACAGCATAGATTATGACATATTAAAGCCAAAATATTAGATACAAAAAGAGTAGAATGTCAGATCGTATTTAATGTGGTATGGTAGACTTTTCAATATTTTGTACAAGTATGTATAGCCAAATGTGTGTGTAATGATTCGTAATTGTAATTTCTAAGATATTCGTGACAATTTCGTTTTGTTAATGTAATTTCGTCAAGGACCGGAGTTCAGCTCTCACTCTCCCTCTTACTATATCTCTCTATCTCTCTCTTACTGTCCCTCTCTCTTGTGGGGTTAGTAAGAGTACTTTGTGACCATGGCACCAGACTTTTCATTGCGATAGGTCTCTCGGCGCACCGGCAGACTCTCGGAGACGGCGCGATGCACGCGGGGCAGCTGTAAATCGAGTGAGTCTCGCCCGGTGCGGGCAGCGGTATTGCCACCGGCCTCCACAGTATCGATGTGCTGGCGGACCATGCTTAGGATGCGCGATCGATTCTTGTCCCGAGTGGACACATATGGCTCAATAGGCTCATAGGCGATCTTATAGTTTGGTTTGATTGCGGCTTTATTAATTGGATCGAGTATTGATCGCTTGCGCTGCTCATAGTCCGATCGACGCACTCCGAATGCAGTCACCGGATCGGAGATGAGTGATGGTCTTGGCACATAAGGAACTTTCTCCCAGTCAATTGGTGGTCTGTTTGTTTTCTGCAATGCCCAGAATGTCACATATGTGGGTTTTAAATTTTGAAAAGGCCAAGTTTACGCTGTTAGATTTGCAGAACGGCGTGCGGACTGGGCAACGGCTGGGATACCCAACAAATCATCGGTGCATTTGTCATTGGCGTATTTACATTTGGACATTTGGTCCATGGCATTTAATGTATGTGCATCTATTTATCTTTATAATGTGGTTTCTTACATGCAAATATTCACAGCACGAGTATGGAGAGTTAACAAGCCAGGTAGATTTTTATTTATATATATTTACATAGGTGCTCCTTGGTTGATTTTTGCATTAAGTGTACTATTTACAGTCAGTTCATTTAAGGAGGTCCGACGAGGTGTTAAGTGAAATGTTATATGAATATTTATTTGTACAGTTTAGTTAAAAGTGTATTTCTATTTTTAATCCTAATGAAATATTTAACAGTTATTAATTGGTCACCATCACTATGCAATACCGAATTGTTTTCATTTCTATATCCGAGCATGGCTAAGAAGCTAAAAAGCAAAATCCCACGATTTTGTGCAAATGGATGTTGACAGCTATTTGAAAATTCATAAATTTAACAATCTATCCTATCTGTTTATTATATTTTAGCGCATCTTTCTAAAAATCTCACAAAAAATGTTTCTTTGAATGTATTTTGGAAATTGTAAAAGTATTTTTAGATCAGCCAAAAACCGAAATATGCAAACAGCTTATATTACACATATGTGTGTGTTTGTATATGTACTTTCATTTGTACATGTATGCAGAATATGTTGAAAAAAGAGAAATAACAAGGGAAAAAAATTTTTAGAAATGTACACAATAAACTGAAATATTAAAACAGGCGTTGATGTAGTAGTCCAGTTAAAAATATACTCATTTACATATATGTTTACAAAATAAATTCATATGTGTACATACATAAATACATACATTTCTAAATACATATATAGATGCATACATACATTCACAAAAGAGAATATACATATATAAAACTCTATATTTGGAATTTGAGAGCAGAAAAGCTTTTCGCTTTTTGGTCTGCCAATAATGTTGGCCAAATCTCATAGATGAGAAAGCGTACAAATACAAATTTTAGAAATTATAACCACAGAGAAAATGCGCATAACCTTGGAATATTTTCGCAGCAGTCGAATCAAGGAAACGCGTATACTTAAGAGAAAACACTCAAAAACAATTTGATTTTGCCAATCTTACAGCTAATTGCATATATATTTATATCTCAAAGAGATGTTGTACATATATTTGTTAGGCACACACAAACACAAATACAAGCTGTGTGTGTGTGTGTGTACACCTCGTACTTGTTTATAGTTAGTGAGTGGGCCGGATGTTAGTCTACATACACACATAAATGCTTAAAAACAGCGTAAAACAAATATAATTTTGAATATTTAGTAGGCTTAAGGAAAAAATATCGAGAAAACTGACATTATTTTTCAAACTGCACACAATAATCATAACACAATTAAAAAACTATATACATATACGCCCCTGATCTACTTATTATGAATAATTATAATAGATTCACAGAAAATGTATTTAATTCCAATATTCAAAAAATTAATTAGTATGTATGAGCTTATGAACAGGTTAAGGCATGCACATCCGTATATGTATAAGCAAAAATATATTTTATAACATTTATCATATTTTTTTTTCAATTTAAAAACGTTTTTCAAATACTGATACGATATTCATATGTGAGACATTCATTTTCACTAAAATGTAAGTTACTTCTGCGCTCAAACGTGTTTCAATTTCATAAACTGTTTGCACCTTTAGAAAATGATATTGATATTATGGAATACAGCAAGTTGGGTACAAGCGCTTTAACAAAAAAGTACACAGGATGTAAACAACGTTCTCAGTGGAATCCTTTTCATAAAGTGTCAAACTTATCTGCCGCGTGGTTTGCTCTGCACATTATTATTATGCAAATTTGTATTCAACAATTCAATTTTCGACGCGCAGATTAATTTCACAGATTTTATAAATCGAAATCCACACACATTTCTTATAATTGTAACTTATTCGTTGCGTTCCTCAACAATTGCAAAACTTACCGTCACGGCGTACGATGTAGTCACCGGTCTGGAGCTGTAAGTTCTACGGGTTGTAAATCCACTTTCGTAAACCATTTTGAGTGTTGATTTTTTTTTTAAATTCGTTGAAAATTAAATCACTTATTCGTTATTATCGATTTGAATTTCTCGAATTTTCGTGTTCTTCACTTGACGCCCGTTCGAATTGTTCTGTCAGCTCACTGCATGGAACAGTTTCTTATAATTTTTAAATGCCAACAATTTTTATTTTATTGAATAGCCTTCGCTCTGGCTTATTCTCTTTTTCTATGATTTGAAATAAATTTATTTTTGGAATAACAAAAATTTAAATCTCTCATGTCACTAAGAGCGCGCTGTCTCTTTTTACATTTGAACAAACATGCTTATAATTTTTTTGTTGTTCTTTTTGCACACTCACACTAATACATAATGTGTATGCATCTTTGCACACAAATAATTGCATATATATAGATACTTTTAGATTTACACACTTATATTTTCTTTTGTACAATTAATATACACTTTTATATTTTCATTTAATTTACCTGTATTTAGCAATAATTTTAATTATAACTAAATTATGTGTATTTGTTTTTATTTATGATGTATAAAAATATTCATCGATATATACATACAATGTGTTTCTCGCCACCTCATATCTATGTATATTTAAGGGCGTAAGCAGGATGCGGGGGATGGATTCACTGTCCGCCTACATAAATTTATTTATAAACATATTATTGTAAATCCAGATACAAACAAATTTAAAAAAAACAACGTTCGGTATATAAATATGCAATTACTCATTTAGTAAAGATTCATGCTCGATAAACATTCAACAAATAGAAATATTGATCAGTTTAGTGAGTGAACACCTGAGAAAATACCCTGTAGACACAGTAAAGTTTCCGTTACTTACCACATTGATGGTACTCATATCATTATATATGTGAACCGAAGGACCCAACTCGAGTACTACACAGCAAAGTAAACTTGCAAACCCTAAATCAATACTAGGAACATATTTTTCGTTATATTTCATAAATTAATGAGTCACACTTAATATACCCAAGAAAAACTGTTCCTGACGAAATTCATAAAGACATTATATAATATACATTTTACTTTCATCTCATTCTTAGCAATATATTTACTTTTACTCTCATTTTACTCTTAGCAAAATGTGTACTTATTATTTTCATTGAATATTTAATTGGCTTCTCCCCGAGACTTATTATAATAAAAATACTCTGTATACGGATAAAATCAAGAAATCGTTGATAATAAATGTGTGTAAACTAATACAAGGGGTGTGATATCCATTTGGCAGATATTAAGCACTCGATTTTTCCTGTGACAGTTGCTTTTATTTTTAGATTAAAAGTGTCATATTAAAATATTTGATAAGTTGGAAAATATTAAAACAGTTTACTGATTTTGAACTCAATGCCAGTTAAATACAATTTACAAGCAAAATCCCTTTAGTACCACAATAGAACTTAAGATTCCAGCTTATGTGTATCATGTGAAAGGAGACAAAGCCAAAGGTTTCGTCAAATATCTTATTTTTTAGGGGTATTTTTTGCTCGGCTACATTTACAAAGACTTATTCTTGCTTATGTATCACACATATATATATATATATTTGTAGATTCCTATTGAGACAAAAATATACGTTTATTTAGACAAGGATGATACATTTTAAAATTCATACCCATAATGTTTATATGTGTACATTTGGTATACTCATACTTATGTGCGACAAATCTATATATACATATAAATAAAAACAAGACAGAAAGATTTTATTTTTATGACATTAACCTTAAAGAGTGTCAATGAAAACAAACCAAAAATGTTGACCTTAAAATTTGTATATCTGGTGTCTCCATGAGAATACATATGGATATGTATGTACGAAGCTTATGTAATTATACATTTTAACAAAATTATTCCACTGTAGATACGCAATACGCCATATTTGCATTCCGAACTACACACTACATTTTAGAAATTGACCGGTTGACTCCGGTCAGCAAAGGTATACAATATTCAACTTAAAATTGATATAAATCTAATATAACTTAAAAATTAAACTAAAATATTTAAAGCAGACAAGAAAATAGCACTTGAAATATTTAATTAAAATAAATAATAAGCCTCGATTACAATATATTATCACCATAATTTTTCGGAAAAAAATATATGTTGGTTAATTTTATAAAAAATGAGGACAAAAAAATCTCTTTATATTCATCAAAATATATTTTCCATTTACTTTACGAAAATATTGAACCTATTTAAATGATTGGCACTGTACATAGCTAATACATACAAACATACATACACATAAGAAAAACAAAAAGAAGCTTTTGTATTTTTAATACTCGTTTGGGCAATTCGCCAGTTAAAAGTTTGAATAATAATGCTAGATTATCTGCTTTTCGGTTTTGTGTCAGCTTCAATTGGGATATGTACGGAAAATTTGAGAACGCGATGTAAAAAATATTTTACGACTGTTTTTTTCTTTTGGATGTGTTAATATCCATCAAATTATTTATATTCATAAATTTCAAGAAAATTCAATGCTTTTTTCAACTTTTCAATGCTGTTACAAAATAAATATAAATGAATCCCACTGTGTGTAGTCATAACATTTTAACGCAGAAATTCTTAGAGATCGCTAAAAATCAGGTATATTTCAATTTAGAGATTGGCTGTATTTTTTCGCTCAAGTTCGCTAACAAATCTGCTAGCAGTATTCACAAATTTTCTCTAATGCAGAGAGAGCAACAAAGCAAATGTACGCATACATTGGTGTACTCGATCACTGCGCGAAATTGGGTTGTATACTTTCAACAAATGCATGTACAAGATTCTGAGCATCAAAAAATATGGAAGAAGTAAAAATATATTTCTAAACATCACGTATCGAAATATGCTTCTAGTTTTTGGCTAACCGATAGTTTTTATCGATTCTCTATAAGTTTGTGTGTTATCTTTATAATTAACACACCTGAACCATATTCAACGAACTCTTATTTTTTTGTGGAGTTTAGTCATCAATTCATTTATAAATTTTGGTTAATAATTAAATAGATTTAGGTGTTTACATAGTTATCCTTCGGAGAGTTGAAGACACGCCAGCGGAAATAGATAGAAATTTTAATTTTATACAACTTCTATAATTATATTTACAATTCATAATTTGTATATTGATGATGGTCGTATAAGTATTTTCATCCCCAAATATTTCTTTTATTCGGTTAAATGATATTTCTCGAAGAAGTCGTCAATCGAGGTACCAAAGCCTTGACGGTATGCGTCCCAATCCCTGTTAAAGTCAAAATATATTCGGCTTCGCTGCATGATAACTGTCACATAAAGAACCAAACAAAAGAATCAAGAATTATGCAATTTACAAAACGATTTCAACTTAAGGAACTCAACAATTGGTTGCTCTAACTTTAAGGATACATTGGGTGTTCGTAAGATCCATACACCGATTCATTGTATGGTTCTTACGAACACCCAATGTATCGTTAAAGTTAGAGCAATCAATTGTTGAGTTCCTTAAGTTGAAATCGTTTTGTAATTTGCTTAATTATTGATTCTTTTGTTCAACGTTTTTTTATATGTTCGTCCAACTGTGTTTTAAATTCGATCAATTTGATTTTATCTCTATTAATTTGATCATTTAAATTGGATAGTTCTTCAGTCTTTTGTTCAATGGTATTATTACATTCGTGCAACAGATTTTTAAGCACCTGCACTTCGGTTGCATAGATTTAGATTTGATATTTTTGTTGAGAGATTGCAGCACTTTGAAATTCCTCCAAATCCTGAAAATATTGATTATTTAATTAATTATTAATTGATTGCGAAGTGTCATTGTTGTTCCTATATAAATTTGTCTAATTTTTCTTAATGATGGCGTCATATTCGTTTTGATCACCTAGTTTCTTCTGTAGATCCTTGATTTCAGTGTCCTCACTTGCTATTTTATTATTATCTAGTTTGCTCATTATTTGATCTATCAGATTCTGAATGATGGTTTCATACACATGATTCTGAACTAACTTTTTCTGCAGCTTTAATTTACTGCCCTTACTGCTGATTAGTTCTATCAATCAGTTATTAATCTGTTCTCTTAATTCCCTATTGGATTCGTCTTGGACAATCCAAAATTCAAGTTATTGTATTTCCCAATTCTTAATGGATCTTTCATTGCTTTCTAGTTGTACTTTTAACAGTCTCAATGATGGCGAAGACTGATAAGTATTAAATAAGAACATGTCTCTTTTCAAATATAATTCAGACTTATTTGCTCACCTTATTTCCGGTATCTGGAGGATTCCCCTTTGATCTGCATCAGACTTATGTAAGCAAAGCAAGCCCAATTTAATTTCATCTTTTTCTGCTATGGTCTGGACTTAATAGAATTAGATGTAGACTGAATGTTCAGAGACGGAATCGCCGCATTTTATAGCATTGAGAAGGGACACATGCACAGGTCAAGTTTCTCTGAGTATAGGTCAATGGCGATAATGATATTCCATTATCAGCAAACTCAACACGAATACAAAAATTAATTTTGATTATTATACAAGTGGGGTCACACAACTACTGTAGAACATTGATAAATGTGTGCAAAAAGTTTACTTTGAGTGGAGCATATTTAGAAATTGAGCAACTTTTGATTTTCATTTAAAATGTATATAATCATACCAACAACAAATGCCGGCACATGGAAGCAGAATTTGACCCAATAAACTTTATATATATTCTTGATCAGCAACAGAAGCCGAGTCGATTAAGCCACGCAAGTCTGTCTGAACTATCCTCTGTCAGTATGTCAGATTTTGGATACATATATCTATATATATAATTATGTGTATGTATCTATGCTATATACGATGTGGCAAACCGTTGACTTCAGTTTCAGGTTTGTAAATATAAACAAACAAACAAGACGTCATAATTTATTTACATGAAAATTCTAACAATTTTATTTATAATTGGAGCATTCGATTCTATTTATAATTTTATCATATTTATATTTTTGTTGGGCGTATAAGGATTTTGACTGACATTCAAACTACTGTTAAATATAGATAATCCAAGTAGTCATTTGCTTACATTTGCTTATTCCACAGTAGGGAGGATACCACCAGCCACAAATAGATATTGCTGAACAATTGCCCTTAACCCAGTCATTATTACGATCAAATGTGCTGAATTTTTGATTTGCGCCGCTGCGAAGATAATAATATTCCAATTTGCTAATATATTCTCCTAAATCCAGTCGATATTGATCGCTCTCACCAGCAATGGCAAAATGTTGTTATCTCAAAGTTCTGTTCCAAAAAAAATCCATGTATATATTATAAACAATTCATGGCTGGCAGACAATTCATTCGCTGGCTGCTCGTCAACAGATGGATCTTCTCCAAGGCATAAAAATGCCGGCGTCAAGGGAGCCAAAGCCTTGACGGTATGCGTCCCACAACCTGTTGAAATCTAATTTGCCTCTGATTTGCTGTTGGATAACTGTCCAACTAGGTCCTTCTGTCTCCGAGTCACATAAGACATCAAAGGAATAATTGAAGAAACTGATTTTACGAACACCCCAAGTATCTCCAAAAGAAGTGCATGTCTGAGTAATTCACATTTCAATTAAGTTTAAGTAATATGAACATTCTCTGCTCTGTTCTTCAGTTGCAAAGACAATTCGCCTAAAAACGCACAGAATATGCGTGAACCAATAAAATTTCATCTTCCGATATGGTAAACTATTCTTAACAGAAACAAACATAAACTGAATGTTCAAAGTCGGACTCCCGACATTTTAATGTGAGGAATTTAAAATGGATTCTGCCTTGCAATTGAGCACGTAGAACGTCAACGTGGTGCCGAATGGGAATTACAAAATGAACGATCAGGAGTTGCTAGTGGCTCAACAAACCCGAGGTGCACAAGGCATACAAGGATGAGGCATACAAGGATGAGGCATACAGGGCATGTATGCATTGCAGCACGCCATTCTAAAATGAGTGAATGTATTTAAAGTTCAAACTGATTTCAATATTTGGTTTTACTTACTGTCGTGAAAGATCGCGATGCTCCATCTTAATGCGAAGAACGTCACAGAAGCGAACTTCAGCACCACGATACGGTCCCTTCCGTGCATTCAAACTATTTCTGCTTGATACTGATCCCTTTACAGCCTTCGGGACCTTAGATCTGTTCGATTTACCATTTATTGAACGATTACTTGTCGATGCCCTTGTGCCGCCTTTTCCTTTCTTGCTTTCCCTAGCTTTTGATCCACTGCGTTTGCCACTTTCCGGTTTACCTTTGGGCATATGTGCTTTTTCACTACTGATATTTTTTCCTTGAGTCTTTCCATCATTAGTTTCATCAACAGGAAGCAGGTTTATATTTTTGGTTTTAGCACTTCCCCTTTTTTCTTTGCCATATTTTTCACTTATGCGCTTAATCGATTTTGTATGGGTTTCCACATCATCCACATCCTTTTTGCCTACTGAATTTTTCTCGTCGTGCCCTTTCCCCTTTTCTTCTTTGGATTTTGATAAGGATGCATTTACTTTACCTTCTCCCTTCGTTTTAGTGCCTCTCTTACTCGATTTTTTATCGATTTCCGCGTCATCGACATCCTTTCTGCCTATTTGATTTTTCTCATCGTGTCCTGTTTCCTTTTCTTTTTCTGATTTTGGTAATGAACCCTTTACTGTACCTTCTGCCTTCGTTTTAGTTCCTAGCTTACCTGACTTTTTATCGGTTTCCGTATTATCACCATCCTTATTGCCTACCCGATTTTTTTCATCAAGATCTTTTCCTGATGTTGGAGAAGATTCTTTTACTTTATCTTCTTCATTCATTTTGCTGACGCGCTTACTCGATTTTTTACCGGTTTCTGCGTCATGGACATTCTTTTTTCCTACTGGATTTTTCTCATCGCGTCCTTTTTCTTTTTCTAATGTTGGTGAAGATTCTGTTACTTTCTCTAATCCCTTTGTTTTGCTGTTTCTCCCTTTTGATTGTTTACCGGTCTCAGTATCATCGTCAACCTTTTTGCCTACTTGGTTTTTTCCATCGCGTTCTTTTCTTCTTCCTTTGTTAATTGTTGGTGAAGATTCATTTAGCTTATCTTCTCCCTTCGTTTTGCTGAATCTCCCTTTCGATTTTTCTCGCTTTGAGGGATCTTTATTGTAATCGGTATTACCATCGGTATAACAATTTTTATACACACTTCCATCTCAAAATTGTATGAATCTATATTAAATGCTTTAAATATGTTATTATAACCTTACCAATTTGCTTATCAGGCCATCGTGGGTAAATGCTATTGCCACCGTCGAATATCGAATATTTCTCTCGGCTTTTCTTTCGGTTTAAGTTTTTGATTATTTTATGACAAACCCTCTTAAGTATTGAATAAGTAAAATCAGTCAAAAAATGATGAGCACACTGGCCACCTCGGTTGTAGTTTTTGTCGCAAAAAATTGTGTTACTACTAAATGATGTACTAAATAGAATATAGACTTTTAGAACTGAAAACCACTTACAAACATATACATACCTAGATTGTGGATTACAATGAATCTGCTCTAAGTCAAAAACCATTTTTTAAACATTCATTTTAGTTTAGAATTTTGTTTTATATTTTAATGGTTAGAATTTGTATTTTCCGTTTTAAAAGTGAGATCTGACATTAAATTCAAAGAAATCTAAAATTATAATTGTGTGATATTAAAATGAAAGTGAAGGCATTTTGCTTTGACCTTGAAATTAGGGATGTGTATGAGTATGTCATAATCTTATGGCGAGTGGACATTATCTGGGCATTTATTTGGAACAATTTGTTGGAACCATTTGCGATGCCATCTTTTATTTTAATTTCGAATTACAATTGTATTCATAAGGACAATAAAAAAAAATATTGATTTTTGATAGTAAAAGTCATTTTGGATTTTTGAATTAAAAACGGTTGGGATTTTGTAATTGCCTGATTTGTCAATATTTCAAATAACATCGAGTGTACACAGGCAAATGGCAGTTGGAAATCCTCTAGCGTAACAGACAGTGACTTAATACCAGAAATTTCTTGGTCGAGTGCATGCGAAGATTATCCAAGTTACGGGTGCAAAAACTTCCACATATTACAATCGCAGAGTCGCAGTCGCAGTCACAGACTGGGGTTTTGGTTTTGGTTATAGCCACACCAACTCACACTTAAGTATATTGTAATTTAATGTCGCTTTCTGCAATGCTTTTGCGAAATAATTGAGTGAATTGCGCACGAACTTAACAAGTAAATTTGATAAAAACTTATTTTCCCATATTCATTTATATTTATAAGTATGCAAGTGTAAGATGTATTAGTTTCCCGTTGTGCTAGAGCGATTTTCTTCATTTTTTGTACTTTGTATGAGTCCATAGTAAAATGTCTATTTTTCTACACATCGGCATGAAGCGAGTAATAGCTGCTACTTGCTTGACGATTTATAATTTGAACAAATTGCTGGAATATTAAAGTAACGCATGAGACAAAATCGGTTTCGTTCTGCGCATATAAATATGAGTGTGCAAATACCAAAACTATTAGTTTGATATTTAGTGTCGCAGCGCAGTGACAAAACTGTTATACACACAAAGCAAGGATTAAGGATTCGTGACAATAAAATGGATATTAAATACCTCGTCCTCTTTTATATAATTGGCATATTGCATCTGTCAAGCTTTTGTGAAGCGATTCCAAAATTTGAAAACAAACCAAAGTAAGTTTTTAAAAAGAATATTAACACGACCAGAGTAAAAAAAATTGTTAAAAACTATAGAAAAATTTAAGACAAAAATTTAAAAAAGCTTTTTGGTTTGCTGCAGGTCAAATACTTTTTTTATTATTTATTTGAATTCTTGAGTAGTGCATACAAGTCACAATAAAATAAAAAATGATGTCTCTAAACCATGAACAACTTATTTAAAATATTCAAAGTTTTGAAAAATTGAACGACATTAAAAAAAAGTCATGGCGGTTCAGAGTACGTAGGCTAAATAATATTTTCTAGAATGCTTTCACGTCATCGACCGAACTAATTTCCTTGTTTTTTTTTTAAACAATTCATTTTAATATATTGAAAATTTATATATATGAAAAAAAAAACTATTAAAATAGCTTTTAAGTCGAACAATCACATATTTAAAAATATTAAGAATTTGATTTAAAGATATGTTAACATATTATGGATCCAACCAATTTAGAAAAGTTTCTGGTAGTACATCAATTATGTTAATGTAAATATCAAATCATAATATTATTTTTAGGGCATACACAGAGAATTCGCAATGGAATCGAGCATATCAAACCGAAAACAAAACTCAGTTAAAGGAACTGGACACGGCATCAACCAAAGATAGACTAGAGCGACTGGGCTACACTACTGGATATGGTTCATTAAATGTGTGTTTAATAAAAATTTAAATAAACAATAATAATTATATATTATTGTTTGATAGGGTTACCCGAGTAGCACAGGACTTTCTGCGTATAATCCCATTAAACTTGATCTGGGTGGGGTCGTACTGGGCACCCTCGTTGGCATAGGAGCCATCATCCTTATACCCAAAATACTGTCTGCCTTTCATGGTGGTTACGGAGGCTATGGGCGCAGTGAGTGAAATTAAAAAGTCTATTATTATTTTATTTGTTAAAAAAAATCTGCATGTGTCTTAAGGCGAGGATGATAACGATTTAGCGTCCCTGAGCAGCATGATAAATAAAATTGACACTGTGCTCGGCCAAAACAACATCGACTCAACAAGTTGCATGCAACGCGCCATTTGCGGCTATGTGCGTTCCACCGAGAGCAATATAAAAACTGGAGTATCGGATCAAATGGATGAATTCATTCACATGTTGTCTGGGTAAGTCCAAAAATGCAATTTTTGTTTACTTATTTGCATAGTGAGTGGTTGAAACAGTTAGCTAAAAATAAATTGTTTATAATATCAGACGAATTTATTTGGAACAACTAAAGCAAACATATTTCACATACCTATATAGCTTATAAGTTCATATTCCTTTCCTAAATTGACTAAATTGAAATCATTGTTTGACCCGACAAGGGAAATCAGTAGCTTTGTAAAATATAATTTAAATTAATATCGTTAAACAATATTCTGTAGTATTTTTGATTTGAGCGTCCTAACTTTCTTGTTTCCTTAGTAATTTTTCATTTGAACATATCTCCGAGAAACCTTTGACAGTGTTATACTGCAGTAAATTCGCCTAATTCCACCGACTATTTATTCTTTCTTTCTTTCCGCCTATCTTTCTCTCTCTTTCGTTTTTTCTTATTTATATATTTAATGTCTTACATTTCATAATATTTAATACACTTCCCATTTTATGTAGCTATTATTTATTTAGTTTACATTTTCTAAATTCATATGTAAAAAATGCATCCATCGCTTTAAGTTTATTTGTTTTGTAAAAAATGAATAAAATAAAAAATGTAACATTTTTGCAGAAACTCGCTTGTGGACTATCTATTGGACGGTACTGCAATTAAAGAAGCATTGGAGCATGGAAAGGAAATAAACGACAAACCTTGCGAAGAGCTTTACGTTTCCTGTCCATTGGATAGTAAATCGGCCACAAACGTTCTTATGAAATTATTGCCCAAGAAGCATAAGCAAACAAAGTTAAAACCGACAGGTTCTAATACAGAATCATAAGTTTATACATTGCATGAGAATGTAAGTTTAGATTCATGTTATGAAAAGTTATCACAAATTATCATTTTGACTTGTAAAGCGAAAATATTAAATGTTATTAAATCTCAACTCCATAAATACAAAAATTGCATTTTATTACAACACGCTTGCAAGCAATATGTAAAACTCAAGTTCAACTCCAAAATGCTGAACAATGGTGGCGATGGGTGGGTTATAAACCGATCTTTAAGGACTCTTTACTTTAACTAAGCTGCTAAAGTTATAAAGTTTATAAAGTAGTCATAAAAGTAAATAATTTCTAATTGACTTCGACTAGCATTGAAATTTGAATACTTATGTTGTATTTATGATATGCAGTTTTATTTATGATGTGTTTTGAATTTAATTGGAGTCAAGTAATAATTGCAGTTGCATTTCCTGTTTTTCGATTATCGGCAGCCAGTGCTCAGAAGGAAATACGAAATCGGGTGAATCCATTTTTTTGATATGATCCAAAGTTTTAAGCACACTTTTGCGATGTGAGTTCTTGTCTTGTATTATCGCTTCTAGTCTGTCCATTAAATTATTTGATTCTCGCACCAAGTCATCAATTGACTGGAGCAGGGCATACCAATCAATTGTCTGTCTCCCGACTAGGGAATTCCCGCTGAGCTGAAATGGAATAGGGGTAAAACTGCGCCATGGCTTATGAGGCTCAATGGTGTATGGAATGAAATGTTCTGAGGCTCCCATTTCGACCACGTCATCGTCAAAATGCCACGATGCCAAAGTGGGATAAAACTTTCTTATATTAGAGTCCATTGGCATCTCACTCTCGGCTGTGTCACCTGGTATATAATGCTTAAAGTCAAGTGGACACGGGTTTGTGGCTGCATTGACAGCATTTGGTAAAAGTGTTTGGGTTGAGACATCTGCCGTATCGATGGCATCGGTCATTTGTGATGTCGAATAGTGTAATACGTCTGCAAGAAAGACGAGTTAGTCCAAACGTAATAGGTATATTAAAGCTTTCGATTGTACATTGATCGTAACCATCCTTTTTAATGGAGTACTGTCCATCCGTTAAAATTCCAACATCCTTCAGTAAAATTAAATCGCACTGCACATCGACCGAGGCTTCTTTCAATAATTTCGTAGGCACAAAGTCTGTTTGCAATGCCACATTGGTCTTGCCAGCTCTCAAGCGTCTGCAAATCAAATAAATCTGATTGTGTTATAATAAATCAATTGTAATTTATAAACAAACCTGGAAGCATCAAGCAATTTTGCTCGGAGCAATGCATTTTTGTCCGGCTTGGCAAGAGTTGAAACGCTGACAGCTCGCCATGGAGGTCGCTTGGATTCATTGTCCTTTTCCTTTTCAGTAGCCAGTTCTTTCATGCGTTTCCAACTACTTTTTGCTCTAAATATATTCAAATCAAATTTTTATTAATTAATTGACCATCATGAGGTATAAACTAGTATTTCATTGGCTCAGTTGTGCACCTAAATACCGTCGACGTATAATCTATAATAACTTAATAATCTGCTGACTATTTAAATTTTTTAAGTTAAAGGATAACAAAAACCAAAATGGAAGGCCATTAAATCTATATATTACATTTACATTTACCAATTTGTTTTAAGTAAGATATTTTTAATAATATTTTTAGCCAAGTATACGAATAATAATAAATATTAATATTAAAATCTTAAATTAAATTGGGCATAACCGACTTAAAAATTATCTAATGCCATAAGTAATACAAACTGGGGGCAAGTGCCACAGAACTCGGTGGGTTTAGCCAAGAAATACTGATATATGAAGAATATTTCAGTAATCTATCCTCTTTACCTTTGTAATTATTTAGCTCTTCAATTAAAAGAGATTAAAATTTGTTTAACAACTATGAAAAGCTATCTTAGATACGACAATAATTGGCGTTCTCTTTCAGCTGCCTCTATTTAACTAAAATTATTACTTAACAAACAGACAGATTTTTCTATAATAGTGCAATGCTATTATTCTGCTGGGATAGTTTTCATAGAAACAGGCTATATATGTATTTAAATATGTTGGTTAAGCCAACTTACCTGATTGAAGCCGCACTTCGACTGTTGGCTGTCAAAACGGTTTTTTGGTCTTCGCTTGTGGTCTCACTATTTCCCAACGAGGTTGCGCTGTTGTTGGAGTTGGAGTTGGAATTGTGTTGTGCATGTATCTGTGCCTTGCTGCTCATATTACTGATTCTTATTGCATGCTCACTGTTTAAATTTTCATTGTATGGTTTTCTTGTACAAGGCAATTTAACTTTCGTCAATGAATTGGTAACTGCGTTTATCGCAACCCAATATATCGATGCAAAACAACTTTCGTGACTCATGTTGCCATTGGCAACGTGTTTTTTTTTTTAATTTTCCGTGTATGCAACGAAAAGAAATTAATTAACTGACCCAAAAAGTTGTCAAAAGTTGTACTGTAAATTTGTACATGACTTGAACGACAATAACTCATACAAATAAGGCAATATTAGGCCCACAAAATATTAAATTTATACTCGAAGATTATGCACCACCTTATGCACTATATATATAGCTTTTTTTAATTATGCTAATAAGTATTATCTAAAAAAAAAAGTAGAAGTTTATCAAAATGTGATAAGTAGTCAACAGTACTGATTTCTGATACCTGAATTTTTTTTCTGAAACATTTTTATCAAATAGATTTTGGTTTCAATTATGCTGTTTTTAGTTACCAGGACGAGATCATACACAACTAAGAAATTTTTACCCGACATACATTACTTTAATTGAATTTTATTCAAAAAATTATGCATTTTGATAAAATGCGCTTAAAATACGAAAAGGTTCAGTGTTGAATCCATCTAGGTGTGGTCTACCAGTTTTGTAGCAACAATCCGTAAACAATTCCACACTGTCTCGATGGAACCAATAGTTTTTAGTAGTGCTGTTGGAGCTTAAATTAAGTGTGTTCAGTTGGAACACCCCAAAGTGAAAGACTCTTCCGTCCGTCTGAGCGCATTGCACAACAATCGGTTTCTGAATGTCTCCGTTGAATGAAACGCCGTACAACTGCTTAGCTCGGGAAACAGCTGCAACAAAAGCTTTGAGCAAAGTACGTCCATGGAATTGAGTTGTCGTCACTTCGGAGCCGTGCACATTATTAACAATATTTTTGTTGAAAAACGTTAATATTGTATGCGGATGAGAACAACTTATTTCGCGGCCAATCGCTAAAATTTTACACAAACTATTTTATCATATCAACGACTATAAACTGATCAGATTACTTACGATAAAAGTTGTCTTCCGTGTATATGTTTTGCCGTGGCATTGAAACTGTGAATTTCATCGGATAAAGATCTGGCAATTCCCCATTGTATTTTCCCTTGATGGCATCGAGGGCACGCGAAGAGCTTATTAATTTCTCACCACTGACTGTCAAGGCGAGCAAGTCATTGTCCTTAGTTATAGTTGTTTTAAATGTGACATTGTCGATGAACCTTCGACGCTCGGTAACTGGACGACCAGCCACTTTCTCGATCTCAAACAATAGCTTGTTTACTAAAAGGCGACTGAAAATAGCAATACCATTATTGAAAAGTCAATAATACTAAGCATATATACTTGTACAATTAATAAAGTGATTTAGTGGAGAATGTACTTTTAATACACAAAATTACAAAACTTAAATTTGCCTAGTTCTAGTTATTAGATTATTTCTCTGTTCATTGCACATATCTGTGCATATACCAAATATCTAGGGTACATCAGTAAAAACGCTGATTGATCATTAATCAAATTGTCTAAAAGGCTGAAAAAGATAAACTAATATGGTGCTTAATAAATATATGTGAGGGATACATATACTTGCTGGTTACATATTGTATTCTTATTGAGCTTGAAGGAAGACTATTAAAACTATTAAAAATTGCATTTATATTATTCATCAGAAAATATAATGTGACTTGTGCAGTTAATGAAATAAATACAAGCTCATGGAAGAAAAATTATAAAATATATAAAATGTAAGACTCAACTAAACTAAGACGAAGATCTTAAATATTTTCACTAAATGGATACAATGGATAAAATTTGTTTATTTTTGACATGTTTTCTCTAGTCGAAAAGATTTCAACCAGCTTCTAGGGAAATTAAAAATTTCATTTTAAGTGTATACGCATACTCTAAGAGACTATAATAATATATCATATCACATAATAACTTTACAAATATAATACATCGAATTCGCATTTAGGTTCAAACAGAAAATATCAACCTCATATTTTTCGCATCGTTTAGTTTAAAAAGTATAGGTAAATAAACAATTAAATTAATAAAAAATCTTCAAATCTTATTTTTTTTAATAAGAACAGTCGATTTAAAGATGTATATACCAAATTATGACTTGCTCGAACCATAATGAGGATTTAACACTAACGAAAATGTTAACTTAGAGCAATACTGCAGCAATACAGAACATAAATATGCTTTCGGAGCTGTGTTAATTATAAGTAGTGTGATATTAAAATAAACTTACATGCGTCTTTCGTGGGAGATGCCGTAAAGACGGGGTAAATTAAAAGCTGGTCGATCGATCAGTTTGATCTTTGGCAGTTTTACTTGCTGGGCATCCAGCAGATGGGACGAAAAGATGGCATTCTGAACAGATCGATCGACGGCCTTTGGCAACTGCGCATTTGAAATAGCGTCCTCGATTTGTGGTGGAAAGTTGTTAATCTCGATTGTATTAGTCAAAACCTGAGCTTGCGGCAATCCTCCCAGGAGAACGTTGTTATCAGTAAACACATGACGTGCATTATTATGCCAATTTGGATGGGTTTGGTCTTCAATAATCGGCTTTATGACAGGTCCGAGAATGTCCACTCTGTGTGTGCAAACATATTAAATTTATTTTAATTTATCATTTAGCTCACAACTTACAATTTCAGCTCTTTTTGGGGACTCAGCACTTCCTCGGGCAATTTTACTTGAATGCCAAATTTTATCAGCTCTGCGGCTGCTCCGGTCTCTTTGGGAACGCGTCTGCCTTGCACCTGCCAGTGCTTCTTGAAATGCCATCCAATGTGCTGTGCATACAACTTGTTAGTTAGCCGCATTTTTATTAATTTTATTTAACAATTTCGGTTTGCACGAATCTCAGGTTATGAAACGCTCACAGCTGATGTTATCGATAGCTAATTATTCAAACTATCGATAATGACTGTATACATCGCAATATCGAATTTATTTAGTCGTTTAGGGCAGAACTTACACTGAGCGCCATCAAGCATCAGCACGCGCAAATTTCGTATATAAATTGTAATATGTCATAAATATTATGTCAAACATTTTAAATTGAACTACCTTGCATCTTCGTAAAATTGAATTGTAAAAGTGCTGCGGAGAGCAACTTATCTTAAAATCAACAATCATTTACATTTTTCAATAAAAGATTTTATGCAGCTTAAACATTTACGCTTCAAGTCGCTTTTTAAATATATATTATTTTGTTAGCAACATTTTTTTATCAGTTAACAGCTTGTGATGCTGCAGTGTGAAGAGAATGAATATATTCATTGATAAACTTCTATGTTTTTCGCTAGATGTCGCTCTGTGGTATGATTTACGAATTGTTGGTTCTGATACATTTCCTTCGGCATTAAAAGTACCGCATCCTGTTTAATTTCGGTTCCGATTTCGGTTATGCACTCCAATTAGTAAATATCTGATTCCTACCTTACAAACTGGTTTCTGCTCTTTGATCAAAATTTGATTTCCACTTAAGAGTTTCTTTTTTTAAATTGTTATAGCGAACCAAATTGGGAGTGAATATTTGCTGTTTTATATGTTTTAATGGAATGTTGCAAAGTTATAAATTGATCGAAATATGCATTTAAGTGTACACAATGGGCAATTCAACAGGAAGAAAAACCTTAACCGAAATATGAAATACTAACGGATTTTCTAAATTAAATAGAAAAAATTATCTGCAATTAAAAAAATCAATATCAATACATATAAATATATTCATTTATATATAAAAATATATATTCATATATATATATATATATATATATATATATCTATAAAATACATTTAAAAACAATGTTTCTATATATAGAATGCATTGATGTGAGGAAAATGTACCCAGGCAATTTTCTGTAAATTTAAAATTAATTCTCAACCAAAAAGAAAAGAAAAAAGAAATATACGCACCACAATAAAATGAAGAAATATTTGTAAATTCCAGTAAAATGATGTGCTTTGTGGCACAGTCAAGTCACTTTAATGTGTTCATTTTTTGACTTAATGTGCAACTGTACAATTTACTTAGAAGTAGTCGTGAAACATAATTTGTTAAACAGGCGCACACTTGTACAAATATGATTCTTACTTAAAAAGGTACACACTTTAAACTTAGCAGAAGACGCAACACACATCATCATTTCTGTGTTTTTTTGTTTTTCGTTCTCGCTGTTACAAACTGGATTTGAATTTAATCATAATTATTTAAATCTAGTCATCATTTAAGAAGGCTAAAGGATTAGCTTAAATAGCTAGCGCATGCGGTATGTATTTGATTCCTGAATCTCTGACAGATCTCCCTTGAAATGGATGTCGATGACAAAGTCCAAGTCGCGATTGTTGCGCTCATTTGGCTTCATTTGAAAGGTCCCATTGATCTCCTCGTTTTTCTTCGCCGTCATGTGATCGTCCAGGTAGAATACTGTCTGCTTCCAATGCGTGTACGTCGAGTCCGGCGACGTGCTGAATCCCAGACGCTTGTGGCACTTGGTGAACTCAATATTGAAATAGGTGACCAAAGCCTGCACAAAATCATTTCTCTTAATTGTCAGATTGAATTTCGACGAGAAATTCAAATCCTTTTTTTGCACCGTGTACAAATCGACTTCCTTCACCATGCAAGCCGTGGATACGACTTGTTTAGGATCGACAACATCGACGAGGGGCTCCGTGACAGCCACCTTGCGTATGCAGCTCATGTCGAAGCCGTAGACATCGTCCCACCAGTTGATCTTCTCGTCTTTATACTGGCGATCCTCGATAGCTGTGATATAGAGTGTACCCCGATCCGGGAACATCATTCCATTGGGCTTCAGCCATTTGTCGCGTGCATACAAAACCGTATCCAGCATCGATTCATAAAACAGACAGTAGCTGGAGAGGATTACATATTTAGTTATGATACATATATATTTAATCTATAGATTAAATACCCCATCCACTCCGAGATTATAATGTCGACTTTCTCAATTCCACCAGGCAGCTCAATTTCCTCAATTTTCCCCTTGACTACGGTTATTATTTCCTGCAAATTATTGTCGATTATCACTTGGCGAGCAAACTCAATAATATTCGAGCAGTCGACAGCAATCACTTGGGCCGCACCAGCCTTGGCGGCGAACATGGACAAGATGCCGGTGCCGCAGCCCACATCCAGAACAGTCTGAAAAGGATTTAAAATACCAATTTGAAGCGATCTTTCAATATGATGCAGCACTGAAACAAGCTGAACATTGGACTTGATTTAAACAAAAGGAAATATTGGCTCAAATCAACCTATAAAATGTATATTGCTGAATCGTACCTTGCCCTGGAAGAGATGCTTGTTGTGGTACATCGCATTGCGATACGTCACCGTCCGCACCTCATCCTTGAGCATCTCCTCGTGGATGCCAAAATGGGCATACGAATCAAAGTAATAATCCCTTGATGTCATCTCATCCGCATTGCCGCCATCATGAGGAGCAACAGCATCTGGAGAAGCAGCTGTAGCGGTTGGAGAAGCAACTGGAGCAGATGCGCTGGCAAGTTTCTTTAAAACATTATTCGAGTTCGCCGCATTTCCGATTGGGATGAGGCCGATTGCAGGCTCGACACTCGCATCCATGGCTATATCTGTTGAAGACTGCACATATTCCTTTCAATTAGCAATTCGCCATTAAGAAAAATGTTTTTGCTTACCATTTTACACGAGTTTATTTGGCGTGAGTTTTGAGAAATCAAATAGGTTTGGCAATGCGAAAAGAGACCGGACTGCTTCCCTCCAAACACACGCGAAAAAGTGCTACCAAGCAGCGGTCAGGGATGCTGCAACAATATCGATAACTAACATTTACGATATGTATTTCATACATTTATATCGATAGAAATATAGTATATATAGAGTAAATTAACATTCAAATAATATTTTTACAACATTAATTTTCGTTAGATTTTCTAAAATTAATTACAATAAAAGAACAAGTTTTATTTGAGAAAATTATAACCATCCCTTCAGAATTTTGCAAAATGCGCTGAACTTGGAAACAGTTAAAGTATTTGACCAAATTTAAAATTTGGCGCCTTTTCTTTTACGAATCAAAATTAGAAGCGCCCTATGAAATGATAAAATGCGAAAATAACATGCAAAAATTGTTATTTGTATGTTCAAGATTTAAATCTGAGTATAAACTATGTAGTCATATTATAAATCTTTTGTCACAAATTATTACGAATCAAATATATATATATATTAATATTTCAACATAGCATAGTAATTTTTTTTTATTTTGTAATTTTACAGACGACTGCTTATAAGCTCTTTCAGATATTCCTCAATAATTTACAATATTTTCGAAAAATATTCAAAGTTAGAAAAGCAAATTATTAATTTACATAAATGAAATTCTTCTGCACCCTACAATTTAAATTTAATTGCCATTTAGAGTTAAGAAAACATACGCTCGTAAATGTTAACGACAATGGAGATCGATTACAGGAATGCAGGAAACTCGTGGTCATTGGTATCTGAAAAACCCATTTTACGCGATACTATCGAGTTATTTATTTATTATTTGATTTAATATTTATCGCCTTAGCCATATCGATAACAAAAATGCCTCTTGCAATTTTGGCGGCAAAATTTTGTTAAGCATCGTGATTGCGTCGATGTTATTATAAATAGTAAGCTGGAGCAGTCCTGTTTTAGAGAAGCTATTTTAACAATCGTCTACCAATTAAAATGGACGGCTTTGATGACGCGGGTGTATTTTTCTCCGACAACTTTGGCAATGATCAACAGTCCAACGGAGACCAAATTAATTTGCAGGCCGTAAAGAAAAAGTACAAGGAATTTATTCGCACTTTTAACGAAGACAATTTCTACTATAAATATCGGTGAGTACTGCGATATAGATATGGATGTCATATAGAATATTTATGTTGGCATTGTAGTGATAATCTCAAGCGAAACTATCTCAATGGACGATATTTTCTGGAGATCGAAATGGAAGACGTGGTTGGATTTGATGAAACGCTTGCGGATAATTTAAACAAACAGCCGACGGAGCATTTGCAGATCTTCGAGGAGGCTGCCCGCGAGGTGGCCGATGAGATAACGGCACCACGGCCAGAGCACGAAAACCACATGCACGACATCCAAATACTGTTGATGTCTGGCGCAAATCCAACAAATATTCGTCAACTGAAATCGGACAGCGTATCGCGGCTGGTGAAAATTGCCGGGATTATTGTGGCTGCATCGGGCATTCAGGCGAAGGCGACACGCATGTCGATCATGTGCCGCTCTTGCAGCACAGTAATATCCAATCTGAAGGTGAATCCCGGCTTGGAAGGTTATGCCCTGCCACGTAAATGCAACACTGAGCAGGCTGGTAGACCCAAGTGTCCGCTGGATCCGTTCTTCATTATGCCGGACAAATGCAAATGCGTCGATTTTCAAACGCTCAAGCTGCAGGAGTTGCCGGACTTTGTGCCCCAGGGCGAGATTCCACGGCACCTGCAGCTGTTCTGCGACCGATCGCTATGCGAACGTGTTGTGCCCGGCAATCGTGTCCTCATTCACGGCATCTACTCCATCCGGAAAGTGGGCAGGCCGACGAGACAAGACGGTCGTGAAAAGGCTGTGCTTGGTGTGCGGGCTCCGTATATGCGTGTTGTCGGCATTATTGTGGATGCGGAGGGAGCGGGCGCTGTGTCGCGCTACAATAATATCTCCATTGAGGAGGAGGAGAATTTTAGGCGCTATGCCGCCTCGGCAGATATTTATGACCGTCTCTCTAAGTCGCTGGCGCCCAGCATCTTTGGCTCAACTGACATCAAGAAGGCAATCACATGCATGCTCTTTGGTGGCTCACGCAAGCGTCTCCCGGATGGTCTCTGTCGTCGTGGCGACATTAATGTGCTCCTGCTGGGCGATCCGGGTACGGCCAAGTCGCAGCTGCTCAAGTTTGTCGAGAAGGTCGCTCCAATTGGTGTATACACCTCCGGCAAGGGCTCAAGTGCAGCTGGTCTCACGGCCTCTGTTATGAAGGACCCACACACGGTGAGTTCCCTTTCACAGATTCTATCAATTAAACATAATTCAATTTCATTAAATTTGTACTTTATATTTATTATTATTAAATTGCACACAGCTAAAAAAGTCTAGACAAGGTTCAATCAAGAAATAAATGCAACTTATTTCTTTTACCAAAAAATTATATAATACTCCTAAATCTATTCATATTATTTTGCCATAAATGAAAAAATTAGCTATTTTTTATTGTCTGTGTTGTGTATTCACAGTTTTAAATTTATTTTTATTAAAACATAATTTATTTTATTAATGCGATATCATTTTATTGTTTATTGTTTATTTTTCTACAATTCTGTGATAGTTCAAATGAAGTAGTTATTAAGGAACTCTGCAATGCTCTTATAAATCTAATTCTGGAACATGAATCTTGTGTGTGGTATCCTCAATATCTGATTCACCAAATTCATCTTATATACATCGTATAATGTTGTAAAATAACTACATAGTGAAATTATTTTCTCTACGTTGATCAGTTCTGAATCTCTAACTTCTTCCAACATTTTTTTAATCTTTGTACCTATAAGTATGCCTAAAATTACCCTTTTCGAGTATTCTATAGTGATTAAAAGACTTTTTCATTTTATCCATTTTGGAAAAGCTTTGTGTTAGCATTAAAAACTTAATTTGAATCGTCATGTCTCGTCGACTTTTCTTAATGACATTTGGAAATAAGTTCTAAATCTTTTGACTGTAACCAGTTGATACGAAACTTTAAAAATGATTTTCAGTCGTCCAGTCGTAAATTTGTGAATATTTATTTAAGATAAATTTATATATATATCATTATGAAGGCAATTTTAAATAAAAATAAATATCTGGACTCTTTGGCGGAGTGTGCAATACTATATATATATCTATATCAACTATATTTATATATTTTTTTATATTTACTTTTGATGCCCATATTTTTCCCCAGCGTAATTTTGTTATGGAAGGTGGCGCCATGGTTCTGGCTGATGGTGGTGTCGTTTGCATTGATGAGTTTGACAAGATGCGCGAAGATGATCGCGTTGCCATTCACGAGGCAATGGAGCAGCAGACTATATCGATTGCCAAGGCTGGCATTACAACCACTTTGAACTCACGTTGCTCGGTGCTGGCAGCTGCCAACTCGATATTTGGTCGATGGGATGATACAAAGGGCGAGGAGAACATTGATTTTATGCCGACCATTCTGTCGCGTTTCGACATGATCTTTATTGTGAAGGATGTGCACGATGAGACCCGTGACATCACTTTGGCCAAGCACATTATAAACGTGCATCTCAGCTCCAACAAGTCAGCACCTTCGGAGCCCGCCGAAGGTGAAATCTCGTTGGCCATGTTCAAGAAGTACATCCATTATTGTCGCACCCATTGCGGTCCCAGGCTTAGTGAAGCAGCTGGTGAAAAACTAAAGAGTCGTTATGTACTTATGCGTTCGGGTGCCGGGCAACAGGAGAAGTCGGCGGATAAGCGCCATTGCATTCCTATTACGGTGCGTCAATTGGAGGCTGTGATTCGTATTTCGGAATCATTGGCAAAAATGCATTTACTGCCGTTTGTCACCGATGAACATGTAAATGAAGCTCTGCGCCTCTTTCAAGTATCTACCCTGGATGCGGCCACAACGGGTAGTCTGGCTGGTGCCGAGGGTTTCACCACCGAGGAGGATCAGGAAACTTTAAATCGAATAGAGAAACAACTAAAGAGACGTTTTGCTATCGGTTCTCAAGTTTCGGAGCAAAATATTATGCAGGTAAATATTATGTTATATATATTTACATATTTATGATACATTAATTATATACCTTACTCACAAAATATAGGATTTCTTGCGTCAAAAATATGAGGAGAGAACTGTAATGAAAGTAGTTCATACGATGATTCGACGTGGCGAGCTTCAGCACAGAATGCAACGCAAGATGCTTTATCGCATTTGCTGAATTCAATGAATCACGAATCTATCACAAATTTAACTTATATTACATTTCCACTATTTTTCAATAAATCATTTTTACAATATCTCCAGTTGAATTAAACAATTATTATATATAGAGTACAATATTAATTGACTGACCAAAAATGTATGGCAACTTTTTAAGATTTTGAAAGCGCAAATTATTTCCGATAGCATATCGACTATACTGATCTGGAATCTATATCTGTTTTTTGTGGAAATTTAACTATCTTATAAACCAATTTTATGAGTTTTTGAGTAAAATTACCAAAAAGAACTGCCCAGATAATGCTTTAACTTTTAAAAATCTCATGGGAACATGTTATAATGTATGAAGATATATGATATATGTGTTTTCCATTGCACATATTTAAGTTGAATTTTGTGAAAAATTAGGCTGTTAAATTTAAAATTTGTTTTTACTGATAAGATTAAATTGATTGCTTTTTCCCACAAGCTTTTCAGTCAATAAGAAAAATTTGGACTACTTGTTTAGATTTAAGTTTCCATAAGTAATTTGGACCTTCTTTTATAATTTCCGCAGTTTTAAAATTTTTGCAACAACCGTTTTTGAACTATTTATATTTTGCTTAGGCAGTCAACTAAATTTCAAATTTTATGGAAACTTATGGTTTATAATAAATAATAAAAGATTGTATTTCTCCCGTAATGTTATCATTTCTTCATATATATAATGACAGCTTATCTTTTCTGTCTTTGATATAGTTAAAGTAATTTTTTTACTATTTGTCATTAACAATGTTTTTCATTATCAATAGTTTTAAGAAACCGAAGCAGTTACATTCTTATGTAGCCAGTTTTGCACTTTCTTTTGAAATTTATTTTTACATTAAATAAAAAACACCGATTAAAATGAGCATTTTATTTTATAAAAAGATCTGAGATTATATTTTTTAATACGTTACACAATTTGATAGCACAATTTTTGATAAAAATAATAATACCGTTTAAAAGTAATAGAACAAGATAAAAGTTTTTTTTGGGCCCGATTAATATTTTAATATAACATTTATGATACATCGCTAATTTTTGGTGTCCAATAATTCAAGAAAACAAGGTACCAAACTTTAAATCAATAATATATTTCAAAATATTTTTCCATAGGAAGCAAAAATATCTTCAAGAACTAACGTTGAAAATTGCGCATTTAAATAATTTTATTTTGTCTCAAGCATGAATCAAGCAACAAATGGTTTAAATTAAAGCCGCATGAATACAAAACAATTAAATTTCAATTGTTCTGCATTCATTTTGCAATTGAGCAAATAATTGATGTGTATGCATATATATGTGCATATATATATATATATAATACATACATACGTACATATCTCTGAGTAATTTCGAATAATGCTTCCCTACTGTCATTTAATCGGTTCAGTATGCATAGCTTGAGACTCTGTTTACAGTTGATCTATAATACTTCTAGCTATTAATTTATACTGAAACCGATATAATAAAATTTTAAAAACAATAAAAATTATATTTTTTTTGTAATCATTTTAAAATACTAAATGGGTGAATTTCTATAATGTAGAGCGATTTTTTGTACTGTATTATGTTGTGTTATTAGTAAATCCCAAAACTTTAAAGCCAAAAGTGGCACCATTAAACTTTATTTAAATAATGTTTATGATGCAAATATGTTGTATTGAATACTGACTAAAAAGCATTACATATTCTATTACTTGTGGAACATATTTTTAGTTTGAAGTACAATATATACGCTGTATAAACATACAATTTGATTAATTTACACATACTATGTATGAATGTAGTTGTATCTATTAATGGGATTTATTCTTGTTAACTCAGTTCTCTTACCAAAAGTCAATTAACTCGATTACTTTCCTGTTGACCGCAAATAGCAGTTTATAAACGTTACCATTGCCTTGTCATCACCCGGAATCAGAGGTAAAGGAAAAACACATACATATATGTATATATATAGGTGGGGGCATTTTGACAGATACAAAAAAGAAAATAAACAAATGTATATATATACAGAATAACAAATAAAAAAAACATGTTTCAGTATACCGAAAATAATGTACCCTTTTTGAAAAAAAATTATTAAAAAATTGAAATATGCGCATTAAAAAAATAAAAAAAAATCCTCTGTCGTGTGCGACTTTTTTCATCCGACAAACTTTGAATTTATTTATCTATTTATTATTTAATTTATTTAATGGCAAATATCTGTCCAAAAAGTCTTTGGATACACTTTTCTAATTTTCCATTGTATGGACGAAAGGAAAACTACATAATTAAATGTTGTTTTTAAGATGGATATCAAAACTATTTCAAATATGCTATCAACCTAAGTAAACATGTTTAAATGTATGTTATAGTTAAATACTTTAATAAATACTTAAATAAATAATTGCAAGTAGTAACCAATGTTTATCTTATTATTTATAATATCCCACACGCAAGAGTAAAAGAACAGGTCGTCTATATTTGTACGGAATCATTCATAATTACATATACATGTACAAGTGGTGAATCGATTCTTTATACCGTCAATGTTTATATGTACATTTAAATTTAGATCATGAAAATGGCATCAAAATGTCTCGAAGCAAATGTAAAGATAATTTAATGTTTTGCTTTTAGGAAGGACTTGATGATAATAAAATTCTTTCTTAGCTTTATTTGTCGACTAAAATCAGTCTGATCAATAGAAACCAATTAAGTTAAATTTAAAATAATAATTAATATTTAATGTAAGTTAAAGAAATGAATATAGATATTAAATGTTTATTTAATTTGGCTATTGTCAGTATACACAGAAGAAAATAAGTTAGATTAAATTAAGAATAATATGTATTATTTAGATTTAAAAATAATAAGAAATATTTACAACAAATATCTACCTTAATTTTAAAAATAGTTCAAAAATTACATTGAAAGAAAATATTTAAGTGAACAAACATTGCACCAAAAAAATATATTATATTTTGCCATACAGATTTACAGAGTATATTTATCAACGTCATCAGCATCCGCGACTTTTTTTTAATTTTCAAAAGAGGAAGAGCCACATGAATCTAGTTACATACATAAATACAATCATACGTACAAACATACATTGGATACAAAATTCACAAATACAATTAAAGTACACATACAAAACCATGTTCGACACATTCACACATTTGTATACATTTCGTACACACACATAGTGAAACACGTGTATGGAAAGAGAGGGGGTGTTTCAGTGAATGTGAGCGACGAGAGCATAGACGATGAGTGGGAGGGAGCGTGGAGGGGCCTTTTGTTTTGTGAATGGAAAATAAAATGAAAATTCTTGGTGCACAGCAGCCAATTCCGCTATATAGTACGTCAGTACAATTATAGCTCTCGAAGGAGCCAGTTCACATTGCTTGCAAGAAAGTCGTTCGTGACTGTAAATGTAACTCCTGTTATATTTGAGAAGTAAAAAAAAACACAGTTGAGTGTTGCAGACGATCATGTACATTTACCCGAGCTCACCCGAATCACAGTCGTTTTTGCAAGCCGAAGAAAGTGCAGCAGCCATTAAAATACAAGCTGGTTTTCGTGGCTATCGTGTGCGCAAGCAGATTTACCGTTTGACGAAAGCGAATTGTGCTCAGAACAACACACACAAGAGTACCGTACGACGTCAGCAGCAGCAGCGCAGCGATTTCATGGAGGCCAAAACGAAACAGGCAACCAAAATTGCTGACGGCAAACAGACGAAGATGAGCGTCATCAGCGCATCACCAACAGACGCAGATACGTCAGTCGAAGATCGTTCGGCGACAAAAATTCAAGCAGGCTTTCGCGGATTTCTCGTACGCAAGCAGCAAAAAATTGCGACAAATGCTGCAGTTAAAATACAATCAAGTTTTCGCGGCTTCAAGGCACGCAAGGATGCGGAAAAATTAAAACAGCCGTCATATTAAAAAAAAATATTCCTAGACAACTACTACTAATGTAAATGACTCTATATATATATATAGTCTAGTTATGTGTACATCCTGTAAATAGATTTAAAGTAAAAATAATAATCGCCATTTAAACAAAATAAATATTAACATGCAATGTGTTAAGTAATTCTTATTACTTATAATCTGTATTTTCAGTAAATGTAGAAAACTATATTGAATGTATATAGAAGCGTTTAATATTTGACAGACAGCTGTGTTCAAAATAATAGCACCATTACGACATTTTTCTAACAAATAAACAAAACAAACCATTGGATTTTTTTTTTTTTTTAATATACTTTGCTAGTTTTCAAATATGTATATTATTATTTGTTCTTTATAAATATAGATGAATTTAAAAATTAGTGAAAAAATAATAGCACCACTTGCACATTCTTTATAGAATTCGTTTATTGTTAATGATTTTTTTCTTTATCACTTCTTTTTTTATGAGTTCCTTAAACTTACAAATTCTTCAAAGAAACCTTGAAAACATTTAATTTAAAAGTGGTGCTATTATATTTTTTGAACTGTATGTGCACAATTAAGTTTTCATATATAAATGCATATAAATCATTATATAACTTATTACCATTAAAGCAAGAAAAATCCAAAACAAAGCATGAATTGTATTTATGTATATTCTTTAAAGTACATATATACATTGAAAACAAGTGTGGTATTTATATTTATATTTTGCATTAATGTGTTATGTTTGCGTATTAGTGCCCAACTGGTAAAATATTTTGTCCGATCGTTGAACATTTCCAGTGCATAAAGATGACATTTTTGTGTGCGTAAAGCAAAAATAATTAGGGTCATAAAAGTACAATTTGAAATTTGGATATGCTACATATTATATATATATGTACACATATTGTGTACACTCTGAAAAATTAATACATAATTGTAAATCGTTCTAATATGAAACTTGCTCTAAAAATATTAATTTATTGTTTTTAGATATATTTTCTAAATATTTGTAGAAAACGCCTAACATAAGTAAACAATACAAAAAAAAAAAAATTACAACCCGTAGGTTTAGAAATAATTCTTTTTAAATTTCTGAACGAAGATTTTTTCAGGTATTTTTTTCTGGGTGTATACTATTTGTAAACCAACATATGTTTCACACATGTATATCTAGTACTCTTTCAATTTTATCCAAATATTTGTCAAATAAATGTTAAATTATAAATATATGATTTTTCTTTTGTCAAGAACTTAAAATTTGTAATGTTAAATTTTTACCAGAAGAACCTGCCGTGACAGAAACTCTTGTGTGTTGTTTAGAGTCTGTAGAAGTTTTAATTTGGAGTCGCCTATAAATAAATAAATATTATTATGTATCTTGTATTCTGTTAAGCTCCGCTCCTAGCCAGGTGGAGGAACAGAAAATAACAAAGCATGTTGTATATATTTATATTTTGATATAATTTTTAAAAATGTTGTAATAAGTATATGTTATTTTAACCGAATCGTTTCTTTATTAAACGTTCTCATCCAGAATTCTAAATATATTTTCATATTATGGAATATTTTCTAAATAGCAGGCTAACTTCATATCGTGTCAGTTAGAATTATATTTATTAAAAATTTATTTTGTTAATTTGTTCTTTCCCATTTCGGCGCTTTTGATGCGTCTCTTTTTGTGTTTGGGAATAACTCTAAGAACCTCACACTCAATTTGGACCGGCATAGAGTTTTGTCTCCGGGGAGGCCATTTTAAGCTCATACTTGATTTATTTTGTAAACGTCTCTCTAAAATGGTAAGAGTACATTTTTTAAATTGGGTTATCTACTCCAATATTTCATTATACTCAAATAATATTTAAATTAATAATAATTTATATTTAAAATTAATATTTTATTTAGTATTTAATGTCGACTAATGTCAGTCGAGCCAGTAAAAAGAAATAAATAAAAACTAAATTAAATTGATTTAAAAAGATAATTTAAAATTAAATATTATTTTAAAATAACAAATAATTTTAAAATGCAAAATGATTAACAATTGTTGCATGGATTTGGGTAAACCCCTGAAAGAAAAATCAAATCCGACAGAAATAAATATATAGTTATATTAGTAATATTAATAACAATAATAATAATAATAATAATAATTAAACTTATAGCAAAATTTTGTTTATTTAATGTAAATTAATTTTGCTCGACACATAAAAATGCAAATATAAAAAAAATTTAGTTAAAAGAAAATCAATTAGACAAAAAATAATGAATAACAATATTTTAATTAACAAAATTAATAATAATTATAAAATTAGTATTAATAATAATAATCATATTTCGTATGTAGCTTACCATTTCGCTGTACGGTAGTTGTATCCACAATTTTGTTTTCAATATTTTCATCCTCTGGTGTGGAATTTGAATCCTTTTGCAGGGCATCTCCACGTTGCAGCGTTTGTCGTTTGGCAGCCAAACTACTCTCCAAACTGGCACTTTTGATGACATTCGTCTGTTTCTGCTTCTTCTGCTTCTTACTATGCAGTCGATAAGCGGATTGGATCTTTTTCGCAGCTTCCTCCTCGATGAATCGCTCCAATGATTCGCTGATGGCATCGTTTCCAAATGAGGCCTTGGTGTCTTGGGTTGATGACTTTGTGCCAGCACTGGCACGACGCAATCTTCGTCTGGTTAGGAATCCTCGTGCTCCTGCCTGAATCTTGGCAGCTGCTGAGACAATGGTGGATTCGGTTTCTGTGGATGTGTCCATGGCATCTGTCATTGCGGTGTCTATTTGAAAATCGTCAGCGGCGATTTGGTTGGGATCATAATAATCGGAGTCAGCCTCCGACAGCGAGTACGCCATTATCTTTTTCCGAATATTTTCTGATGTCTCATCGTCCAAGCAGAAACTGTTGCCACTATGTATCTCAGTGCCAAGATCAACATCTTCATTTTCAATAAATTGAACCGCATCTCCGATTGTCACTGATCGGAAAATACTTTTCGGATCATCCCCGGCGATTGTGTAATGCCGTGATAATTGTGTCCGAGCAATTTCTGCCTCATTGGATACAATATGATCTTCATCTGTGTTCCCAAATATTACGGACTCACTTTGAGCTGAACTCTGACGGCTTTCATCACGCTGCAAGCGATTATAAACGATTACATCACCATCTGGAATATCCAAAGAGGTTTGTTCTTGCAATGAGCTCATAGGTCGAACCACGGTTTCTTCTGACATTTCCTCACTAATATGAGAGTGTTCTCTATCTTCTTTCTCAAGTTGTGCTGACACAACCTCATCTGCTCCTGATATCTTTGATTCTTCATTCTCCAGTAAATTCACATTAGTCTCAATTTTAAATTGCTCCTGATTTATTTCGTTCCTTTTTTCAGTATCATTGTCTGTGTTATCCGCCTGATCAAGTGTAGTGTTTGAAATAGATTTCCTTTTACATGGTACCTCCTCAATTCCAGTAGAGAACTCTATCTCGCTGATCAGAAATTGTTTCATTATATCCAGAGTTGAAGCATCTGCATCTGCTAATAGATAAAATATAACAATTTTAAAATAATTTATTTTTATTTATTTATGTTATAATTTTACCGTCAGATTTCTCTACACATGGTACTTCCTTAAGGCTATTTGGCTCGAGTCCAGAAGATAAATCGATCTTTTTGTTCAAAAATTCCGTTAGATTTTCTTTAAAAAATATATTAAGAATATGACAATTTTACAAGAACTCGATTAATATGTGTTTATTTTACCATTTGGAAGCGATTCCGATTCTGAATGCGACAAAGCCTTATCTAAATCGATTTCTACATCGTTTGCGGAACCTGCTAAATTATTAGAAACTCCATTATCGGTTTCAAATATTTTGGTTGAATATATGTCATTTTCAAGATTGCCAATATCAGTTCCCAAATTTGTTTCAAGTGTACCATTGTGTTGAGGACTTGCCATAGAGGATTCTTTTTGTACCTCAACTGATTTCTGCTCTCTCGATTCTAGGATAATCGGTTGCGTGCCAACAAACCATTCAGATGATTTTGGTGCAGTATTTGTCAGGAATCGTCTAAATGCTTTCTGAATTTTGGTAGCTGCAAGGTTCTCACTTAAGGGAGTTTTCGAACTCGATGCCATATTGGATGTTGCCACAGTTTGGCTTTGCTTATTCTCCTCGATCTCTGGCTTGCCCTGTCTTTGACGAGCTAAAAAGCTTTTAAACGCCCTCTGTATAATTATTGCGCTTCTCATATTTTTTAATTGATTATCATCCAAGTTTTTATATTCGTTTTTAATCCCATCTTGATCGTTGCTTGGCAAAGGATTTGATTCATTTTCCGCATAAGCAATTTTAGTTTCCTCATAATCGTTTTTAGTATTTTCGTTTTCGTTTTCAACTTCTATTTGAATTTTAGGAATACTTTGTTCTGATTTTTGCACATTACTTCTGAGTTCATTTGAGATTTCGTTTTCATTTAATTCATGTATGGTTTGTAATTTTTGAGATCCAATTTCTTGGTAGTTGAAATCAGTTGCAACTTCTTCTAATTGGTCTTGTCCTGCTATTGAATCTTGTGGAGCTTCTTCTTTACCATAATTTTCTCCGTCATTTTGCCTAGATGTATTTTGGTAAATTTTTTTATTCGTTTTTATTGGCTGTTTAGAAGCTTTTTTGTCATTGTTCGTTTCATCAAGCGAAATAAAAAAGGATACAGATGGTTTTTGCTTAACTTCTTCATTCGATTCTATTTTATTATCAAGTATGAAGTCAGCTGCACTTTCTGCAGTAATTATTGGTTCTATAAGGCCTTCCTTCTGTTGTTTGGACTTGATATTACGTTTTGTATCTTCATCATTGGATTTTGACTCCATGTGAACCTCATACCATAAGCCTGTATCGGAAGGGTCACTAAATGATTTAAGCTGCAGTTCAGCAATTGGCACGTTAATCAATCGGCCCGATGAATTATTTGTTATTTGTTTGTCCTTAGCGATTAGCACTTTTTTTGATTTATTTGTGGAACTTGTAATTTGTTTGCCAATTGGATGTTTACTCAAAACTGTTGACGATTTGTTCTGCTAATGTGAAGGACATATTTTAGAATACGATACTACTTTGAAATCTTACCAGCATTTACTTCGGGATTTAACGAGTCCTGCTTGACATCCTCGCTCGATTTATTTGTTGCTATTTAAAAATTATTGATTTTTAATTATTTGTTTAAACATTTTTGATGATGTACTTACGTATTGTATCTATAATTTCATCTTCTGCGGTCTCTGCCTGAAAGGGAGTTGTCGATAGGCCATCTATTAAATAATTAAGATATATATTAGCTTATATTTGCAAATTATATTACTCGGTGTCTAAGAGAGATTCGAAATATATGTGTATGTAATTATATGTATATATATTTAGTTATCTAAAATAAAATTTTTTTATTTTGAATTACTCAAATTAAAAGTAAAATGTAAAATCTAAACTTTAATTTAAAAAAAAAGAAGAGAAATATATATGCGATAATACATTGGGTGTTGGAGTATAACCTTCATTCTAACTTATTTATAATTACCATTCGAGTCAGTAGCTTGAAGATTTTGAATATGGGTTTCATCGTTGTCATTATCAATTATCTGTTTATCGACATCTGATTCCAAAAATTTTTCATTTGTGTCTCCGTTTCTGGTGGATTTTGTTGTGTGACTTTCGAAATTAACGCTCTCCGTGTTTTCCAAATCATCCTCAATCGAAGGATTTTCTTTTATAGCTTCATTATTTGAAGTTGATATAACATTTTGTATTTTTTCATTATCATCTTCATTTGTTGGTGTACTTGGTTCCTCTTTTAAGCTACTGCCTGTTTTTGGAACACTCTTCTCAAGTTTTGATGGTTCAGCCTTATATGGTTCTTTAATATCCATTAATTTCGTATTATCAGAGCTGACTTCAGAACTTAAACTTGAACTTGTTGGAATGTTGGAATCATTCATTATTTCTCTATATTCCTTTTCTATGCTCTTACTTTTGTCCACTTCATTTGATGTACCATCGTCAATTTTAATTGCTGAAGCTCTTAAAGGAAATGCTAAAATATTTTTATTTTCAGTGGGTAATTCCATTTTTATTTCCTTTAATTCATCAGAAGTTTCCGCAGCTGTGAGTATTTCAGTGTCAGAAGGTGCGAGCGGGTTCTCTACCTCCATCGGATTACTTCTTTGAATAAAAGTTGGATTTGTGGTTGTTAAATCTCTGTGAACTTCTTCTGTGTTGTTCTCCACTTGGGCAGTTAAATCATTGTTGTCAAAATCTTTAATTTCCTTATTATTAGGATTGTTGTTGTCTTCCATCTCAGATAAATTTGAAGTTTCTGCAATGTTCATCTGTTCTTTGTTTTGTACCATGTCTAAAGCGCCATGTTTTGGATTAATAAGATCATCAGCAGTTTCTACGATTTTCTCTATAACTAATCCAATTAAATCTTGTTCGTTAGTTAGAGTTTTGTCCGGAATAATATTTAGGGGATCTGTCAATGTAAGTTTACCGTTATCAGGCTTAGATCCTGTTTGGGTTTCTAAATCAGATAAGTCTCTTTCGATTTTTATATTTTTGATTTCTCTCTTGGTAATAACTTTATTGACATCATCTTGTAAAGGAAGGCTTTTGTCAAGTTCTTTTTCATTTGGAATTATATTTTGAGTTTTAATTTCTGTTCCAACAACTTCGCTTTGTTTTTCTTCAAGTTTTTCTTGAGTTGGACTTGGAGATGAAGCAATAAACTGCTTATCGTCTTCTTTTGAAGTATCGATGGAATCGGAATTTAGCACACTATCATTAATTTTTAAGTTTTCATCGGTCACTATTTCAATTAAATCTGGTTCGTTGCTTAATGTTTGCTGTTCTTGAATATTTAAAGTATCAGGCACTAAAGTAACTTTATCGACTTTCGGCGTTGAGTAATTCTGGATCTCGTCTTCCGTTATATCTTCTTCGTTTGTAATATTTTTATCGATATGCTGATTTTCGCTCAGTGTATCTTCTGCATCCACAGGCGGTGTATCTTGCACAGTTTTTACGGCATTATTGGTGTTAATCGAATATAAATCATTTGTTGATGAAAAACTTCTCTCAAGAGCTTCTTCAGCTGGAAGAACATCTTGAGATTTTATTTTTGGTTCAATACTGCTACTTTGTATTACTTGAGGAGTATCTTGAGTTAACGTTGAAAGTATTTTAGAAGGATTTGAAGATGGGGCAAAGGCTTTCAAATTTTCTATTGACATTTCTGTAGAATCTTGGCTTAATATTTTGTCGGTAACTAATTCAAATAAATTTTTCGTAACAATGTCTTCCTTTGGAATATGTGTAGAACCACCAACTACTTCATCACCTTCAGGTTTTGAGTGTTTCTGAGACGGGACTTCAGCTATATCTTTGTGGTTTGTTACATTTTTATCGATATTTATTTTTTCGCTCAATATATCTTCAGGATTCTCAGTTGTATCTTCTTCAGTTTCGTTTTCTCTTACGGTAATAATTGAATCATCTAGCGATGGAAGGCTTATTTCAAGATCGTCTTCAGCTTGAAGTAAGCTTTGAGTTTTTACTTCTTTTTCAGAACCAATAGTTTGATTATTGGTGTCTTGAGTTGAAATTGGAATTATTTCAGATGTACTTGAAGAAAATGTCTGCAGATCTTCTTCTTTTGACATGTCTATAGAATCGGATTTTAAGACTTTCTCGATCACTACTTCAATTAAATCTCGTTCAATTATTTGATCCTTTGTCAAATTAATAGAATCAGGCCCTATTGTAACTCCATCGCTCTCCGATTTCGCGGCGATATCATTCTTTTCCCCAGCTATATTTTCTTCGTTTGAAATATGAATCAATAGATCTTCAGCATGATCAGGTGTATCCTGTTCATTTTGTGTTGATCTTTTCGAAATTACTGAATCTGAACTTAAGTTATTTTGTGCTGTAAGGCTTATCTCAAGTTCGTCTATGGGTAAGAGAACATCTTCAGTTACTATTTCTGTCTCAATACTATGACTTTTATTTTCTTGCAGTGTATCTTGAGTTGAAGTTGAAATTAATTTGGGTTGGTTCGAAGATGAGACAATTTCTTCTTGTTTTGTCACCTCTGTTGAATCGTGTTTCAATTTAATAACATCATTATCAGTTTTTAAATCTTTTTCGTAGGTTACAGTTGGTTCCTCCGGCATAATTAAAGAATTATTCTCATTTGTAATTCCATTTTTATCATCTTTCATGGCATTCTGGTTCTCAATTATAATTTCTGTCAAAATTTGTTCTCCATTATCTGGGGTCTCATGTGTATTTGCCATTACACTGTTGGTATTTACGGCATCAATATTAACATCTTCGGGCGAAAGACGTGTCTCATAATCCTCTTTGGTTGGAAGTACACTATGAACTTTTCGTGTTGTTCCAATACTATCTAGTTCTGTGCTTTCCAGGTTTGTCGAAATTATTGATAATTCTGTAAAAATATAATTATCACAAGTCAAACATTAATGCACATATTGAATAAAGAAAGTGAAATGAGAATTAAATTTAAGTTTAAATAAAAAATATTATTATAAATTAAAAAAAATAGAGGTGGTACTACTAATTAAGGGAAAGAGTTCATCATAATTAGAACGATCTAAAATGGAGTAGCATAGTTTTATTAAAAGATCGAACAGAAAGAAGTACAAAATTCTTAGTACTTCTGATCAGAACTGAAAACTACTGAATAATACATTTATTTTTATATTTATTTTAATGTGAACTTTTATCTGTTAAATAAGATAAAGAGTACAAAATAATTTAAATTTAAGTAAGCATGTAAATTTAAATGTATGAAGAACTATTGCTCTAAGTATATTTTATCCAATTCGAGGCATATGGAAGTTTTTATATGTTCTCCTTTGACCACCAATAAGATTTTTAATATTCGTTACTCTTTTATAAATATATATAATAATATAATAATATTATACGTACTAGAATGATCCGAGATTTCTTCGAATTGCTGCTTTGCTTGGTTATTCACGCTATTTAAAACGGTCTGTTCGCTTTTTATTTCCATAGAATTCTGATCCAATATATCTCGTGCTGCTGAAGTGAAAAATTTATATATTTAGGAACACTCAAACCAAACATTATTTATTGTAAATCAATTTTTTTTCAATTCTAAGGCGGTCAACTTTAAACTATGGGACAAATAGGATTGTTGAATAATGCATACAACATTAAAATAAAAATGTTGATAATAACTTCTTTTTACACACCACAAAGTGATCAAAATTTACTCATAAAATATATATTTATATGTTACTAAAATTTCTAGTTTTAATACGTTATGAAACGTGCACTCCAAAAATAAAATTGAATATATAATTTAGGCATATCTTAACACTACAGTTAGCTTAACTTATTATTTAGAGAATATATTACTAAAACGAATGATTGTGTCTTTTTAATAAGCAGGCTTTTTCTATTTTTAATTAGAGAACCAATTTCTCAAAATTTCAACAAAAAAAATATAAATATATAAAATATATTATATATATATATATATATACATAAAATAAATATTTTATCATTACAATTAATCAAATGTATTTAACTTAATGATTGCTTACGTACTGGTATCTTCCGACGTTGCCTCCAATTTTTTTGCTTGATTATGTTTACTTTTTAAAACCGTCTGAAGACTATTTATTTCCATCGAATTTAGTTCCATTATATCTTCTGCCGCTGAGGTGAGAAAAATATTTGTTATATCTCACAATTAACGCAAGAGCTTAAGATTAGCAACACAATTTCTCAATTCTGACGAGCCCAGCGACACCGTCCATAAAAATGGTAAGTGACTAATTATAAAGAAATAAAATTATCCAAAATGAAAACTATCTTGAAAACTATAAAATGTTTCTGGTTATTAGAAATTACTAAAGGAAAACATTTTTTTGGAGACTCAAAAATAGGAATTTCGATGGCAGATAAAAATTTTTAAAATATTATTCTTGATCACGATCAACAATCAATTTGAAATACAGGTTATCGTATAATCTGTGCTTTTTTTTAACGATAATTGCCTCCGGCGGCAGTTGTAAATATTTATTAAATGAATGGTTGTGCCATTCAAAAGTCGGGGTTTTTTTCCATTCAGCGTTCTTTTAATTGTGTATATAAAATGTACACATTAGAAGAAGTTTAATATACATTTTCTTTTAAGATAAAACTTTTCATACCTTATATATATACCTTAGAAATATGTTTCTAAAAAACAATTTGGATTCAGATTGGCTGACAGATGTTCAGAATATATATTGCTATTGCACAGTGCTATTACTAAATACCTTTTCCATTGGAGATTATTGATTTTTCACTAGATTTGATTGCTTCAGTTACGTGCTGCTTTTGATGGTTTTTATAGTCATTCTCGACTTCCTCATCTTCCTTTATGGTCTGTTGATGGACTCCTTCCTCGTAATTAATGCCTCCCAACTCATTGTGATCACCTGCCGACTCCGTCGAAAGTAGAGCCGTGGAGGCGGACGTATAGGAACCAGCCTCGGACGCATTGTCATCACTATTCTCAAGTTCAGCATTTGTATGCTTTTTGTCTCTGACCACTTTAACCATTCGTCGAAATGCTCTTTGAATAATTAACGCTGCTGTTGTCATAGAAACGTTGGTGTCCAAAGGCAAAGACCCAGTTTTAATGGGGGTTCGATTCAAACTTTTCTTGGTTAAATATAGTCGACATTGTCGCTGTATAATATATACGGCTCTCATATATGTAAGAGAATTGTATTTTTCTATAGACGTCTCCGTAAGTTGCATAGTATTTTTAGCTCGTTTTTTTGATAAATAACGTCGAAACTGTCTTTGAATTAGAGAAATTGCCTTTAAGTAATCTGCACTTTTATAAATATCTGACTTTGGTAAATTAGTCCTTGCAGATCTTTCTGCCTTACGTTTTAAATAGTTGCGGTAATGTTTTTGTATAATGTACACCGCCCTCAATTTGTAATTATATTTATCGATCTCCAATGATTTGGCAGATTGTTGACCGGTTTTTCCTTCTAGTGTGCGTCCACATGTACATATTACCTTGGACTCTTGAGAAAATTTTCCATTTTCCTTTGAGTATTTTTCATAGGCGGCATACTTCGTATAGTCAATCTTAGATTGGCTAAGGCCGGGTTTTTGAAAATATTGTCTGGCAAAAACAAGTAGATTTTCGGGATTTTCCTTAAGGACGGCTTTAATGAAGTTTTTAACTACATCGGTGAGATTTTCAGGTATAATGTGATGGACCAGTGACAATGGCACTTGTTGTCGAATGCGGTTTTTCATAATGATTTCATAAGTTTGTGGAGGTTCGTATTGAGCCGTATTACGTCGTGTTCTTAGCGCCGTAGTATTCTCAAAATAATGTGAGGAGAATCCAAGAAGATCTTTGGGTTTTTCGCGTAAAACTTCTTTTGTATAGGCTTTCATCAAGTCGCGAAGACCTTCTGGTACTCTTGGTAAACTTATTGCTGTCATTTCAAAACTTTACAATTTGTATAAACATTCACTGCAAATGTTGAATCAATACTGGCGAAGAAAACTACATTTTGTGCATGGATACCTTAAGAGGGCTTTGTTAGTCGTTTCCATGTTAACCTGAAAGTGGCCACAACATTTGAATAACTCGAATCACTCTGCTCACCACTGACTCAATTTAAAGAGAGAACATAAAATTGTTATTTAATTATTTTCAAAGAAATCTATTATTTTTATAGGAACCAAATGCGAATTAGTCAACTAGTTATTTTCCTAAAACGAAATCAAATCAACTTATTGAGTTCTTACTAAATATGTACAATTTAGAAGGCAGAAGACTGCATCTTTTGGACTTAGGGAATTAAATAATTCATGTGCCTTGGCAAGATTCTTGAAATTCTACAGAATTTATTGCAAACTTATAGTCTCCTTATATTCTTCCAGAGTAAATTCTGTTTAATACTGAAGCTGTTTCAGTTGCGCAAATTAGCTGCCTTAAGTAAAAAACTATTAAAAAAAAACAAACATAGAATTAAATTTATATCTTTCAAAAATAATGTATTAAAACATTTTTATTAAATTAAAAGAAAAATTGTGCTTAACAAAGAAAATGTTTTTGATATTAAGAAATAATTATTTAATACACCAAAAAATCCAAATACAGTTTTTTAAAATATTATCTAAAAATATAAAAAAAAACATTGTTTTAACAATTTAAAAAATTAAACAAAATGTTACTGTAACAACTGTCCACTTCTAAAAATGACCTCTGAAAGATGCCATCTTTTTTTCTAAGTTTGATAAAATGTGCGCAAAAATTTCTAAATTCAATTTCATTTTTATTGAATTTAATAAATTCATATAATGTATATAATTACCTTCAATTATTTATTGTATCTAGCGGATGCCCATTAAATTGGATAAATTTGATTACATTTTGATTATATTGTAAAATATTAGTGATCAGAGATAAAAAGTACATATAATAAGTTTATTTATTTTCTTCAATGCGACATAAGATAGGTATATCATCATGTCTAGCAATATCGGTTGTATTTGATATCATATTGTTTTTAATAAAATCGCTCTTAAATTTTTTCCACTTGAGATTCCTCAAAAAATCATCGAACAAAGCTTCTCTCGATGGAATAATAACGTCTAAATAGACTGATCGCCGTTGCCACATATTTCCAGGATTTTGTTCCTTGTCCATTAAAAAGAACCTTGGAAGTAATAAACATTGCACCGTATTTCGTGCCATTATCACACGTTGACGAATGGTTTCGCCTAATCCAAAAATGCCGCCAAATGTAATGGATCCAACATCTATAAAATGACTTTCGTAGTTGTCCGGCTATAATAAAAAAAAGATGAAAATGTATTTTGTAATTTTTATTAGAAATATGTAAGAACTAATGGGATTCAAAATTTCCCAGTTCTTAAAGCTGATCTAAACATGAACATGAACATGCCCTACCCTGAAAAAATGAAACATTTTTAGCTTTGCTTAGTTCTTAATATTGTATTATAAGTAAATTCTTTTGTGCTGGATCGGATAAAATAAAATAAGAAAAATGTTTAGATATTTTGCATATAAATGCAAAATTGGTTATAAATTTTGTTGTATATGTCGGAATAAAGGAAAAAGTATTTATTACAAATTAGGTAACATACCGAGCCACAAATGTATGCCAAATGGTATTTACCAGAATGACTTTGATCATCAAAAAGTACAGGAAAAGATATACTAGGAACGGGTGATTTAAAGGGAATAGAACAATTAATTTCCTAAGCAACGCTGCCAAATTAGTTTCTCCATTTAGTGATTTAATCGCCAAAATAATACCCAAGCCCAACACGACAAATAGTTAAGGATGGTCAGAAAAGTGTCCAGCAGTGGAAAAAGTAAACTGTAAAGGGGAATTAATTAAGTTATAATCTGATTTTTGAAGAGGCAATTCGCGCTTTCGTAAATAAAAACATTTTAAAACTCTCGTTTTATTTAATTCCATTTTGCAATTAAATGCTTTTAAGCCATTGGAAGATGCGGCATACCATCATGGACAAATCACTCTACACAAGAAATATATAAAATTTGTCATATTTCGTATATATATTGTATATATATTTATATTCCTCGGTTGTTATTTTAGATTATCCATAACATGCCTCTAGCGCTACTTTGGACACCAAAGGTGGACCTGTATGCTAAGTTTTTGAGCATACGCATTCTCACATTTGGTTCAGGATATAATCATTGGAAATACCATATTATTTAAAAAATTTTTAATTAATTTTTTTTCAGAAAAATTATTATCCTGACTTTGCGGAAGGACTTACATAAGAATTTCGTACTTTACTCAGTAAAGAATACATTTAATTTGTACAATTTTCTGCCAGACTGGTGACTTGACTGATTGGAATGACCTATTGTGGCAGTCACATTGCTGAATTGAATTGAATTAAATAATTTTAATTCATTTCTACAAATAGTTCTTTTAAATTTTTTGTTATGATAACGAACAACTCACCTTTTTACTTTCTATTTTTGTGATCATATCCTCTGGTCCAGAAGATTTAACTAGTTTCTTGTTTGTACTCAAATCACTTTTAGTATTAAGGAACTCATCTTCCAATGTGTCTACTAGTTCGTAAACTATTTTTCCCTTTTTGCGGAGCACCTATAAATATTGGATAAGCCAAAATTTATGTCGAATAATAAAAAGCATGTTGGCTTTAGTTAAATTATTGCAATTACCCTAATATGTAGACACTGGAGTATTACACATTCACCGCTTAAAACAAAATGCACATTTGTGAGTGTTCCTTCGTCATGGCTATAAATTGTATCCAAAGGATTATATTGCTTCAGAGAGCATATTTTACACGCATGCGAAAGCTGTAATAATAATAATTTGGCTTAGAGGCCAAATAATGTTAACTTTTTTACTTTGTGTTCTTACCTGATCCTCGCTCAGAAATTCGAAGTAGTCTAAAGCCCTGAAGGCTTTTTTCTTTTCATTCAAAATCTTCTGCATGGATGGCTTCAGAGTTAAAACATAGTCAGAAGCTCAGCAGTCACACAGAATATACGTTGAATTGGTAGCAGTGCCAAATGCAAAATAAATCGGAATGAAGTACATCAAATCGTTTAAAGATTTCCAGCCAAAAAAACAGAAAACAAAAATAAGCACAATCGTTGTGAAGTGAAAGCAAAATTGGTGGTCTAAAGGGTCTGCTCTGCTTGTGCCAACCTATATTTGCAGTGCGAAGTAGACGCCCCTTAAGCGAGAAGTGTACGGGGTAGTGGAGGGGAAGGGGCCATGTTTTGCTATTCATTTTGATTGAATCGAATTAGGACTTAACTTTGTTTATTTCTGATTAAATTGGCTGGTGCAGGCCTCTGCTTTTGGTCACGAAGTATGAGAAATGCTCCGATTTAATATATCGCGTGTTGAGTCTATGTATTGAATTTTGATAAAACTACATACATATACAAACATAAATACATACATATATACTATACAAACAACAATTTTGTAAATCCTCAATGCAATATGAGACAATAATAATAAATGTTATTTGAAGTCAAATCTGAATATTGTAGACAGACGAACCGCCCCTTATACTATCCAGAAATGCAATTTTCTTTATATATTTAATCGTTTTTTTATGAATGTTTAAATTATCACTTCATTTTCTTCGTTAATAATGAACCGATCTACGATTAATATACAATTTAATTCATGTTTTATCATATAGTTTTATTCTGCAATTTCAAAATGCTACTACGAGCGAAAAACAAATTTAAAAAAAAACACATACGCATAACAACGTACCAAAAAACAACACCAAATAAACGAACATTAAATTGCATATATACTATAAAAAAAAAAAACAAGAAAACCGACAGCTACAGACCATTACAGCTGCAGGGATTTTGAGGGGAAGAAGCAAAAATCATCAAGCTTGAAATTGTTATATTTGAAAACAAGATAATTTTTTTCTAAAGGTTCGCCCTCCAAAACTTGGAATGTGGAAGGATTATTGCAGAAATAACAACAAAAGACAAGCTCAGTAATTGTTAATAATATGCTTCTTTGCCTGACTCAATATTAGCAATTCAAGAAGTTAAAATGAATACACGGGAAAAATATAATTGTTATGGTTAAGCGGCCATTAGCGTATATTTTATTCTTATTCATTTTTGTTATTATTTTAAATATGTGTTTGTAGTTTAGCTGTAAGCAAAATGAAAACAAGATAAACATATCAAAATATTTTAAATATACCCCAAATTCTAAATCAAAATGATTTCTTTTGTTGCGCCAAATACACACCATCGATTGCTGCAATGTTATCGACAATTCGTGAATAACAGAGCATTAACAGCGCTGTAAGACCACAGAAAATAACAGCTGCGATGAAATAGAAAAATTTATATTAACATTTTTTTTAAATTTATTTTATATGTTATTAATGTTTATATTCTGCAAGTGTTAAAAAAGGTAAAAAAAAACAAAATAATAGTAAACTCAACACCCTTAAAAGTTTAAATATAAATTGATAAATTTGCACTTTCACCTTAATTTACTTAACTATTTTTAATGTTTGGCGTAGTTTGGAGTTCGCTATAAAGAGTATTTATTTGGTCACTAATAAGAATATCCAACGTATTTTAATTCTTACCCACTCAATACATTATCGCCAATTTTGTCCGTTTTATTTATACAATTTCTTCGATCGGATTTGAAGCATGTCTGGCTTTCATATATACCCATTATGAATAAACAAAAAAAGTAAAAAGCATAACATTGTTCGATAAACTATTCTGGAATTATTTACAGAAATGTATTTAAATATAAAGAGCCTTAATTTACATCTAAATTTAAATTGACGGACAGTTGTGCTAGAAAGTATTGCGGCTGCGCAGTCCGATTGCTAGCATGTATGGTGAGAAATTACAATTTAAATACGCGCCAAAAGACAGAATGTACAAAATTAAAGAAGAAGAAAACAGCTGATTAATATGGAATGGTTAATTTGTACAAAGTTTCTTTTTGTCTTGTAAATGTAATACAAGGTTAGTGGCAATTGGGATTTAAATAAATGGTTTGATTTTTGCAAAACGCAACATTATAATGGAGTTAAATTCAAATGAGGAAGAACGCGACAAATTACACAATGAGTATACGGTAAGTAAGGAGTGAAATTAAAATGATTGTGGCATAATAGAAAACTTTCACATTTCACAGCTGTCAGAAAAGTCAACTAAAACGTCTTCACTTCATTTGGGCACAATACCATTAAAAGCAGTTATGCTTTTCTTGACGGCAACTGTGCTGACAGCCGTACTTGTTGAACTACTGCCATATTACAGTCAAATTAAAAATAGAAAGAATAACACAACAGACACAGAAATAATACCAAATCGCAGACGAACTTATTCAGTTTATAGCAATAGTCCAACAGAGGAGCATTTGGTGCATGTTTTGGATCTGCTTCAAAGATTTGGCTATGACAGAGTTGAGTTGGCAGATGGTAACTGGGACTTGTTGTGGGCCCATGATTATCCATTTATGCGCAATCCAAGTCTAAAACAGCTTGGCGATAATCAGTGGGTTAACCATTTACCTGGCTGTGGTTATTTAACCAATAAAGTCGATTTGTGCACGACGCTTTTGCCCTTTTTACCTCGCGCTTTTCGGCTTCCGGGACAGAAAGATGACTTTATGGAGTATGCAGCAGCACACCCGAATGCACTCTTTGTGCAGAAGCATAACGAACACCGGCACATCAAAGTGAAAGCTCCCAACGATATTGATCTCCAGTCGAATGAATCGTTTGTCCAGGAATTCATTCAACGACCATTTTTAGTGGATGGATTTAAATTTGATATTGGCGTTTATGTTGTGATTACATCTGTGAATCCATTACGGGTCTATATCTATAATGGCGATGTCCTGTTTCGGTACTGTCCTGTCAAGTACTATCCCTTTGATGCCGAGAACCAGGATAAATATGTTGTTGCAGACGATTATTTGCCCAGCTGGGAAGTTCCCTCGCTACGAAAATATTACAACAGCTACGGAGGAGGTATGCGTACCTCCTTTGAGGCCTATGTCCGAGATCAGCACAAGGATCCATCCAAAATATGGACACAAGTCGAGCATATCATACGCACAACTATTCTATCGAAAGAACAGGATATAATAAATACTCTACGTGCATACAAAACGCACAAGTTCTTCGATCTATTACGGTTCGATCTATTTATTGATGAGGATCTCAATGTGTACCTGATGGAGGCCAACATGTCCCCGAATCTTTCGTCCGCCCATTTCAAGCCAAACGCACTTTTGTACGAACAAGTGCTTTACAGTGCCCTCAACTTGGTCGGCATTCGACCTGTGACAGATTTTGGAACTAGTGGCAGCAAGTATGGTTTAAAAATTATAGCAATTATATTTACACATATTTATTATTATTATATGTATTACATTTTAATTACAGGCTCTCTGAAATTATAACTGCTGATAAGAATTTGGCAACGGGGCTTAATAATTGTGCAAGCAATGATTGCAACCAATCATGCAACAGAGCAGAATGCAACTTGTGTCTGCCTTGTTTGAGTGGCACGGAATACGAAATGCTTCGGACTGCACACGATGAGCACCTGCATCGCATTGATATGAAGCGTATCTTTCCGGAGCCAATTGTAAATATTATTTCATATTGCCAAAGTCTCTTTTTTAAGCATTATGTATTTTCAGCATAATTTTGAAACATATGATTTTAATGTTGAAACTAAAAATATGACGAAAAGAAATGCTTGGATTTCTCGTTGGTTTTACAATAAATGTGAATATGATCGTAATTGGTGCACGTGACAACAGTTTTTACGGTGGATTACAAGTCAAGAGAAATATTGGCCAATGGTAATTTAATATTTAACCTTATTTTGAATGCCCGAAGACTGGAAGGAAAATCAGTGAAATTATTGGCCTTATAGATATTTTTGTTTGTTTGTACGGATGAACGCACCTTTTTGAATTCTTTACAATAAGAGGTTGAAATATTTATATATTCTTGTATGCGTAAGACAACGCCTTCCAATAGATTAAAAATTATACTCCATCCATATTTATATCCTGTTAATTTACTTAATGTGGAATATGAACTGTGAAATTAAATAAATTATATAATACATTGTCAAATTGTAATATAATTTTAGATATTAAACTTTAAAATAAATATACATATAATTAAATTAATCAAACAGAATGAAATTAAAGTTTATTAGGCGGATTGCAGATGCATATTATTTTGGAATATACTTTCAATTGAAATATACATATGTGATTTCTGAGTGTTACATTTGGAACAAATATGCTTTGTGTGAAGCCAAAATGTGTGATAAATTATATAGAAATTATAGTAAAGTGCCGAAATATATTGATTTCGGCAGCGCTTAAATCGATTAAATATAAAAGGGAAAGCCCAGCAACAGAATCCAAAATGAGCATTTATGCAAGCTTTCTTGCAAGGAAAACAGTCTGTCCTTACTTGGGTAGTTACCCAGTTGTGGCACTAGGGAAATGTGCCCATTGACAGAATATTGACAGAAGCTATTTCACTTTTCGGGCGTCGCCCTCGCCCTTTGACAGACGTGACAGTCAACGACTACAGCGACCTCCCACCCCGCCCATGCTCTCACGTGCGTACCAGCTTGCGGCCAATAAGTGTGAGGGGGCGGCGATTGGAGTGGGTTGGGGCATGGACGAGCTGGGCATGGTTTCCGTCCGTGCCAAAAGTTTTGACTGCAATTCAATAAACAAACGGGATCATTAAATATTTGGCGCGCTGCATGATTTTGGGCGCCCAGTTCTCAAATGTGGAATGTGGATTGTGGATTCAGAAATGCAAATGGAAATTAATAAGCTCGAAGAAGAAGAGAAAGAAGAAAAAGACCAGACCCGACCAGAGCAGACCAGAGCAGAGCAGACCGTCTCACCAACAGCAAAATTTTGGCAGAGCTGAGCAGCCAACTGTACGGCGCCTCGTCTAAGGTGTTTTAATGAATGTTGCCAGGATACAGGTGCCAGGTGAAGCGATTTTGTTATTTTTATTTACTTTGACAGTCAGCACGTGAAACTCAAAGCAAACGTTGCGGACTTCAAGTCGACCGGCTCTCTGTGAACTTCGACAATTTGCAGTGCATCGCAGATGCATAATTCACAATTAAAATTTTGTTGCATTCGGCAGTTGGCTTGGGTCGGTTAGCGACGCATGTTATTCGAACCAAAGTGCTATGTTCCCAAATGGGTATACCCAAGTAATCGTCAATTCACAATTTCGATCGCAATGAAACCATTCACGAACTTCAACTATAACTTTTCCCCGGGACGCAAGCGTTCAAGTGCGAGGAGTCTGATTTGCCGTGTCCTCCCGCTGATTATAATCCTACACACGTAGGTTCCCATTGACGGTCTGGAAGCTCCTTAATCGACATATTTACTTAAATCTGCATACATATTATAAGTACGTATCAACTGTGTACATCAAAAATCATCTTTAGCAAACATAAATCATAGCACGGTTCAATTACAATATGTAAATGCTTATAAATAAGTAAGTATTGTGACCACAATTTCAGTCGCCTGGGTCACATTCGGGTTGGTGACCCAGTTTCCTGAGTTAAATTGGATGCGTGTCGAAACCTAATAGTATTGAAGCATTTTTATGCCCAACTCCAATGCTATTCAAGCACCTAAGTATCACATTATTTGAAAAAATGTGGATGTTTTTATATACATATATATATATATATATACATTTTGTATATATATGTATATATTATATATATATATATAAATTTGTAAGTAAATATATTATTTCTTGGTGAAAAACTTATAAAATTAACATAGATTGGAATAGTTTTTTTTAATTTTTGCTGATGCGATGTTAAATGCGTGCTTCTGATTTAGTTTTGGCGAATTGACAAATTTTTGCTTTTTAAAAATAATGCACTTTCCCATTAACATTCTTTTGATTCTATTTATAATATTTTAGCCATTGGAGAAATGTATTAAAAAATAAAAAGCTTTCCTTTACACATCTCATGTTCAATAAATTTATTGTAAAATGTTGTTAATTTTAATTGTTTTACACAATTGTTGTTTTTGTCTTTTAAAGGGTGTTATTAGGAACATACACTAAATTTAGTTTGTAGCTTAAAATGCGCGCTGAAGGAAAAAGGAAAACAACAAACTGATATGACAATATTTGTTCAACTGTTGATTTTGTTTGTTGGTTTGTTAAATAACAAAACTATCCAGTTATTTACCTAGGCAATTAATATTTTATATTTACGAATTTCAACTTGTCTTATGTTCTCGGCCTGAAAATGGATAAAATGACTACGAAACATTTTTGAATGTGGCAAGCGAATATTTGTGATATATACTAAAATGTAAGCCATGTCAATTAGTACAATTAACCGTCAATCTGTCTACACTAATGCCTCCATCTCGGGCATTCAAATATTTAGATGTTGCAAAATGTATTGTTAGCCGCATGCAATACAAATATTTAATAAAAATCTTGGATAGGTTTAACTAAATACCTCTATGTGTTAAAGCACCTTTTTTTAATCCTTATACAATCTCCAGAAAGAAGAACAGCTACTTGTCAGAGCGAGCAACTTTGTGATTTTTCTGCTAGGGTATTTTCTAGTCAAACACTCTCACGCAGAACACACTTACTTTCCTTATTTTTATGAATTAACGAACAATGCATGCTGGGTGTAGGGTATCTGCTGGACAATCAGTCCCGACTAGACCATTTCTTATTTTTGTGATGGCATGTTGCACGCAAAGAGTTTGATCTGATATATGCATCATACCTGTGGCCTACAAGGCATAAAAAAGTAAAAGTGTCCTTGACAAGAGTGCATGACGGCGAGATACTCTGTGCCAGCGCTGAACTTATTAATAGTTCAGTATCTGAATTGTGCTTGTAATCCTGAAATATTATTAATTAATGAAAACGTAAAATGCTTAGATGCTAAAAATCAAGGCGAAATCTCTCCCACGGAGGAAGAGTAATAAAATTGAAGGGTGTTATTAAATTCATAATATATAATAAATATATAAATGAAGAGATTCGATATGGCAAAGATTTAATACTTTTTTCAGACTGAAGTTCAGCTGATAGCAACAAATTATAATTATTAATTTTATGCCATTTTTATTTCATATTATTTAGATTGTTATTATGTTTTTAAGCATGGTTTTAAAAGAATTCCTGAGGGTATTTAATATTCGGCGTGACGATATTCCTATTAATTGTTGCGTATAATACTAAGCATGGAAATGTTAACCGCAAACGTAGTTTATGTGTCCCCAATTAATCCGACAATTGCGAATTAAAATACGACATACTTGTATTTTTGTGCACACCATTAATGCAACCCAAGGGAAAATTACTTATGAATATCAATTTGCTGCTGGGGGCCAACACATGCCTTGAGTTGACTGACGAATAAAGTTGTGTCAAATAAGCAATTAATAAACATTGCTGCCCTCTCCGAGAATAGCCGTAGCATGCAAATGAAACCTTCACTAGTCAAACTTGGTTATATTGTACGGCAACAAACCCCGGAAGCCCAAACACTTTACATACAACGACTGCTGTGCAGGCTCTCTCTCTCTTATTAAGTTTTTTGCTGGTTTAAACTGAATGTGAGGAGCACCGGGCCATAATTTCTATTCGTCACCACAATAGAAATGCTCGGACCTTTGCTTAGTACTCGGCCTCCGGGCTAAAGTTCATGCAATCCTCCGAATTAATGGAAAGTCCAGTCGTATGTTTTGACCACCACTGGTAACCATAGCTATAGACTTAGCAGCGAGAGCCAGAGGGGTCATTACTAGAACTTGCATGCAAATCGAGCTAGGGTGTTTCAATAATATTTCCCAAAAACATGAAAATAAATATTACACTTTTATTTACACACATTAAGTATTTGTGGAGTTTTGTGTAAAGTTCAATTAGAAAACCTCATTTACGAATGCGTAATATATTTCTAGCTAATATTCGGTTATTACAATAAAATGTAATTATGCAAATTTCCTATAGCTTCTGTTTTTACGAAACCATTAGTCAGCTCTCAAACTATTCTTGGATAAGGAATTAATTTGAATTTCCACCAACTTTGAAAGCCATGGCCATAGCCATTCCAAGTTCCAGTGTATTCGCTGACTAGGACACACTTCGTCCATATTCCAGGACTAGAAATTTAACATATTTCGGACTAGCTCTCTCGTTCAAGCCGCACAAACGCAAATCAAAACAGCCAAACCGTCCTTACGATGTGGTCAAGACTTCGTTTTATTTCTAATTTGTGTTTTCTACTGTAAACTAATAACTTTGGCACTTGTTAAAAAAAAATAATAGTAATAATGTGATGTTCGCATTCTACAAAAATATTCAAGTTTAACAAAATAAAATTGAATTGCAACAATGTTATTTGTATGTTTTAAGTGATTCGCTTAAACTGTTGCAAAGTTTTAAACAGGGAAAAAGGCTTCCCTTCCGTGTTGTGCTCCATAAAAATACAATTCATACAATTAATTACAAATAATTAAAGCAAAATAACCAAAAACAAAGACTGCGATGCTTTTACGCAATTAATTTTCGTTGGACGGTTTTAATTACAGAAGAAGTGCTACAATAAATCAACAAAAAACAAACACAACCAAAAAATGGTCTAAATTTAGACTTGAGTTGTACTATTTTGTAAGTAACAAAACAAAAAAAAAGGAAGATATTTTTGAGGTAGCCTAATTGTTACAACAAAATGCAACCCACTAATTACCTCTTTTTGGGTCAAGAATGTCTAAGCTGCAATATATTTATGCTCTTTGAAAATATGCCTGTCCAACATTAAGAGGCTGACCAATCGATAACTAATTTTCTCAGCTATTTTACAATGCTTTAAGTGTATTATATATTTGGTTACTTCCAACTGCAACGCCTAATCTCTAAATTTGTTTTGTATTAATAAAGGTTGCATGTCGAAAGATGGGTTTTATCTGGCATGTATATTTATTTAGCCTATCTCCACAGCGAAGATAACAGACCGGAGGTAATCTGTTGAAAATTAATTTATCAGAGTCTGAAGTATAATGTTTATGTACGGTCTTGAGGTATTAAAAACCAAGAAAATGAATTAAATAATTACAGAGAGAGATTTTATTACGTTCGTCTAAGTAATTATCAAAATTCTATTAACGTCTTCTTGCAGAATAAATTTAATTTTACTGCTACTCATGAAAAAGGCAAACCTATAAATGAATATTGGTTAAAGATTGAACAAACATTGAGATGTCAGCAGATTAACTCCGGTCTATGAAGGATTTAATCTTCGACTTGTCTAAGATAATTCTCCTTTCTTTATATTTTTGGTTATCATCTTGTTTTTAAAAATGGGAAATCGGTGATATGTACAATATTTAATATATGATCTTGTTGTTAGACTAAAGCACGAATTTTCGAAATTGAATTATATGTGAAACAGTCTTGACCTGCGCGCATTATAAAAATCACATGTAACTCCATAATCAGTCAAATGGAAAAAAATACAATGAAACAAATTGGAGCGCCAGTACTCACAATAGCTTTACAACATTTATTTCTAATTTGGGAGCGTATTTATAAGAAACAGTTTAAGCAAGATAAATTTGATTGGTTTAAGTTGTTGGCCTCTTGTCAGCTCAATTGTTTTAGTTTCTATATACCGTGTCTTTCGTATTTTATTTTATTTTATTTTTTCCTAATTGAAGACACTTTCGAGTTTTTATCGATTTAAGTTAAAATTGTACGACTATGTACACACATACTGACCGAGGTTATTGTACCCAAAAATGTATCTTACTGTTCTGACCTTTAATCTCTTCCCGTCAACGCGGATAAGAAATTTATTGAAATGCATAAACTGGTTTCAGCCGAAAGTACTCACTTCGTACATTTGTGTACTTGTCTATGTATGTAAATATATATATATATACATTTATGTATGTATGTATGTGGGACTTTCAGACAACAAGCAATGCAATTAACCTAAATCAAAATAGACCGTTTGGTTGCGTGTAATTCGGGTAGTAAAATCTGAGTCAAATTTTAGCTGACTGGAAACAGTTTATTTTGTCCCACAGACCACATAGCCACTAAACTAATTTACTTTACGTCAATGCAGATGTTTACTCAATTCTATAATGGAAAGAGAGACTGCAAAAGAAATTAGTTTTCTGCATTCAACAATATATAATCAACAACTGGGAATCTTTTGAGACAAGTACTTAAGCCCTCAACTTTGGAATGCAAAATCAATAGTGTGTCAATAAAGAGTAGAATTTATTACCGCTTAACGCCTAGCAAAACCAGTTGGGACCTAATCTTAATCCTGCACATATTAGAAATGGTAAAGAGAGTATTACGAAGTTGTGCAAAACTATACAAATAACACAATGTTTAATCTTCGAATCCAACAGTTATTATCCTCTTTTAGTAATGAGTCGATCTACCCATGTTTGGATGTCTATAGAAGCAGGAGACATAAAATTAGGAATACAAGTTTTTGTACACCATTCGAAGGTTCATTTTGTTCCTGGTTTTTTCCTAAAGTCAATCAAAATCGATTTCTAATGTTTTTACAGCCAAAAGCAACATGTTTATATATATGTTATCTTATGTCAAATTAGTGTCCCTTTGACTATTATTGACAGCAGAAGCTAAATCTAACTGGAGACATAATATTTGGAATATAAGTTTTTGAATACTATATGCAAATTAATGTTGTTACGGGGCATTATGAAAATCGATACAAATCGCTTTTTAACGTGTTTGCTGAGCATATTTTCAAGGCCAAAAACTCAATTTATTATTTTTATATCAGAACTATGACATTGAACCTGGATTAAGTTGGGTTATGAGCACAGAAGAAGAAGCACAACCATTGTCACAATTGCCTTAATTGGAAAATTGTGTGTTGGTTTTTATATAAATTACGGCTACATTTTATGACTTGGACAAGGACTTACTTGTATTTTTTTATGACAACCATTTTTATAGTTTTTCAGACATATTCTTTGGAGGTTTGGTCAAATAAAAATGGTTAAGCTGGAAGGATAGTTTTGAAAGGGCTAGGAAGTTGAAGTTTGTAAAGCTTTATGGGGGAAAAAATAAAAAAAACACCGGACGCAATAAATAGGTCATGGTTATTTTTTTATTATTCTTATGCATATAAAAATATTAAATAATAATTTTATTTGTATTAAAATGTAATAGGCTTCATAGTTAATACAAATCTCTTCAGGCAATAATTAACAAGTAGCAAAGAATTTTATACAAAAATAATAGAGTTTACCTATCTTAAGTCATAAGTGCAGATGTAGTTAAATATTCTTATAAAAACACTAGAAATCAAAAAATATATATTAAATTTTACTTCTTGAATTGTTGCGTTACCTCAAATTATAAAAAAAAAAATTGATATTACATGAGCTTATGGAAAACATTAGATAAATAATGAATAAACTGTCATAATCAATAATGAACCAAAGAAATCATTAGATGTTTACTTAACATTTGGTTTCTGAAATGCAGTGATTGATAAAGCGGGTGGAGAGGAAGTAATGTCAACAAGCCATCGTTTGCTACTTGTGGTTACCAATTGTTGCCTTTTGTAATTTTGGTATTGCCTTAAGCAAAGTTTTTAGCTGCAATGGCTTTGGCCAATATATACTCAACATCACTTGAAAAAAGCTGTTGTACGAAGGCTAATATGAGAAATGAGTCCAACATCTGTGCATTGTACAGGCTTGGGTTTGGGCCTTTTCAGACCGGTTTATGTTGCCGCCCGCGACAAATTTAATAACACTGTGCAACAAAAATTGCAATATTGCATATTCGTTTTATTTAAATCTTTAGGTACGGAACGTGATTTCACGCATTACATTACTAAGCTGTTTCAAAGTAAATAATGTCACATTTATTTTGTTGTGTAATTTCCGTTCCCATTTCTTATTTTTACTCTAGATATACTTGTAAGCTTAATCAAACTAGCTTTCAGTCGGAAAGAAAAAAGAAAAAGAAAATTGTCAATGTAACTGGCAGACGATTGTGGTTTTTTTGACTATGTCATTGCTGCCGATCAATTTTATGTGTCCAAAATTTAGAATACAATTCATATTGTATTAGCAAACGTGTCAATCAAAATACTTTATTATATTATTTTGTTTCCATTTGAAACAAAAACTTCTAATACCCAAGGATTGTCACTTAGTCGACGTAACTCTATAACTAACCTAAACCAACCTCTCCTCGGTATCAGAAATAGAAAACTAACTAAAATATATATAATAAAAAACTGAATTACAGTTTTTCCCATTGACAACGATAGATCATTTAAAAAAAAAAACACTTTTTACACAAAATCGCTGTTTGCAAAAACAAAAATATAATTCGCATCACCAGTTAATTTGACGTTTTAATAGAGGATGATCCGACTTTGGCAAGCAAATGGATGTCCAAATGTCGGGCTTTTGGAGAAAAACAGTCAGTCGCTGAGCTGAGTACGTCATCCAAGGATAATCTTCTTTTTTTTGGATATTGGATTTAGTAACCAAGATTTGTAGCCAATTTTTTTAAAGTTCCGGGGCTGTGTTTTGAACTTAGAATAAGTGCTAAGACGAGTTATAATATCAATGGAGGCACTAAAACAGCCTATATAAATTCTGATTGTCCGTCAGAATTGTCCTCTTCGGCCCATTTAAAAAATATCTTCATTAAATAGGACAACTCGTATAACAAATCCTTTCATATATCACTTATTCAAAAAAAAAACACATCTAAAGATTATTACGTCTACGAAAGACTAGTTTCTTCAACAAGATACCAAAATTAAACTCACAAAGTTTGAGCTCTTTAGATTTACACAAATTTAGATTATTGAGAAAGTTTAACTGTATTCAATAGCTTGCACAGGAGATTGTTCCTGTGGAAAGATGATTTATTTTAGCTAACAAATTGATCCTTATCAAGCTCATCAGTTTAAGTGCTCTTGTGGTAATAATATTGAGAAAAAATAATTCACATACACAGGAAATACTGTTATATATTTATGTAGATTACTATATACATATACAAAGTGTTGACGCCTATATTCCTGCATGTGATATTTTCCGCTTTATTTGCCCGCTTACGAAATTACAGCTTGAGGCGGATCGGTCAAACGAAGAGAACAGAATAGAACTGGTTCGCAAATGTGCCATCGGCAAAGAGAGCGGTCAACGACGCAAGCGTTTTAAAGAGCGCAATTCCATCAGTGCTATCTACCTAAAAATACACATATATGTACATGTATATGTATATGTATACATATATAAATATATATATTTAAAACCGGCTTTCTGTGAGCGATCAATGAGCGTTTTCTTGACGATGGCGCTCAGCTCAGCTGCATCGGCCGTTTGGTCTTTATGCCCGATTGGCTTCTAGTACCATTTGAGCAACGACGGGCAAAACAACAATCAGATCTCGGTCTGGCATCTAAAGCATAACAAAACAGGCTCGGGGCGAGCGGTTTCATTTAATCGGGACCTGTATTCAATTTATCATTAAACTTGATATTTAAATTAAATATATATCATAGTTGCGTGAAGTGTATGAAAGTGAATCCCTCTCTCTCTCTCTCTCTTTTGTTATATAAAATACCACGTGTGACACAACATAAAATTATACAAATATTGAAAATATCTAAATGAATAAGTGCAAAGGCCATTTACGCCAAGAGAGTGGCAACATATCTCCTTCGACCTTAGAACCCCCACATGGAGTGGTTTAAAGTGATGTGACCGAACCTAATCCGATTTCTTCGATTTGTTCCGGTAAATGTGATACTGATACTCAGCGGCTTGCAAGAGACAAATATTATTGGTAACGATTTTGTATATATTTTATCAGTAAAATAAGTGCATGGGGTCGGCAAAAAATTGCTTTGTCGTGTTTACTCCATAAGAATTGGCTTATCAGACATTTTTCACTCTAATAAGACTCACCAAAATTAATGATTTGTCATGATTTCTTTATTATATTTGAATCATTTATTAAATAAGGTTGCTGATTGCCTCTGATTCCTAGCTTAAGTTACAAAAAAAAACATGATGATCAGGCGGTTCTTGATTTCTTAGCTTCTCCAGCCCTGGTTTCGATTGCTGGCAATTGGAGCTGTTGTGCAAAAATGCAGCGTCATGCAGACCCAAAAATAGCTCACAGTGTTCCTGCTGGTTTTATTTTTAACAATTCCTTCAGTTCTAGACACTTAATAAGATTGAATGATCTGATCTCCTTGTGAATATCACTTTTAATATTACAATAAAGAATCAACATTTGCTCATCCCCTCTAAGCACTTACTTAAAATTTATGTATAAATATATAATAATAAAAATCAGAAAATTAATATAATTTGGTTTAAGACAGTTACATTAAGAGGTTGTTAGGAATCTACTTAATTAGAAATGTCGTTGTAAATGCTTTTTGGAAAACAACTTAAAATAATGAATTGCGCTGTCATTATGCAACTGTCTATAAAATTTAATGCATTTTCAAAATGTTTAGTTGCGGTTTGTAAGGTTTAAGCCGTGTGAAGTTTGGGAGTAAAGCTACAATAAGTGGGCGTGGCTTTACCATGTAATGGTAGTCTACTGAAAGAGTTAATTATTTATCTGCCTAATAGGTTTTAGAGGTTTGTGGGTCAGAGGTGGGTCCCACATGCATTTTGTTTACCCGTCTTCGAAGTTTGCTTCTCCTAAAAGTGTGACTTTAATTATTTTGGTGGCCAATTTTTAAATAGAGTACATTTAAAAAATTTATTTTTTTTTAAGTTTTTAAATTTTATTAATTAATTGAAATATATTGAATATGCATGATATTCACATAAGTATACAACACCCAAATTTCGTGCCTATAACGCTAAAGCTTTGGCATTGAACTTTATATGCAATCAATTTGCAATTATCGCTGTTAAAGATTTTCCAGCCCCCTTATTTTCTCACTTTGTCTACCATCGGAATCAGAATTCAATAAATACCACTCCACAACATATTAATTAAAATATATGTGTATAATTAAAGTGGATATTATACTTCTGTCGTAAAGTGTGCAACGCATTAAAGTAGAGGTCTCATTATAAGCCAACTCAATATAGCCATAATCGTCTGTCAGTCGAAATAGTTACTAAGCTGAAAGCCACCCAGACACCCACAGAAATTTGATAGTAATCGGCTCGAAGTTCAGTGACCTACAAACGTACAAGAGAATTATATATATTGATACGTATGAATGTATATACATATATATATATTTAAATCGGATCGGATTTTCAACTCCAAACCAAGACACCATTACTAAATGGCGGATAAAGAACTTATCGATATCAAACTCCAAATTTAGCTACCTCAATTAGTTCCGCATACTTATTTACATACTGAATACATATTACAGAGGTAATACGTGATAAATCGTTCATTTGATGTATGTTGTATTTGCGTGCATCAAGTTAAGGTAAACAAAAAACCAGTCGAAATCGGCCTTGTCTGACCCACTTTTGGTTGCCGCAGTGGCAAAACTGACAATCTTCCGGCATTTTACAACTTTTTCAGAAAGCCAACAAACTTATTTATATTGCAAGCTTTCGTGTTTAAAAGTTTAAAAATATTTTACTGTGATAACGCATTCAGCGCTGACATTACAAAAATCGCTGGCATGCTCGACACTGTTTAACTTCTTACTCAATGGTTTCATAGCAACCGAATGACCGACCAGTAAATACCCTGCACACATTCATATGTAATATATGTATTTAACAATGAAATAAACTCTAACACTTAATCAATCATAGAGTGAAATTAGTTTAACTAGGGACAAATGTTGCCAAGTCTGACGTTCTTTGACATTCTAAAATTGTAAGCATTATGTAATTGCTGAGTGTCATTTATTTTTAATTCTATTATTTATATATCAGAAGCTACAAAATTAATTTTCAATTTTTGAATCGAATGCAGATTAGTAATGCGTTGAGCATTAATTTGCATTCAAATTGATTGCCTACTGTGAACAGTTGGTTTCGTTTCTCACGCCTTGAGGCAGTAGATTTATATATCTATATATCACTATTAGCAACACTGATTTTAAATCGAATTAATTCTGTGGTTGCTTAACTGTTTTCAGGTTTTTAAAGCTGTACATCTTATTAGGAACAAAATAATTGTTGATTAAATATTTAAATAGAAGCTATTTCAGAGTAGCAGTTTAATCACAAAATCGTTGTCAGTTTTTATGGTCCAACTGTTTCATTAAATGAGAACATTTCTTTTAGACGAATTTACTACCCAAAATTAACATCAAGTCAATTGTCAGCATCTTATCGTTTTTTCCGGATAACCCAAACAAAAAACGATGAAAACTAAATGACAGTTTCAGTTTTTATTGATATCTTTTACAAATTAGTTTTTACCAGAAAATTTCTGTTTTCTCCTAAACTACTCACCGGACACCGTAGCAAATAATAAATAAAAAGGTATTGCAGCTGACTTCTGTTTTAGGATCGCCTCATTTATAAAATTGGTAACGCCCCAGAAGAGCGCACTCTGGCATTGAATAATGATTGATGCAAGCCTTTAATCAAGTTACATCTTTGAAACAAATTTGTTGTCAAATTCATGATAAGCACAAACTGAACTGGCAAAGAGCCGACAGCTTATTTCTTAATTATCTCAAATTGATGCCAGCTATGACGACTTATAGTCAAAACCTTAAGCAATTACGGCTACGGTTTTAAAGGATTAACAACAATTTATTTTAGTGTAAAAAACGTATTTTGATTAATGTAATTCTGATAGGCTTCGGAACTAAATTAAAAAGCGATACAACCACGTTCGTTTCTGAAATCTTTTGATATCGCGATGCTTCGACGATGAATGCATGTAATGAGAATGTGTTCTTTCATGTGTACCGCAGCATTGCCCAACACTGTTTCGGTTTGTACAAGAGTCGTTTAACTCAAGTTGATCATTACAAACTCGAGTCGCCAAATGAAGAACAATAAGTGTGCGAAAGCTCACACAACAAAACACAATCATTTATGTCCAACGCCCACAATGCTGTCGTCGGAAACGTCGTCATCATCATCATCATTATCATCATCATCATCATCATCATTGTTGCGGGCTAGCTAAGCATGGTTAACACTCTGACGCAGCTGTGGTTTTCAAAAGGAGGTAAATTATTACGTTATTGAGGAGAGTAATTGCGACAGACAACGCATAAGTGTCGTCTCATTGGTTCCACAACCAAGCCCATGTCCCGTGCTCCATGCTCCACCAGATCGTCTCGCCTGTCGCCTTTAATCTTGCTCATACTCATCATTCACACTCCGTTCTACAAGTCGCCTGCTTAGCTGATGTCTTTTTATGTTTAGTTTTTTTAAGGCCCATTTTTAACATGATTATTAATGTATTGTTATAGTTACATTTAAAATATTCGAATGATTTTGCTTATATTATTTTGAAAAATTTTAATTTAATTATTTATTTTTCATTCTTTTCGTTCAACATTGTATATATTTATATATCCCACAAAATATTTGAGTAATTTCATCTCTTACTTGTTGGTTGAACTTTTCAAAATCCTATTTTGGTGGTCAAGTAAGCATCAGTAAAAATATATTTTTAAGAAATATATTTTCTTATATAGAAATGTGAGCGGATAAAAAATTCAATTTTGGTTGCTTTATTTTGGTTTCTTTTTATTAGCTTATAGATCGATCACAGGGATGTGATAGATCATATTCCTCAGTTTACATTATGCATTGGCTTTTTAGAATTTTGAATTTTTTAATAGAAATCATAAATTAGAACGAGGAGGTCTATAGATTCTCTAACGCTAAGTAAGTTTGCCTATGGATAAAAGCACACATAAATTAAGCCAATTATTTTCATGTTTGCAATAACTTTTTTAAGGGGCTTGATACCAATAAAGTCAAGATTCAATTTGAGTATTTTTTGCGCGTCGCCATCGTTAGCAGTTAGCCGTAGAGCCCTCCTAACCACCATCAACAATCACCAGCACCACCAGCACAGATCAGTATGGTCAATAACAAACTGCCTGCGAATTTTACAGAGGTTGTCCACAGTTGGCTCTTTGCACCGGGGACGCGTCGTCATTGCCGCTGGCAGTCCCACGCACGTTTTTAAAATGCTCGTTGATGGTAGGCCCGTCGTTGTTATTGCATTCATTTGTGAGTCTTTTTATTTACATTTTTTTTTCTGTTTTTTCTGTTTTTTTTTTTTTTTTTGCTTAATTTTAATGCAAGTCGACGGTGTGGAGCCCATTCCGCATGCCACCTCCGATGCAAAGGAACGAATCGTAGAACCGAAACAAAGCAGCAACATCATGACAGACCAAAATGACAGCACGACGAGCGGATAACACACACAACCTTAAGCTGACAGAGGCAGTGGCAGAGGCAGAGGTGGAGGCGGAGGAGGGGGCGATTTGGGGGCATTTGGCTACTCCGAAAGGGGGCAGGCCAAGAGGAGTCAGGCGATGACGGCGTAGATCTTGAAGTCTGTTAATGCTTATCATGACGATGATGACGAAGCCAACGTCATCGTTGGCAGCGAAACTAATCGAGTGACTTTCTGGACCCGGGTCCAGGTCCAACCCCCGTGGTTTGGCCTCAAGCTCAGCGTGCATATCTTGTGCATTGTTTGTGCTTTTCATTTACAATTGACTGTAAATTGCAGGCCCAGCTAGCAGCTTGCTGCTTCTTGTCTCAAACGAACGCTGTTAATTATAAAAACCGTGTGGAACCGCGCACAATTCTTGTAAAGACTACAATATTTTATCTCGACCAGTTCGATTATGATTTGAAACCATAGACCTTTGGAGTTTGGTGAACCGTGCGAGGCATTTTTTATAGATAAATAACTCTTTCAGAACCTCAACTATAAAAGATAAAGTAATTTCCATCAATCTTTTATTGTAACACTTTTGCGTTATTTGTGTTTTTATAGATTTAGGCAGTAAATTTCGCTAATGTTTCTTATTTTAAATTTTATTTAAAGTTGACACTAAACAAATCAATAAAATATGTCGGTTTTTAAAGTATCAGATCACTTAATTATAAATGTGTATAGTATGAATACAGTTGCCACATAAAAAGTTTATCGAATTTTTCTGTTTTCCCAGATGTCTCAGATATAGTCAGGAGCACCCTTTTTTTATACTCGAACCGATAAAAAGATAAAGTTATGATGATTATAAGCTGCTATATATAGTCCGATAAAGAAACATCTGCGAACCCATAAGTTATATATATAATATTGATCATTATCAATATTGGCATTCTTTATAATCGGCAACAATATAGTTGTATAAAATTCAAAAGTACGTAACATTTTTTTTTGCTTAAGCAGACTCACATTTAAATTTTGCCGCACCCATTTACACATCCATTTTTCACGAACCAGTTGAATTGCCAAAGACTTTTCTATGAACGTTTTCTAATTACAACAATATGTTTCAACACAAGTCGATCAACAGTGGAAGTTTGGAATAACTTAGGAAAACAAATACAATAACTCTACTTTGGGTTGATAGATCCTGACGACGATACAATAGTCAAAGTTTAAGCGACTTATCTTTTGATGCTCACTTTATAGAGTCCAATAAGGTGTGTCCTGTCTGTTTTACATATTTTATTTAAAAATACCTTTAGCGTGGACATAATAATTATATAAACTGTGTGCGAATTCACTTTCAAGATCGGAGAAGAGGATATTCCGTAGTCTGGCACTCCCAAGTAAGGCTCTGTGGCACACCCAAAGCACACCCGCAGCTGCAGCAGTAAAAAGTTCGTCGAACACATATGTACACACAAATATGCACATAAATATACACACAGACACAGACACAGACACACATTGAAAAGTAGACGGGCATAAGCCGAGTGCTGGCTGACGAGGAAGGGGGCCCAGACGCACTGAAAGTCGGATAGACAAAATCCAACAATCCCCTGTAATAGTGAAGGCAGGAAAACATGGACAGCCATGCTGAAGGACGGTCATATCACGGTCGGGTGCGGGTTGAGGCGAGTGCGGTTTAATAAAAGTGTATAAGCAGTCTGCATCGTCGGCTGGCTTACCTGGCTGTTTGGCTAGCTAGCTGGCTGGCTGGCTGGCTGACTTACCTGGCCGTCAGGCATAGCTGGCTGGGTATATGACTTGCTGCTGCTGGTCCATTGTCGTGAAGCAGATTAGTTTGCCATCGGGTTCAACTTTATTTCCAACACATTTTTTTCATTCTAGTTGAATGCAACCATAGCTAGTTGCAGCAGTTGCAGCCACAGCCGTTCAAAGCTGCATACAAAAGTTGTTGCTCAGCTTAGCTCTACTCAAAAAGCGGCTGCTGCATTTTTCGCATGCGAAGTCAGCCTAAAAATTGAACAACGCCCAAAATCTTGTTTTACAGCAGAGCGAACTCACGATTTTTGGGGCGATCACAACGCAGACCAGGCCAGACCAGACCAGACCAGACATTAACTACTTACCGTACCACAAGGAAGGACATTCATCGTACAGGGCAACATCAACCAGCGATGGGGTCGAAGTTTATATACTCTTCCTTAAATGCATGATTGCTGCAAGCAACTAAATTGAATGTTATTATGTAGCAACTCAATCCCATCTAATAAACACCCAAGCTGTGTATCTAGATTTTAGATCAATAATTGCCTAAATTTCTAACTTCAGCCAGTTCTCATGTCAACAGATGTCAAAGGCAAGAGAGACAAAAACTTCCTTAAATTTTGAGCGAGAGTTGAAAGAGTATTTTCACACACATGTGGCAAGCATAATGAAGCACGAATAAGCAATTTGAACAGTGTAGTCCATTTCATAGAATCATTCAAGATTTTCTAACAATTCCTGTTTTGAAGAACGTTCTTTCATTTAATCCAGTTGGAGTCTAATCAATATTGTGCAAATTATATGTATATGTAATTATTTAATTATTAATTGTTTAATTATTAATTAATTGTGTTTTGTGAACATCATTATCATTATGCAGCAACTAAGATAATGGTTCACTTCATAGCGTTGCAGATCTAATGTTATGTTGCACTTAGCCTTTTAATCTTTTATTAGAAAGTGATGAAAGAGTATTTTACATGCATAAAAAATATGAATAAACAATTTCACTACACTAAAAACACTACATATCGTTTCCAAGAACTTTTCAACATCTTGCAACAGTTGCTGGTGTTAAAATGAGACTAGTAATGAATATTACAAAATGAAAGAGGTCGATTTCTGATTAAGGAAAAATAAGCCGGAGAGATAATTCGGTTGATCTGCTTCTCTCGAAGAATAGAGGAAAGTGTTAAAGCGACATTGTATTTTTGAAAACAATGTGAAAGCTCTTCTTACCATATCAAAAATATCAATGGATGCATATCCCTTAAATTATGAATTTATATGTTTTTTGTATTATCAATTATTAATCAAGATAAAAAAGAGACAATATCTTAAAATATAAAATAAACGATTTAAATGTCATATATATTATATTAGTCAGTTTTCTCACCGGATGTAATATGCAGTAAAATTTTTATAAATATTGCAGTTCTTTGAGAAATTACTCAGAAAGCTTTCATTAAGAATTCATACCTCATAATCGAGCAAGATCCGCTTTTCAACTCAGAAAAATAAGCGTTACATTGATTCTAGACTGCTGACGGGTTCTGACAGTAAGCAATTATGCAAAAGTGTATAAAGATATTTGAAGAGGCGTGGCTGAGAGCGTTATATATATTTATAACTTTACACTCTCAAGGTGTGCAGAAAATAAACAACAATATTATATTCTATTAGCATCGAGACTGTTTATGGTATATTAATCTCTGTTATTATTATTTTATTGTTTCTTATATTAATGCAGATTATTATTGTTATTATTATCATACGTTTGCACACCTTTTTATATATTTTTTACTTCTTTTTTACGATTCCATTCGATGCAAATATATTTTTTGAGCCTGAAATTGTTACACAATATATATAATTTTTTTATTTTTGATATGCATTTAGGGATATATTTTTACTTGGAGTTCATTGAGTACCAAGAAAAATGGATCTAGAAGAATCCATTTTTCTTCGGGTTTTTCGATTCAAATATTGTGGGACAGGCGCTAACTCATTATATATACTATCTGACTCTTATGGGTTGATAAGTCTACAATATTAATTTAATGTCATTGCTTCAACTTTTAACATCTGTGATATGTTGAAATATTAATGTTTATATTTGCCTATTTGATTCAGACTGTGCTTCAAATTATTATTTTGAGAAAGGATTACAATATATATCAGTGCACAGTTTTCCTGCAGAGGGCATACAGAATAAAAAAACCAATAAAAATAGTATATTTTCCCAAACATTAATACCATTAAAATAACGATTTATTGCTTTCGATGCTTCCACTGCTAATGGGCTCATGTTGACAATCAAAGTTTTGCGAAAATACAATTTGGACTGAGATCTTGGAGAGGCTAGGCTGCCTGGCGTCAGCACAACTACTACTACAACTACAACAACAGCTACAGCTACAGCTACAGCTACAACTACAACTGCAACTACAGCTACAACTACAATCACAAGAGCAGTTTTGTAGTCCGGCTGGCGCTTTTTTATTTTCGTATGTGTGTTAAGAGAAATTTAACCAAATGGCACAAATATTGTGTGATACAATTGTTGCGCAATAGAGCCGCAGTCTAAAAACCAGTGAACGCGGAAAAGTTGCTGACAGGGACTGGGGAGTTGGAACTGGGAAAAAGACTGAGTCTGAGGCTGGGACTGAGTCTGAGACTGAGTCGGGGACTGGGACTGCGACTGGGACTGCGACTGCAACTGCGACTGGGACTGCGAGTGCCACTCGGACTGAGACTTGCGGCTTACTTGCGAATGCTCACTCGTTAGTATGTAATACTGGAGCCAGTCTAAGCCAAATGCGGGCCAAACATAATATTGCAACATACTTGGCCGTAAATTTAAACGACGTAGCGCCAAATACGAGGGTGCGAGGGTGGCCAGAGCTGGCTCGCCCCGCCTCAAGTCGACTCTATCCAAATCGACTGACATAACTGGTCATTCGCTTGTTGCTTGTTGCTTGTTGCATGCTGCAGTTAAGGACACGACGCTGCAGCTGCATAAACTGGAAATTCGCGAATGCAACTAGCTGGCAGGCCAGACAGGCACTCCGACAGAGCGGCGGACAAAACCGGATTCGCAATAAGTTCGAGTTTGAAGTTTGAGCTGAGCAGCATCAAACGAGCCACAAATGCAGATGCAGCGGCTGCAGCATCGGCTGCAGATACAGTTGCTAATTCCATCCATTTGCCGACTGGATCGATGGATGAAGGCAGCGTGGCGCGTTCCAGTTGAGGGCCAATACACAAAATATCCTCAGTCAAAAAATTAACTTCCACCATGTGGTACTTTTTTCATTGTATATGACTTTGGTGACATTAATATGTTTATTAAAACAACTAAATTGCATTTTTTAGTTTTTTAATTTTATTTAGAAATAGTAAAGATCTTAATCCAAGTGTGAAATAATTTCAGTACCAATTAGAGTAATATAAAACCGCCCTATAAAGCTATTAATATTTTTCAAAATAATTTCGGAAAACCAATTTTAAAAAAACTAGTTTTCTATTTTTTTTTTAGAAATATTATGTATTAATAAGAAATATATTTCTAGAAATCATATAAAAAGGTCTACTTTTCAAATCGCAAATCGCTCATTTTTACAAAACATTCTATCAAGTAGTGAAATAACTTAATAATAAAAAAAAGGAAATTTCCTAAAATGTTTAAATTTTATTGAATTATGAAAATATACAGAAGTAGTTTTAGTAATAAACAACATGCCCCAGCATTCAAATGAATTTCCCAGATTTTATTTTCTAAAGATCTTTTTTGATAATTAGTCTTAATTAAATGTTACAAAATATATAAATATTATTACACTGTGCCTAGAGAGAAAGGTTAAATGTTCAGACATTTATTCGTTCATATTCACGATACTCTTCTTTTGCTAAAAATAGATATAAATAAGTTTCCTTAATAACAGAGTGATTCAGAAACTACGATTATCAGTCACTTTAAAACTGTTATAATTATATTGCTGTTTGTAGTCAACACAACGACCTAAAATTAACATCGCCCTGATAATTAAGTTAAAAAATATTGTGGAGTTAATGTAGTTTTTTTTTAAATGTTATTTCTTTCAATATAATAAGGTAAGGTCGCATTAACACAAAACGAATTTCAAATTTTTAGTGGGATTTTTTTTAAGTGTAATCAGACGAATTTGTCATCAATAGTTATCCAAGAAACTTAGAATATTTGCTATAATTGCTATACATATAAAAATGTTTATATACACATAATATGACTTAAGCATTGCGGTCAATTAAACCACAAATAATAGAAACCGTTTCTAACAAAATCGTTTGGTATCTTTGATTACAGCAATGGCTTCCAGCAGTAGCAACAGTTTTCACAGAAAAAGTCACCGCTTAACACATGTGCCGCAATGCGGTCTCAGAACTGCCGCAAGCAACACGAATGTGGCAAGAAGGCAAGAAGTAGAAGAAGAAGAAGAAGAATGCTACTATTATCAACCACCTACCTCCCAGCTTCAGCATCAGCATCAACAACAGCAACAACAGCAACAACAACAACAACAGCAATGCCGGCAACTATTGCAGTTTGTCCCATGGCTGAGCGCAATGACCGCATATCGATTGCTGACAATCAGCCTCCTAATTGGAATTCTGTGTCTACATCACGTTCACGGAGCAGATCCCAAATTCGACCCCTCCACGCGCATGAGGCTGGTGCTGGTGCCGGCCGACGCACAGGTCGGCTCTGTAATCTACAGATTGCGTGCCACTGACGAGGAGTTCGACTATCCACTGACCTTTGAGTTTATGGGCGATGCATCGTCGTCCACCGTCAAGGTGGAATCGCTTCCATGCACCAAGTACAATTCGGTCTGTCAGGCAAATGTTGTCTTACAGCGACGTCTTGAGCCGGGCCGCTACTATGACTTCCAAGTCTCTGTGAAGGACACAAATGGTGGCATGACCACGCAATTGTGCTCAATTACAGCCACCAATTTTAGCACACCTCATGACCTTATATTCCCACATAAGCCGGGCATCATCATGATACCAGAGGTGAGTTCCCAAATCAAAAGAATTCTAACTATCGTAAATTGTTACTTATTTTCAACGTAAATCCTAGTATAATGAAGTCAGTGACACTAAAACTGTATACTTAGAAGAGAAATCTACCCTAACTTTACTTATTTTTTAAAATAATTTCTTTATATTAGAATTTTTCTAAAATTTGAGAAAAACTATTAAAATTTGTGTTCTTCATTTATCGATGGTATTTTTACTTTTTTTTTAAAGGATGCAAAACGAGGCTCCGAACTGGATTATGTTATTGCTCGTAAAAACCCACTGTTTCAAAAACCAGTCTACCTCGAGTTATGGGTGAGTTGAAGAAAAAAAACTTATTTAAATAAACTACCATTTGAATTTTAACTTTAGGGTTCGCCATTATTTGCTATAAGACAAAAGATAATATCTGCTGAGACAACGGAAGGCACCGTTTTCCTTTTGGGGCCGCTGGATTTTGAGAAGCAAGCAATGTACCATTTGACAATTCTGGCCAATGTACGTCTGGATGAGTAATTTGAATGATTGTTATATGAAACCCCCAATTTTATATTCGACTTTAGGATGCATATGCCGAGCCTGGACAAGATGGACGCAATATCGCAGGATTGGAGATTGTTGTCATAGTACAGGATGTGCAGGATCAACCACCCGTATTTACTTTGGCACCACCGGTTACAAAACTACCACCCGGCATACTATCAGGCGACAAGGTTTTAAATTTCTTTAAGTCAATTATAAAACCTAATCTTATAACTCATCATTGACTTTCAAAGATATTGCAAGTACGTGCAGAAGACGGTGATAAGGGAAACCCGCGGGAAGTACGATATGGCTTAGTTTCTGAAAACAACCCATTTACCTCATTTTTTGATATCAACGATACCACCGGTAAGTGCAACCTACAACAAAATTACCCAACAAAATAAAATAAATATATAAATAAAGAGCCACAGCGCAGATAAGAAACAATAACATATCAAAATATTCTATTTATTAACACAGTTCTCGAAAAGGTATAATTTTTATATTTAAGTCAAAATAATGATTATTTTGTAAAAATGTAGTTTAGCTTAAAATTAACTCCTGCTGAATAATATATATATATATATATATATATATATGCTATTAATATATTAATTCAGATAGCTGATGTATCAAATATGAAGTAACTTCGTAATTACAATACTGTAAAGTACTCCAAAGTGAATACACCAAGAAAACAATTTAATTTATCTAGTAGCTAGATAAATTTTAAGCCGAAAACTATTATTAAAAAGCATATCTAGCATCACAACAGTAAAAAAAAAATTTAATACTTTTTGTGTCCCTACAAAAGAACAGGAATTAAGTCGGAGGGAAAGACAAAGATGATACACATTTACATACCATACGTATGTATAATATGTTATATTCTATATATGGAATTGCCATATTCTGCATTTTACATACAAATGTATTGTAAACACTTTTTTGATGCACTTTTTTTTATCGATTTTATGTGTAGACTGACTGCAGCACAAAGTATAAAAACAACAATGCAACATCAAAAAGATTTTAACATAGTTACTACTCGCAATCAGGGAGACCAGCCACAATCCGGTCCATCGTTAGACTCGTTAGATGCCCGATCGCATCTTTTATGTATGTACGAGTATGTATGTATGTATGTACGAGTATGTATGTGAGTATGCACGAGAATGTATATATGTATGTACGAGTATGTATGTACGTTGCGACTAAGTTCTTGAAGTGCAATGTAGCTCTTGGCTCCGCAATGTTTTTGCTCTTCGCTCTTCGTAGTCACAATCAAGTCACAATAATTGCGTTTGAGCTTCCTTGTTTCGTGTTTCTCTGGTTCATTGCCAGTTTTTGATGGCAATGACTCTGTCCCAGGCAGAAATTGTACTTGCTGCAGACGAGAGCTCGAAAAAACTTCGTGACTTTGCCCAACTGGATCTATGGCATGTGTTAAGGGGCATTGTGGTAGGCCGGTCTTCTTTCACAAAAATTGGCAACATTCTGTTTGCATCTCCGTGGAGTCAAGGCCCAAAACAAATAAATACAAACAACATTTTTTATGTCGCAAATAATATACATAAATTGGCATATATATGTAAAGAAGTTTACGCACTTTAGACAATATACGCAATACGTGCTAAAATTAAAGTAAAGAAAAAATGTTGCTTAAATAATCGAAAAGCACACCAAAGTTTACATTATTTATTATAATAGATTTTCAATATTTATTATTATTTTTAAATTGTGCTCAAATTCATGTATTTAATGTATTCATCTTCTTAATTTATAGCTTCTACGTTGTTCAGTTTAATTTTTTTTCAAGTGTAAGCTTCCGCTTTCCGCCAGCATAATTCTCTCTTGTTTAATATGCGTTACTTGGTTTAAAGAGTTTATAAGATAAATACAGGTAGAAAATAAACTAAATAAAAGAAAATAAATTTCTCAAGCTATCTCATAATTACTTTATGTTCGCCTTGCCTCTTTACGAGTCAGTTCGCCGTGGGCAAAAACTTAAATGAGAACATTAACGGCAAACTCTATTAGCATCTGAGACGTTTGTCATTATTCCCTTGCAGGAGACATCGGCCCCCCCATAAAGTATTATTTTTTCTTTTTTGTCTGCTTGTTCCTAGACCTGTCAAAAAGTTCACACGGTTGCCTACTTGAATTTTATGTTGTTTTGTATATAGGATGGTTTATTTTAAGAAAAGTTTAAAAAGTTGCATTCTTAATGGGATATCATGCCACACAAAGCACTAAATGCATATATCTGATGCCAACAGGTTTACAGTGAAGATAATCACAAGTAGGCCATAATTTTGCAAATTTGTTTTTAATTTTGATTCTGATTGCATCGCATTGCAGGTGAAATCTTCTTAAAGCGACCGATCGAAGACATTGCGGCCATCACGCACGTGGGCGATCCCGTCTTGCTCACCGTAATTGCGGAAGAAGTTAAGGTTGGTCGTGACGAACCTCCAGCCATGGCTTCCACAGTGCAATTGGCGTTCTTTCTGCCGGACCGTACCAATTCACCGCCTTATTTCGAGAATGATCAGTAAGTACAGCTAACATAGGATGAACGAGCAAACAAGAAATGAAAAAAAACCCCTCTCTGAAGTATTCTTAATAATTTGAAAATACATTTTGCAGTATTCTTGTGTTGAATCCCTTTTAACCTTTAGTTTTGAGTTTGTTCGTCAGGCAACAAATGTTTTTTTCGCTTAGGTTCTATTCTAATTTTTTGATTTAACTGCCACACGACGATTAAACGAGATTTATCAGAAGATAATTTGTTAATGTTGTGAGAACTATGGTTCCCTTAAAAAACAGTTGGATGTTAATATGAATTAATTACTTAATATACTGGCTGTCTTTTTCTTGGTTTATTATATCTGATTAAAATGGTTGAACTACACTGAGAAAATTAATCGGCATCTAGCATTTTTAAAATTTACTAAAAAAAAATATAAAAAAAACATTTCGAGTTTTGAAAATTATTATATATTATTATTATATAGCTAATGCTAATATCTTGTTGACAATTTCTTTCTCACCGTCTGCTCGAGCAGCTATGTATCACGAGTGGATGAGAATGCATCGCAAGGTTCAGCACTGACGTTCATCGATCCGTATGTGCCCAGAGTCTACGACGACGATACCGGAAAGAATGGCGTCTTTTCACTGACATTGCTCAACAACAATGGCACCTTTGAGATTAGCCCGAATGTGGCCGAACGCAGTGCATCCTTCCTAATCAGAGTGCGTGACAATTCCTGGTTGGACTACGAGCAGCGGCACTCAGTGCAGTTCAACATACTTGCCCAGGAGCTGGGTCCTGCCACAAATCTTTCGGCAATGGTCAATGTGACCGTTTATATCAACGACGTTAATGATAATTCACCGATATTCGATCAGCCAGAATATACCGTGGAGCTGCCAGAGAACATGACAGTCGGCACAAAGGTTGTCCAGGTCCATGCAAGTGATTTGGATTCGGGTTTGGGTGGCAAGGTGCGATACACGGCCATTTTGGGCTACCTGAATACGTCCCTCAATCTTAATGCGGAAAACGGTTCGATAACGGTGTCAACCGATAGCCATGGATTTGATCGGGAAGTAATGCCAGAGTACCACCTATATGTGGAGGCACGGGACATGGACGGCAATGGCAATCGTGCCCAGGTACCCCTTATTATCAGGCTAATCGATGTGAACGATGAGACGCCAATCTTCGAAAAGGATTTGTACGAGTTTATCCTGGCTGCCGATCTGACCAGTTTCACAACCAATGCACTCATACATGCCACAGACAAGGATGCAACGGCGCCAAATAATGTTGTGCGCTACGAGCTTATTCATGGAAATTACGAAAACAATTTTGTGCTCGACAAGGTAACGGGCGAGTTGACGGTGCGGCAAAAAATCCACCTTCGCTCCAAGAAGAGCCCCGGTATGCGAAGGCGCCGCGATGCGCAGGACATGATCATTTCTGATCCTGAAAGCGATCTATTCATATTGACCGCTCGGGCCTATGACCTGGGAGTGCCAGTCCGATTTTCGACGACGACTATACGCATCTATCCGCCGGAGAGTCGAAAGCGCATCGTCACATTTGTGGTGCCCGGTAGCAGCTTGGACAAGCGAAAGACAGAGGAGACTCTCTCAGCCATAACGGGTGGCAAGGTTTTCATTCACGAAATACGGCCACTCAGACCAGAAGAGCCGGGTGCCAAGGACCTACTCGATGGTAATCCCAACATTAAGGAGCGCAGTGTGGTCACGGCAACGGTTCTCTATGACAGCTCATCTGTCGTGGACATCTCGCAGATACAACAGCGACTCTCGCAGCATAATAACTCCTACGCAATCATGCCACAAAACACGGCGGCCTCAGACGTAAGCTATCCTATATAAAAGCCTGATTCCACCATGACAAATACTCTTAACTATTACTGTTTGATTTGAACAAAACAGCTGATATCATATCTATACGCATATCCATAGATAAATAGTCTTATCTACCGCGGCATATAGGCGTTAGTTTTGCATTTGAGTTCACAACATTTAAAATGAAAACTTGTCATTAAAACATTAATATTTATGACGTATATCGTAGTCGAGTTCCCTCGACCACAGCTTCTTACTTGTTGTTAATGGCTATTCCTAAATTTAACATGTAAATAGTTTTATCAAAAGACTGAAAATTCTCAATGAATTGGGAAAAATTCGATTTTTTTTAACCAGTTAAAATGGGTAAATTATTTTATAAAAATGTATGTAACAATAGGATGCATATGCGAGCCATCTCCTCAAAAGTTTAGGATTAGGATCAACAGCCGATTCGACCTTACTATATGACAAATTTAAAAAATAAAAAGATATTAAATGAATAATACAAAATTAAATAAAACTATGAAAGTAGAATTGTATTTTAAGTTCAATGTTTACCTTAAAGTAAATATTCCTGTAGAATTTCAAAAATTCCCAATGTTGAGTGAACAGAAATGTTGATAGTGGAATCAGGTTGCTAATAAATTGATTACCAAGCAAATAATGACGAGAGTACCTTAACAGAATCTTACTCCCTCGCAGACGCAGTACAAAGCTGAAAACAAGGTTTTATTTTGGCTGCTCATCCTGCTGGCCACTCTGGTTGCTCTGACAATCCTGATACTGCTGATGTGCTTCATATGCTCATGGTGTCCTCTTTATGGAGCAGCTACGTAAGTACCACCACGAGTGACAATAATTATAATGCATTATTAATCCTATATATCCATCCCTTGCTTCTTGACTCGGTAACTTAGTCTCGGTATGTAACCCAATACAAACCACATTAAAACTTGTCTGATAAAAATAATATAATACACGTGTTTAGATAACAACAGATACTAATCAATAGTAATGAATTGAGAAAATGGATGGGAAATACAACAACTACTTCTATATCGATGACTTAACGTTTTCATTTTTGTATTTTATTCAATATGGGTGGTAATTTCAAATTAAACTAAACTAACTCGAGCCCATCACAAAGGGACGATATGATTGCTCTAGAGTTTCGTATACCAAAGACTAAGTAAAGAGTTCAATGTAGTGAGGAATCGAAATTTCTCTTTAAGGCTCATATCACTTATCATTGAATCACCATTCATTTGATCTTTAATTCTTTATTCTTCTCTTGTAGCAAAAGAATAGTTAATATCAGTAGAACTGAAGACGATGTACATCTAGTGCATAGAGAAATGGCAAATGGAAAACAAACAAAATCTGTTCAGGTAGATTTTGATCTATTTCAATTAACACAAAGTACTTAGAATTATGCCTAGTAGAGAGCTGCAAACACACTTAGAAAAATGCAAATTCGCACCTGTTGCTTAAAATTTCTTCTTATTTTATTTGTCATATATATCACTTTCAAATATAACACTTATTCACAATTCACATTGGTTTTGAGTGCACATCCCATTTCCGAGTTTCTTTTAAGTATTATCCACCTTAAATTTCTTTTTTTTTTTTAATTCTTTGATTAAAGTTTACTTTTCTAATAATATGCTTAATTTATAAATATGAAAAAAATACCGAAACTTTCAGGTCGCAGAATGGATGGGAAGACGAGAGGCCTGGTCAGCGGAGAAGCCATCAAATACGCGAACAAAGCCAACCCGCTGGGAATTCCGGAATGGCCATAAACAGCCAAACGAAAACTTAGAAATGGAGCACTCTGCTATTAATACCGATGGTGATGTTGTATGCCGTCCAGAATCCTCTGAATATCAGCAAAGACGCGTTCGCATTAAGTATGAATCCATATATACACTCAGAAAAAAATCTCCCTACATTTTTAAAACAACTTTAAAACTCAAAAAGATTTTATATTTTTTCTGAGTGTATTAATTGATAATAGACTTGATAATAGTATCCATTTTTATTATAGAAACAGCCACACAGCCAAAGAAGACCCACATCATAGTTTTCATAATTCTAGAACTAATTTAATAAACGACCGGGACGTATACATTGAGGACGTAATGGACGAACAGCGTCTGGTGGAAATTAAAGAAAAACTGTCGCGTAACACGGAGAACAGGCAATTGGAGAATGCACGTTTCAAGAACTACGACAAGGATGCTCGACAGATTGACGACGACTCGATGAGAAGGCACGAAATAGATCGTGGCAGCGAAGTGGACTTTGGGACTGCACACAACAGTCTAAAAAATAAACGCGAACTCTTCATTAAGGACGGTCACGTCGAGATTCTGCAGCTGATGACCAGGGATAAGACTCGCGACGGTGCTGCCCTGGATGATGATAATATCTACGTGAATGTGCCAATAAAGTCGTCGACTAATCTTTCGCAGCCACAGTTGCTGATGGTGGACAATACAGGCAAGGAGATACTAATGCGGCGATTCATTGAAGAGCAGCCCGATGGAAAGCAGATTATTCGAGAGCATTATCATATAGTACCAGGTGCCACATACATTCAGTCAATGCCCAATGAAATACATCAGGAGTCAACGTTAAAGGGCGATACGTTTCCCTTGGGTAAATCGGGACCAAATAGCATTGTCTACTCACAAATGGAACCGGAGGTGAAAGTCATACACACGCAGTCCGTTCAGGGCGAAGAGGAGCTAACTCAACTGCAGCCAATTGTGGGAGATCAAACGCTGGGCCACGAACTGGAGCAATCGCTGAAGCAACAGAATGCGCTCCTGCGACAGATCCTGCTCGAAAAGGAAAAACTCGAGACAAGATACACCCAGCACGAAATTGTCCTGGAGACCCAAAGTCTGCCGGGCCAATCGATGGCGATTGGAACACAAACCGACTGCGATGCCGGCACCCAAACCGAACCGACTGAGGGCTACCTGGGCAGTTTGAAGGCCCGGAGAGCACGGAGCGAAAATGATGATTCAATGTCCGAGGATGAGTATAAATATGTTCGCTTCAGTCCGCCAAATAGCCCCAATGGCATATACTGGCTAAAACGTCGTCGTCCGAAAAGGCAACCAAAACTCCGGGGCAACTCAATGCCAAGAAAAAGAATAGTTATGGTCGAGCAGGTGAAGCGTAAGATAAGGACACCCATACGGGAGGAGGAGGAAGTCAACGAGGTTAGGAAACGTGTGCCGCCCAGAAAACCACTACGAGAAACCAAAACGAGTATCCTACGGAAGCAGCTAAGCGATGAAAGCCGTAGAGTCGACGGTGCTCCTCTGCATAAACAAGCCAATGGAAATCACGGCAAATCCGAAGCCATTAGCCGAGAGGTATTAATCGAAATATCCGACTCTCTCGATGAACTTAGTCCAAGAAGACAACATCAACAGTACTACGATAACTTTGATGTTGAAGTCGATGAGAACAGCACCGAGTACTCAATTGACTCGGACGAGGGTGAAATTGTAATCAGGACAAATGTCAATCCATCTGGAAGAAATAGCTATGCTAAAAAGTCAAGCGAAACAGAACAACCCTATGAAGTGCACATGAGAAATGTATCCCACCAAAGTAGAGGCATGAGCACAATTTCACCAACAGAGATGCAACCAGATGAACAACCCGAGGCTAAACCGAGACTATCACGTCGAGACAGTTCGAGACGTAGCCAAACCTCAACGCGAATGCAGACATCTTCCGAGCCGCCAAACAGTCGCTACTCAATTTCCAAATACGATGGGAATCGAAGTGAAAATGGCCAAAATAATGATAATATTTCAAGTGAAATGAGAGGTTCAAAAATATCCCTAAGTCGCTATTATCAAAGTGATACTGAATTGGGTGCTCTGGATGAGCAAGGAAATGAACAAAAAACGGTGCCCAAGTATATGGAATGGTATTACAGTAAAAAGAAGACCCCCTCCTCCACGGAGTCATCCAAGTCGCACTTGTCACTAAAGAAAAAGAGTGCCCCAGAGAAGCGTGTGTCGAAGACTCGTACAAAGTCAATACCCGAAGACTTAACATTGCACGACGAGGCTGGAAAATTCAAGCCGGAGCCGGCTCCGCGAAAATCTCCGCCAAAAGGTAGTCGACTACTGAAGGAGGATCGAGCCCTGAATAAGCAGCACAAGTCCAAAGTTGAGACTGACATCAATCATCCGCTCGTGCAGCATTCCGAGCACCGTTTCGAGCGTGAGAATGCACCGGATGTTCCACCAGCTCCCACCAAATTGCCACACTACATGTATCCGGAGACACCGCCATATGCGACACCAACCGATAAGGATAAGGATCATTTATCGCAAAGACACAAGCCGAAGCCGTCGCCCATTAAAGAGAACGAAGTCAAGTTAACAAAATCGAAAATAAATCTTTATATTGAAGATCCAAATGCTGCCATCCCTCCTCACCATCCCCATCCCCATCCGCATCCCCCATCGCAAGCCCAAAAGCAGTTAAATGCCTCAACTTTAGAGGATGATCACGACTCAGGAATTGCCATGAACTCCCTGATGAACAGCATGGGCCGTCGGAATCCCCTAGCTGAGAAGAAGAGCGTTTTTTCCATTGCTTACGATGATGTTAGCCGCGTTAAGAAAATACCATCGGGTGGAGAGTCTCCGCAATATTCATAAATGCCGGCAACTCAGAACGTTTAATCCGAACAACCAATATATGTGATAGCCTCTAAGGTTCGTTATATTTGAAGCAACTTGTATACAACGCCCCTAAAATACTACACTAAATTAAGTCTCTTAAGTCTTTCGTATGCATAAGGTACATGACCTAAGTACATGTGTAAGGAAATTGCAACTAGTTTTAGTGCACAGATAACATTAAACCAGTGAATTATTCAGTTAATAAAGGGTGTATTATTATTATTATTTGTATTATGCTTTAAAACCGATCACAATCATTTTGTGCGCATTAAAAGCTATATAATATATAAAAAGACATAACAAATATTTATAGATATATATCTCATGTTGTAAATTGATTTCCCTAATTTGCATTCGATTTAGAATCACATGGTATTATTTACATATTCACTTAGACATATTTTTCATAACTTCATAACTTAACTGTGAAATTTGATTTAAATCTTTTGTTCCTAACTGTACACTCCCAACAAAAATGATTGTATAGTTTATTTAAACATCTTAACACACTGCCATACACTTAAGTAGGAACCTCTTCGTTCCCACTCAAAAAATACAAACTATGTTTACACCTATTGCAGAGATTATTATAATCGTGCCTCGAGGTACGGAACAGAGATTTCCAACCCTATTAAGTATAATAACATGTATATATTATATATATTCTTTATCAGCCATGTCTGCCCGTATACATATGAGCATACACATATCACTGAGGATATTGCTCAAATATTAAGTTGTTAATACACAAATATATCGAAAAAATTACAAGAAAGAGTTTCATTATTATATGTTTGAATTTACTATTTCGAAGCAGAAAAAGCAACAAATTTGTTGCTCTGTTATTGCTACGAGTTATTACAGCAACAGTGAAAGGCTGAAATGGATGCTATTTAACTGCACTCTGCTCTGTCGATTTAACGAGCAGTAGTAGTAGCAAGAAGGCCATAAAAAGCGCATAACGGATAAGAATAATCAGCTAAGGTAGCAGCTCTGAAGTCAGATCCAGTTGCAGTTACACGGATAAAACAGTAAATCAGCAACCGAATTGCTATAGCAGTAGCAGAAGATGTTAAACGCACGCTTTGCTCTTGGCTTTTCTGATATTGGACCAATATCAATCAAAATGTCAATATCAGAGAGCAATGTTAATTTAATATTGCTCCTGTGTAGGTTAAAGCTGTAATCAATAGCAAAATAAAAAACTATACGAACGCTTCCCAAAGTCCTGATTTGTGCCGAAAAACAAAATCTTTAAAAACTTAATATCTAAATCTAAATTAAAGCTTAACGATATATCTTAACTCTGGGAGGTTGTGATATCAAAATAACTTTAAACTGTATTAATAAACACTGTACATTTTTAAAACTGAGGAAATAAGGGCGATTGTGCATTACTCGATTTTTGAGAAAAAGCTTCAATTTATCTTTAAAATTTCCAGGTGTGAAAAATTAAGCTTTTTAGCTATTTTAAGAAAATTTAATTTACCAATATCGGCCGAAATTTACTAGTAAATCACCTTTTTAATTTGGTAACTCTGGAAATATGTGAGATATAGGTTTACACAGGTGCGGGCGAGGACATTGCTGAACACATTTTTTGAATCAAATTTGACATAGCTCAAAAACTGTGGAAGATGTCGGCTTCTGAGCGTCTTTAAAAAATATACTATCCGATTATGTAGATTTTATAAATTTACAGATGTTTTAAGCTAAAATTTAAATCTGTTATCACTCTCATGGAAATCAATTAAAAAACAGAAATTGCTTAGCGAACTAATTATTAATTTGCGACTGAACTTCTAGTTGAAAGGCTCAATTAACCAAAGTAGCATGTCCATCTTTTCACGATATTGCGTGACCGACCTTCGTTTACATTATGCATTTACCTACTGTTCAATTTTTATTGTGAACAATACTATTAAATTAAATTGATCAAAATGAGATACTGTTCATTTTTAAATAAAATAATTAAGTACATAGTCAAATTTTTAATATTTATAGTACAAAATAACAAAGACTTAAAGTCAATTCCAATAGAACATCTCATTTTAGATATTTTCAAAAGATATACTCAGCTGTCTAACTTAAGGTTTGATAATCACTTAAATGAGAACAATCCAACATTTTATTATTTGTTTTTAACGTTTGGTTTACTTTTATTCGTTATTTTAATTTTAATATTATCAATTCAATCTTCTTAAGACATAATAATTACGTCCTTCGTAGTTAGTGCCATGTTGTACGAAAATATGTGAACTAATTCTATTAAAAATTGGTAAAAGGGAAGAACCAATGGAAATTTAACAAAATTATAGATGTCTAAAGATAGTTGAAAATTAATCGTATTGAACATGTTATTATAATTCGCAGATCTCTGAATTTTACATGTCTTTGTAGGGGATTTTAAATTTCCTTACGTTAGCAGTTATATTTTTTTTCAATATGTTTAAACCACCAAATCAAAAGAGTTTCTTTCATTATTTATACATATTGTTACAAAAATGTAATTCTGGAAAAGCCCATTTAACATATAAAAATATAATTTTGTTCCAAAACTATTCATTTTTAATAGGCGGACATATTATTAAAACAAATAAAGAAGAGCTCTCTTTTGCTCGTCAAAGATTGCATATTCTTTCTAACCGGAGTAAACTCACTCACACCCAAGTTTCATAATAATTTAAATATACATTTGACTTATGTACAGCCGGCAGGAATGTACGATTTCAATTTTCATAAAACTGTACTTGCAACCAATGGAATAAAAGCAGAAGCTCTGTCATCGATTCCAGTTTATTAAAGCTTGTGAAAAATGTATATATGAATGTATCTATAAATACATTTTTTTCCAAAGACGTCATCGTAATGCGACAAAATTATGGTGCTCAAAAAATGTTCAACTCTTGGGCACGCGACTTTTACACTCAGAAAAATAATTTACTTTTAGTAAATTGCAATGAAAAGAGAAAAATATTTGTTTTTAGATAGTCCCCGTAAGAACGCATGTCTTTTAAATCAAATTGTATGAATTCGTTAACTATCTGAAATGTTTTTGTAATGGAAGAAAATTTATTAATAATTATTATCAATTATTCAGAAAAATACAATTATAAAAAAAGAGTTAAAAATATATAGATAGAAAGAATCACTAGCTATTACAAAGGCAGAACCCCATTTTATAAATATACTTAAATATACTTAAAGTCCAGGGACATTTTTTTCTGAGTGTACTTCACTGTGTGCTTATGCATAAAAACATTGAATTGGCGCCCAGCAGTCGGCAAACTAAAGAATATTCTTGGTGAATTGTTTGACGAGGGTGTAGATAATAGCAGAGCACAGTTATGTTTAATATATATCGCCTCGCCAGGGTGGAGCCGGGACTTGCTGGTGCTAGACAACTATGCATTTTAATTCGTATACAAACAATCTACATACATAGCTTGGAGTATATAAACAAGTGAGTAGAAAAAAGGGGTAACAGTGTACAATGGGTCAAAATGGCAATTTCTTAGTGATTGTTTGTTGTGTAATTTACATAATTTACTTTTTCGAAATTAGTTTTATTGTTTTAAATAAGAACAAAGATGAATGCTCGAATTTTGTCTTAAAGTTTTTCTTATTGTTGAACATTTCCGAAATTATGCAAAAAAAAAAAATAATAATTTGCATGATTATTTCTACACATACATACATTTGAAGTCTAAGGTAAACTAACTATAATATATGAATTTAAAATATTTTTTTTTAATCAAAAATCAAAGATCCGTTCTAAAAAAATAAGGTTTATAAGCTTCTAGAACTGTTGGTATTCAGCACGTTCCTTACAAATACGTACTACATGCATCACATCTAATTATATATTAATACATTACATATGTACAATTATATTAAGAAAGTAAACTTCACCTTTGGCTTTGCTTTAACACATTACGTTTTATTGTATATGGATTTAAATATTTTAATTTTTTGAGATTCAAAAGAATATTTTGTGTACATCAACTCACACATAAATATTTATCAAACCTTTTTCTTGTATTTATATAAATGCAAAAAATTTCCATTTTAAAAGCTATACATATAAAAACATTTGTACGTGAAAATTATGTTTAATTTTAAAGATGAAATACCAGGCATAAGCCAGCTTAAACTAAGCTGGTATTATAAGATTATACTGAAAAAATAAAGTATTGAATTAAATGTTTGATTTCATTTTTGGACAACATACCTTTTAGATTATGGGCTTAATTTATTTTTAAAGTTGTCCACTCCATTTTTAAATATATCTTTAACATTATTCTGAAGTTTAGTAACATCGTCCTCCTTCTCGTAGTAGACAACAAAGTAGACTATTAATCCAACAATTATAAAGATTACCAAGAACGCACTGATTATGGAAACAAGAATGTTGAGTGCGCAATTGAAGCAGCTAAAATGAGTGAATGACAAATGTTATTGTAAATAACCAGTGTTAACTAATGATTCGACAGTTTTTCGAACACATTATTCAAAATAAGTAATTAAGAGTTACATTTGCTTGCACAGCTTTATATTTTTACACATTTAATTAATTGCATACTTCTTTGTAGAAAATTTGAGTTCAAAAGTGTAAAAAATGAGATGCCCTTTTTTTAGTGCGTTTTTTATATTAATATTTCGAGTTCATATACCATTTTGAATTCCACTACCAAATTTCGATTTAAAGCTTCTATTTTCCTTCTTCGAAAACAAGTTTTTTTCAGATCATTTAAAATTATATTAGCAGAAAGCAAACAAACCAATATACATATATATATATATATATATATATATATATATATATATATATACATAATATAAACACTGCTTAGAATAATTAAAATTCTTAATGGTGATTACTTATAATAAAATAAGATATCAGCCCTTGTGGTCACTTCTGTCCATTCTCATTAAAATGTTATGTTGGCGTCCAACTGTCGGCTAACTGAAATATACCCGTGATGAGCTCATTTACAAGGGGTGCGGATAAAGAAGTAGTAAGCATACTTAGTCTCGCCCGAGTGGAGCCGGAACAAGCTGGAGCCAGACAAATACGCATTTAAATTTAAATACAGACAAATGTATATGTATATATGAGTAATTCTTATAAAAGTTAGGGATGATAGATAAATACATAACGTGATACTTGTTTCTATGTACGTCATATATTGTTTTATCGGGGTGGGTAATTTGTATTGTAGAATATTTTTTTAGATTTTAACTAAATATTTTTGTTTTTAATTTTTGTAGCTTGTAAATTATTGCTGCTGTCAAGCAAAACAACAAATTTAAATAAAGTGAAAATAAAGCTACTTACAGAAAGGTAAAGCTACTGCTAGAAAGGATCTAGATTTCATGATCTGGGTCGCATTCAGTCATGATTTCAAAAATTGCATGACGTATGAGCTCGGACAGTTGTATAAACCTGTTCGACGAAGTTTTAGTGCACTTTATGGAGCATCAACTAGACTCAAATACCTTAGGCGTGGGCAGCCAGACAACCCTACATGAATCCCATAGAGAACACTTGAGCAGCTAAAAAGACTGTCGTTAAGCTCAATTATAATATATTCTAATATTCTAATGTATATATTCTAATTAGATTGGCAAATATCCCTTATGACCTCGCATATTTATGCATACAAAAATTGCTTCCGGCTGCTTGAAGAAATTGGGTCAATATAAGAAAGTTTTGAGTATAACTTGGGTGTTTCATATCCAATCTTGATAAATTTTGGTAGTTGGTTCATATGCATGCTTACTCAATATTAATTAGAAGATTCTGCCTTTAAAATTGTTTTATTTATTTATATCGGTAAACAAAATGTACTGATAATCGAGAAATGGAGGCTGTTATCGGATATACGAGAACCCATATTTGAAATCTCTAGCTCTTATAGTACCTGGTATCCACGTGTTTATACAGACACAAAAAAAGCGACATGGCTCGGTGGATGTTCCCGACCACGAATATACCTTATGCAGTCGGGATGCTTCCTTCTGCCTGTTACATACATATGCACAAAACCATGATAGGTTCGAGGAATAAAAATTTGTTGCATCAATGTCAAAACGATTATTTTAAATTTAAACAAATATAGAGAGTAAAAACATAAATTACTAATATATATGTAATTTTTACATATATTAATTTTATTAACTCTGCCTTTCATTCAATTTTGCACCTTAACCACACTTAAAAAAAAATTAATTATAAATGTTACGTTAATGTTAGAAATTCCTTTTGTTTAAAGTGTATTTATGTGTAAATCAAAAAAAATTTAAAAAAAAATAAACTTTTCCAATCTCGGTGAGTGTATAAGATTTCTGGTGTTATTTAACATAAATATTTGACTAGAATTATAAGTATACGAGCCAAAGATCATGACACCTGCAACATATATGTCTCTTTGCATAGGGCTTGCGTTTGTTTGCGCTTGTGTTTTTGTTTTTGCTTGCATAAAACCGACAATAAATGCATACAAACATAAACACACACGAACGTGCATACATATGGGCAGATATACAGGTAGTAGCGGTTAATTCTATTTACAACTCCAATGCATTAATTGGCTGCTGCTTGCGTGTAGTAATTGTGGATGCGTGTAAATATGATGTATGATGTACAGTAATTTACGACAATGATAACATATAAACAAACTGTTGGTGCACTAATTTTAAAGCGTGCATATGTATATGTGTGTACATGTGAATTAACGCATGTATGTAATGCTTGTATCACTTTCACTTGTGCACATTTTATATATTGGTGTAGGTAATTAAATTAGCTTTCAAAAGTTTAAATTTGTATGTACAGTCATCCCCTACACACAAATGCTCGATGGATTGGGTTGAACATGTTCATCCATGCATGTGTACGTGTATATATACTTAAGTATTTACTCGCATTTTTATAAATACATATATTTATATGCACTTAGATGTACATATACATAAATGCACGATTACTTTTAGGTAAATTAAACTTACCAGCATGCTACGTTACCAGCCAGACATTTACACATTTTGCTTTTGTTTTTAAGTTTGCTGAAATAAATATTACGTTAATAAACAACTTGAATTGTAATAATTATAAGGATTACTGCGAGCGAACGCAGCCCCACACAACATACCACGTCTGAAGTTAGAGAGAAACTGAAAACACATTTTGCCTGGCAGCTCTGCTTCAGCAGCGGCAATTTGCGTTCTGTGAGACGAGCTATATGTGTGTGCAAATGTATGAGTGAGTACATAAATATATACATTCACCCATACACCAGTAAACCCAGTTTACTGATCAAAGGCAACTACTCTATGTTCGCAGTAGCCGAACACAATCGGATACTCACACATACACAACCGGAAGCCGCCGGGAGAGAGAAAAAAACTCAAACCATTTTTGATCTTTAAATGAAAATTACCAATTTGTTGTATCTTTATTGTGTAGTTTATATATTCGTACAATTGTACCTACATTTTTTAATTTTTGAGGAGTTGGTACATTGCATTATTGTATTCTGACGTAACTTATAGAGCATAAAACTATTTTGGTTTGCGTACACAAACATTGCCAGCGTATAAAAATCTGTTTTAAAATAAATAAATTTAAATTTGGAACTTTCTAAATGAATTTAGTTTAACGGAAACAGTACCGTCATAATATTTTTTCTGTTCTGAGACACGCTACAAAAAAAGCATAACGAGTGAGTGAGAAGGCTACTCTTATGGCACAGAACTTATAAAGATCGTGAATAAATTTAACTTATTTTTAATTGTTGATAATAAGAAATAAATGACGTCAAAAAATATGACAAAAAAAACTTAAGAAGTCAACAAGGTTTTTCCACAAAACATGCCACAAATATTGTTATTAAATTTAAATTTAAATAAAATTAGATTTGTAATTTAATTAAGTTTTATTTTCTACGTTATTAGTTATCATTAAGTAAATAAATAATCTTTGATTAATCTAATTTAAACCTGTATTTAATAAGACAGTGAAATTTATTTCCCTTTAAAAACGGTGTTTTTTTATACAACCTTTAATTTGTTGTAGAAGATAAAAACCTGAGACAGACATCAGTGCAGTGTGGCCGTTTTGGCCTTTTATCATACAGATCTGTCATATTTTAATTTCAGCAATTCTTGTAAAGTAGGAGATTTGCAAAAGCATATATTTCTATAGGAGCTTTTGATAAAGACACATTACCATAAAAATGTATATAGCTGATCAAGTCTGCGTACCATGCTTACGAGTGGGAGAGGCTGGCAGGGCTGAATGATTTTTCGATTATTACAATTAAATAATATTTTTAATTTCGTTATAAGTTAGCTTAGCTTGTTAAATATTTTAAATTATAAACAATAAAAAATAAACTTACTCGCAAGATGACTGCAAAAATCGTAACGCTTTTGGCTTTAATATCGATACCTTGCGCTATCGATGATTGGCGCTTTGCAGGAGCCCTGCCACACTCGATAGTTTTCCGGTGTCATTACTAATGCCTGCTTATTTCCCTCCATATTGTATCGTAATGGAAGCAAACATTAGAATCGATGATGAATACGAGCACGAAGAAAATGTTGAATATATTTTGGAAAATGTGCTTATGCTTGATGATGACAGCCCAGAGTTTAGACACTTGCAAGAGGAATACAATTGTCAACTGACACTGTGTTGTAAATGCACGACTAATACCAGTTGCAAAAACAGCGCTTTTTGCTGTCATGCCGGTGGTCTTGAATATAATCCTGTATATGGGGAATTGGTATTAATCAGAAGTGCGTCCAGAGAATTTCCCACTATCGTTGAGTGCAATGATCTGTGTGAATGTGACCAAAGCCAATGCAGAAATCGACTTGTGCAATTTGGACCAAGAAAAAATCTAGAAATATTTTACTCCCCTCTGTATAAATCGAAAGGCTTGCGCACCATTGTTGAAATACCCCGCGGAGCATTCATCTGTGAATATGCAGGTGAGCTTCTAACACTGCCAGAGGCCCAACGACGACTTGAATTGATCGATAAGAATGACGGATTAATGAATTATATATTATATTTTTGTGAATACGCTAAAACCAACAGTCATAAAATTAAGACCGATTTACTCGGGATAACTATTGTGGATCCATCGCAACGTGGAAATATTGGTCGTTATTTAAACCACAGTTGTGAGCCAAATTGTGAGATTTTGGCCGTGCGAGCAAATTGCCCAATTCCAAAAATGGGTGAGTATTTTAAAATATATATTATATACTTATAAAAAATATTTATTTATACCCATATTACTTCTAGCAATCTTTGCCAAACGAAATATAAATGCTAATGAGGAGTTATGCTTTCATTACAACGGAGAAAACATTGACGATGGGAAACCCAGTAAAAAATTCTGCCTGTGTGCTGCATCAAATTGTTGCGGATTCATGCCAAATACTAAAATTTAGTAAATAAATATTGTTGACAGCAGCAGCAAAAAACTATTAATTTAAATTCTATGTGTATTTAAATTTGGCGCCCTTTAACATAAACAGCGTAATGTTAGTTGTGGTTCTATTATTTTAATTAACGCGTTTCTAGCTTAACAGCGCGTGCACTGCAAAGGATTCCAGCTTATGATGTAAATATACTCGGAGGTAAAACTAGCTATTTTGCAGTTCCATACTCAACATCTGTTAAGTTTTCGGATGCCTTATACCACTTGCGGGAGTTAAAATCATAGCTGCAATTAATCGCATAGTTAATATATATGTAAGAATGAAACACATTCTTTTTATTTATTTATTTTATTAAATTGTTACTGAGTAATAAGTACTAAGCATAACGTGTAAATAACATAGGCCTTTGATTCGGGAAGAGTATTCATTGATTTATTAAAGTTTATTTTGGATATCAGCTTGTAACGCGGGCAACTTAATTGATAGCCATTTTTGCAAATCAAGCAACGAGCTCCGCTTTAATTCGTGCAGTGTATTTGACAAGGGTGTAAATGTGCCAGTGACACCCAGTTTCTGCAAGGATTCAAATGTTTCCCGACCCCATTCTAGGGGAACCAAAGTATCCCGTTCCCCGTGAAAAAGGCGGAGTTCTGGAAGAGTTCCATTGGCCGACTCCCGATTAGCCAGGGACTGATAGACCACAGATTGGCGATTGAGGAACGAGG